>BMAO01039254.1:0-600000 GCA_019973975.1 Trichonephila clavata
GAAGAACCAATTAATGAGAAGAAAGACAGATGCAATAAAAGAATAGGCGACCAATATGTGTTACAAATTTCCTTTTTCTGTAAATTATAATTATTTGTAATTCAATCTTTTTGGAAGTATGATACGCTAAATTTAACGCAAAAATTAATAAAAAGTTATAATTATTAAAATTCGTTCTATATTCAACTGCAATAAATAATTATTGAAAAATATTTTTGCATGTAATATGCTCTTTCAAAACATAAAACTATATTCTTTAAAAAAAAATTAATGTTTATTGGTGTGAAGAAGTAGAATCAAAATTTTATCAAAATCGAAATAAAACAAAATATTTTGTAAAATTATTATTTTGAAAACATCTTGTTATTAGAAAATACGTTACAAATGCTTAGGCATTTATTCGCTTGTGTAATATCCATTGGTTAATTTATATTTATTTATGCATTATTCAAAAAACCCTTCTAGATGAGAGTTTTACATTATTTTGATGTTAATATTCCTTTCAAATGGCTCATACTCTAATTCCCGTCATTAAAATGCTACGCATTCTTTTTATAATTAATTAAATTGAAAACATACAAAATAGTTGCTTTCCTCAAGCATAAAAATATATAACAATAAATATATAACATGCATAAGGTCACCAACCTTTACGGTTGAGTATATCTCTTCCTTTTTAATTTGGCTTTTTAAAAATACAGATTCTGTACAAAATATTTAATATTTTCTAAAACAAACCTGTTTACTGTACCAATAAACGAGATAAGTTCTGAGGCTATGACAGATATATCACGAGAGGAATTATACAACTTTATATTACTACTGTAGTAACGTAATTTTTAACGAAAACTTGAATATGAATTTTACCAAGCATAACGAACACCCAGAACTGCTGCGCCAACTTGCCCTCGAGGTCATAGATAATATTCCCTCCCAGGCCTTGGTCCTCTACACAGATGGAAGCAGATCTGACTCAGTCAGAACAGGCAGTGGCGTTTTTATGAAAAAAATACTGAGGAATTTCGGTATTGTTTTAAAAACCCTGACAACACCAGCTCAGTTTTCACTCTGAGCTTGTTGCTGTTAGAGAAGCCTTAAACCTTGCTTTGGACAACGCGCGTCTGATACTTGGATTTTGACTGACAGCAAAAGCTCTATCCAATTCTTAAGGAATTGCTCCAATGTCCTGGATATGTTGGGGCAGGATATACTTTTAAATTAGTTGCATTGACCCAGGTCAGTTTTGTATGCTTTCAGTGGATACCCTCGCATGTTGGGATTTATGGAAATGAAATTGCTGATCTGCTTGCTCGGAGAGGGCAGCGAACTTCCCACTGCCTCTTCCTCTGAACTGCAAGCTTCCGACGTCCACTCCCTGTTCACGGGCAAGATCAAAAATATTTGGAGTTCTCCGCCTGAACATGCCTGGTATGCCGCTAAGTGTCCGGGATTGTCCCTGCAGTGCACCTGTCCTAGAGTTGCTCAGACCACTTTATCTAGAATTAGGACTGGTCACATCAAGAGCTTAAATTTAATGGATCTGAGAAGACTTATGCTTCTTGCCGCTGTTCGGCTATGGCTTCTCCCTCCCATATCATTGCATGTATTGGTGCCTCTGTGGGGCAATTATTAAATGAGGAGGATGTTGTTTTAATTTAATTAAGCGACACGGTCTCTTTGACTTGGTCTACTTTGTGGTCTAGGCCAAGTGGATAAGCAACACACAACACGCACACTTATTACTGCTGTATATAGAAGGAGTGGCGTACACAAGGATAGTGTTTTGGGGCTCATTTCCCCTTCCCCAAACAACAAGAGATTTTTAATTTTTAGCCTAAATATTACTCCTTGAGATTATCGTCTACGTATTTTTAAAGTCTCTCCCCTCCCCTATAAAAGTAGTCTGTTTACGTTTCTGGTATAATTTCTAGTTCTGTTACAAAAATTCCTTTTATTCCTTCTGTTATTCGAGTAATATTAATAATATTGTAGCAGTTTTTTAAATAAGATTTCTCAACGAATTTGTTATGTAATTATTTTCAAGTGTTACTTTATAAATTTGTATACTTTTAAAAAATACTAATTTTACCCATTAAATACCTGTTGTTCATAAACACAAATACCTAGTACACGCAAGTATAAACATATTAAGGAACAAAAGATTGTATGTAAACTATATATATTCTTAAGCAAAAATAATCGTTTGAATAAAAAAGTACATGTATGATGCATCATACAGAATCAAAATATTGCAGAAATATATTCTTATTTTAATACCAATAAAAAAGTTATTTGCATGGTCTGATATTAATATTTTGGTAATTTTATGAATTAATAAATAACAAAACCTACATAATTTAAATAAGGTAAACGAAAACTTATACTTTCATCAAAATTGGGAACATTTGGGAAGGAATTGAAACTTTCCCTCTTTATTTGTAAGTTAAATGCATTATTTAACCTAGGGGTATCGATCACCTATAAGTTTTTTGTATTTCGGTTTCTATAAGAGTTTCATTTTATATAATATATGATAGAACAAAAGTTCTAATAAATGTTTGTGATCTCTAGAGAGAGTTTAGACTTAGTTTCTTTAAGTTTTATTTACAGAAATCCATCAAGCTTTTCTGTGCGGTATAACGTATATTTTGATATGAGTAAAGAATTTTTATCTTTCCGTCAACAGATGGCAGCATGAGAATTCAATTTCAAATATGCGGAAAAAGTGAGTGAGTGAGAGTGGAATGTTATGATTCAAAGCTATTCTACGGTAATCATTAGTAAAAACATTTAAAGACTAAATATATATATCGAGAGAGATAGAGAGAAATTTTGAGTTATTTTTAACTCAAATTACAGTTGTTTTTAAATGTATGCATGTGTGTGCATACATATAAAAGTTCTGATTATAACGCCGATTAAAAATTATAGGCAAAACATCTGAAATTAAGTATAAAAATCCAGTTATAAAGGTAAAAAAAAAATAGGTTTTGGTGTCAAAGTCAGAAAGATAAAGCAGATGAATAGAAAATTGTGATGCAATGAAATGATTAAAAAAAGGACAATCTATCAAAATGTGACGAACTGTGCACAAAACCTTGCATGAAGGGCACTCAGGAGTATCCTTTCTTAACAATAAATGCCAGTGCGTAAAACGAGCATGACCAATACGAAAGTGAGTCAATTTGACACCCGACCGCATTAGCATCACATGCCATGCTGTACGCGGATCAAGTTTGATCTCGTAAGCGTTTACCTATGAACTTAGTATTGTGTCGTACACAGTAGAATTCAGTCTGTTGCATTATCCTTAGAGCTTGACTTGCTCTTTTGCTTACTATAACTAGTTCATCTACCCATTTACCGGACTCTTATTTATCTATAGTCCTCTTATATAGAAATATTTGTTCTAGAAAGATGTTACTTATCTCCCCTCAGTCTTTGCAAGAGATTTTTCTAGAAAATCATGATGATACAAATGTGTAAATTTAGGCAAAATCATGACATGCATTATGCTTTCTAAGCTGAAGTCTAGTGATCCGCACAATTTAAAGTCAAGGGTTCCCTAAAATTTTCAGTTTGCGGCGAACTCATGGTTTTTTTTATTATTTTTTCACTGCTCCTCAGTTCCAATATTTCTACAATAACGTTAAGCAGGCACATAAATAAAAACATTTTAGTGGAAAAATTAAATAATTTTTTAGATATCAAATACAAAGGAAAAAACCCTTCGGTGGCAAGTTAACAGGTCAATGTGACTGGGGTGAGAGTTTGTTGATCAACTCACAATTTTTTCAAATCACGGAAGACTTGATACAGTTTCTCACACATTTCTTGCTCCATATTAATTTTAGAACGATATTCAACTGTCGCTGGATTATAGCAACAGCTGGAAATTCAGCTTTGCTAAAATCAATGTAATTGCTTTACGTTTATTTGCTTCTCACACCATTTCATGAACATCGTTAACTACAGTCAAACGATCATACATACATTTCAAGGCACCTCTATATAGGGACGTAGCTACTGCCGTATCAGCCATATCAATGATACGGGGCCCTCAAGCTTACTTACTTATTTACTCGGGAGAATCGAGCTCACCCAAAGTTTTTCGAGCTACGCACCGGCCCTTCGAGAAGTCACTTTATTGTATACTAAAGGAAATACGTATACAAAAAGGTCCCGAATAAGGGACCCTCCCCAAAATTCTTGAGAATTGGGGGAAGAATACAGTAAAAGTACTTTATAATTACAATGCAACCCCCCACCCACACAGATGTGGACCCTCAAGCTACAGGGGCTTCAACATGCGTAAGCAAAAAAATCGCAATATGTTAAAGGGTACCAGAATTTTTATACAGGGCCTTCTTAGGACTAGCTTCATCAGTGCCTCTATAGTACTTTTTTATAAAGAGTTCACTTAGAAGTTTTTGAGTATTTCTTAGGCTATGCATGCGCGATCGCTTTGTTTATCTACTTATTTGCATTTCCTAACGTGTTTTGCATTTTCTGAGATTTTTTTTTAATTTACAAGGTTCCATCATTGTGTTGCAATTGTTAGAAACTGTAGTGTATAGCTTCGTTTTATGATTTTTCTCAAAAGTTACACTCGTAGGCAAAATGCCTCTTTTTGAATTTCTTTTGCTTCTTTTTCAAAATTTTCTCCATGTTGAAGAGTACCGAACTTAAAATTTCGTAAATAAGTCAACGGGAAAGAGTAATTTTTTTACTGATAAAAATGCGATTGAAACAATATTTGGCAAGTTATCACTTGCATCCAGGAAATGGAAAAGTACCAAAATTTCGTTACAAGTAGATTTTTATACGTCATTTTTTTATTGCCTTGTTTTAGAGTGCATACTAGTTGCGCTGGATTAGACCCCGCGACCTATGGATTCGTAAGCACGTAACGTACCACTAGACAAGAGTGACCAGTCTTGCCCGGAGGCTGTCAATGGCTTATTTTAGATATCGCCACACTAGTTAAAATTGCTTGGGTTAACTTTATTCCATTTCCAATAATTGAGTGTCCTAAGTGCATTATATTACAATTAAGCATTTTCAATACTTGAAGATGATAGTGAATTGATAGGTTAAGGCAGGGGTGGCCAACCTTTTTGGGAAGCGTGCCACAATCTGATAAAAAAAAATTACGCGTGCCACTTTCAACTTTTCCATCAAACTAAAAAATATACAAAAGTGAAAAAAATGTTACTTATAAGCTTATTAATGGGTTATTTACACCAAAACATATTTTTAAATGCAAGTTCTATACAGTGAAAATGTAAAAAAGAAAATGGTATAACAAATAAAACATAAGTAGAAACTTATATTTTATTGTTGATAAATTTTTACAGGATCAGTCAGTTAGCTAAGGTACAAAAAAAAAACAAGAAACTTGAAACATTTAATTTTAAATGATTACTAAGCAGTCTCTTAATGTGGCTTTTGAATCTGTAGTTTTTTTTCTAAATCATCTATGTTTGGATTAGTTCGTGAAGATGCTAACAAAATTAGGTGTTTTAGGTGCATATCAGTTAATTTTGAGCGATATTTTGATTTAATTACGTTCATAACAGAAAACATTTCTTCACAAACATATGTTGATCCAAACTACAACAATATCTGACCGCTAAATCATGTAAATTTGGAAAATTACTTGGTGGCACAAATTTCCAAAATTCGATGTAATTCGGATCATTTGCGGTTAAAATAATTTCCTTACATTTGCTTTTCAGAGTAATATGGTGCTGTAGGTCAACAATTTCAATTTGTACCTGAGGTGGGTAAAAAATTAATGTCTTGAAGAGAAATCGAAAAAGGATTTGTGAAAAGTTCAGTATTTTTTTTATCATCTTTAAAACCCTCAAACCTGGAAATGAAAGAATCCTAAAAAATTAATATTAAATTTTTAAATCTATCATAGTTCGGAACAATACTAACTTCGGTAGATAATTCCTGCATGAATGGGAAATGAGATAATTTTTTCTCTCCAAAATCCAGACAAAAAAGCAAAATTTGTTCACAAAAGAAGATACATGACCAACTAGGGTAGGAAAAATATAATTTTTTCCCTGTAATCTTAAATTTAAATTGTTTAAATGTTCCATTATATCGGTAAAAAAAGCTAAATCCCACAGCCAATTTTCACTCCTGAAGAGCGAGCATTCACTGGGCAGTTCATCGTTTTCTTCCAGATATTCTAAATCACATTCCATGTAACTTCAAAATATCGCAAGTAAACTTCCTTTGGAAAGCCAGCGCACACTACACTGAAGGAGTAACTTGCCATTTTCTTCCGTTTCTTCAGGGAAAAGCGTACGAAATCTTCGTCGATTCAGAGCACGAGCTCGTATTTTGTTGATACAGCGTACCACGGGGTCAACAACGAAAGACAAGTTTAAGTCCTTGGCACAAAGAGCTTCTTGATGAATAATACAATGATACTTGAAAACTTTTCTTCCCAAATAATTTTCAAGTAATGCAACAAAACCTTTTGATCTGCCAACCATGTAAGGCGCTCCATCTGTGCAAACATTTCCTAGTTTTGCCCATTCTACTTTGTTAACTTCGCGATTACATTTTTAAATTCCTTAAAAATATCTTCACCTGTAGTTAAAACTAGTTGGCGCAAATCAAGAAGTTCTTCCACAGTATCAAAATTTTTGTTCGTGTAACGCACAAAGATGCTTAACTGCGCATTGTCAGTGATATCACAGCTTTCATCCAAAGTTAATGAAAAATATTTGCAATTTTAAAGTCCAGAGACAATTTGCGTTCCAACATCCTGGCCCATGTCATCTATACGACGCATGACGGTATTTCTGGACAAAGCTATTTTATCAACCATATTTTTGACATTAAGATCACCGACATTTTGGGGGGAAATGAAAAGGCTCCTTTTTATTATCTCCTCTCCGGCAGAATATGGTTTTTTCTTGGGGGCTAACAACAAAGAAAGTTCATAAGAAGCCTTCACCATGGTTTCCATTTCGTCATTTCTCTTCTGGAACAAAGATTGTTAGCCGGCTTAAGATTTCTTTTTTTTATAGATGAATTCCGTTCGCAAATTTGACCAACAGGATATTTGATGTGTAAATCACTATGCAGTTGTTTGAAATGACGATCCAAGTTAAACTTTTTTGGAACTGCTATACAAATTCCACATATCAAACAAACAGGCTTGGAAGCATTTTGATGTGTAAACAAGTATTGTTCTTCCCAGACAATTTTAAAATCACGTGCTGAAATATCCTCTTCATAATTTCTTTTCGATGTCAAAGGTTTACCAATAAACATATTGAAAATTTTAAAAATTTTAAACAACTACGCTCAACACTAAAATCTAAAAACAATTTTAGAAAAAGAGAAAAGCTAAACGTCTTGCTAAACAGAGTTTAAAATCAACTGAGTCTGACAGCTAGAAACAATTTGCCAATATTACACTACAAATTTTCTAGGCTCCGAATCCAGCATTCTGATTAGTCATGGATGCAAGTTCACACTCCCTCTGCTTTATAAAGCGGCTACTTTGTGCACATAGAATTACTTTTACCGTATGAACAACTGCGCTCCTAATATATTGCATTATTACTTCTTGACGTTACAGAAATCGTAAATAGCCAACATCTCTGGAAAAACCTTTTTATCTGACATCACGCTGACAGCCAATAGCTATAAACTTCAGCCATGCACGGGGAAGCTGAAATTTGAATGGAAATCTGAGATGTTAAAAATTTACCGCCCCCGAGAGAGGGTGACTTTTTAGGCAGTTTCGACCGTCCGCGCGAGAGAGAATTTATTTGTTTTTAGTCTCACGTTACTCAACACTTTTCTCGGAACGTTGCAAAGCAGTAGAATTGGAAGTTTTGGAGGATGATCTCACTTTTGGCATTATTCTGAAGAAAAGAAAAATCTTGCTTAGTGCAAATCCCACCCTAAAAATTTCTGTTTCTTACATATTCTCTTCATGGCAACTTTTTTATTGTAATTCAATTAATTTAGTAATATTTTCATAATATTTTTGTAATTTTTCAAAAAGTCTTCGCGTGCCACAGTTACGACCCACGCGTGCCACAATGTGGCACGCGTGCCGCGAGTTGACCACCCCTGGGTTAAGGTATCCAACTACCGTAAAATTGTGAATTTTGCCAAAAATTGACAAATTTTTTTTATGATTTTATTTTATAAGCCATCTTATTAACTTTAGAAAAGTACCAAGAATATTAGAAAAATACCAAGTTTATTATTTTCCGTTCACTAGAACAAAAACTGCAAGTGTTTTAATAAAAGCAGATGCCCTTACTTTAAGCAAGATGTCATAATTTAAAACGCGCTTTACTCGAAATGTGTTTTTTTTTTAAAAATGATCAAGCGGGGATAGTGTGATTGTCCAAAAAGTTTTGAAAATAATTAACTGAAATTAAAATAATAGAAGTGTTTTAACCTTAAAATTAGTCAATCACTGCTTCATTACAAAATTTACAGTCCCTTATGTTAATATAAACACTGTTATTTTAAGCAATTTCATATAATAACCAAGATAAAAAGTGCCCCAGTTCTTGTAAAAATTAAAATATCTCTTATTCTGAAAGTCATTTCAAAAATGAATAACATAGCAACACTTCAGAATTAAAAAATTGAAAATTGGTTCATAAACGTTTGGTACAGGATGGGCCGCGTTTATGTTAGTTTTAGTAAATTTTTACCCATTCCCCCCCCCCCCCCATTTTAATAATAATAATTTCTTTTTCTTTTTTTAATTTTATAATATTTTTCTTAAAATGTACTAAACAAATCTAAAAACAACAAAATATCCCGATATCTCCATTTAAAAAAAAAGTTGTCGCAAGTAGTCGGATAACTTAGTATGGCTATAAAAAAGTGAATAAACCAGCCTGTCTTTAAATATCAGTAAAGAACTTATAGAAAAACGACCAAAATTTTCTTGTTCTTTGTGCACTGCTGGCAACCGTAAATACAACACCAAGAAAAACAAGAGATAGCACAACAAAATTTATTTTGTAGCTAACATGTCGACCAAGTATCAAATGATTAAATTTATAGACTTCTGAGAAGTGTGGTTCCTGCCAGAATCAGTAGCCAGAATAGCCGCCATTGTTGGAGATCACCGCTGCCACAAGCCTCGGCATTGATTCAAAGAGACTTTGGATGTGTTCTTGGGGGTACAGCAGACCAAGCAGCTTCCACACGTTGCCAAAGTTGATCTGGTGTGGCAGCTGTGGGTGTAATATGGGTCAATCGCTGAGCAACCATGGACCACATGTTTTCTATCGGCGAAAGATCCGGAGAGCACGCCGACCAGGGAAGCAATTCAATCTGGTGATTGACAAAGAACCTTTGGAAAATGCGTGGCACGTGTGGTCGCGCATTATTTTGTTGAAATATGGCTTTGGCCAAGCCCTGAAGGTAAGGAAGGATAACTGGCTCCAACACCTCGGAGATGTAGCGCTGGCTGTTTAAAGTACCGACAATGCGTACTAGAGGAGTGTGAGAGTGATATCCAATACCGCCCCATACCATAATACCCGGAGCAAGACCAGTGTGGCAGTGCATAACGCAGCTGTTCAGCATCCTATCTCCACGGTGTCTCCAGACTCGAATCCGACCATCGTGGTGTTACAGACAAATGCGTGACTCGTCAGTAAAGACAACTTCATTCCATTCTGCCACCCACATCCTTCTTTCATCGCACCATTGGTGGCGGAGACGTCTGTGGTTCTGCGTCAAGGGTAGACCAAGCAATAGACGTCTTGCGGACAGACCACTCTGCTGTAAACGGCATCGAATGGTACGCGCAGACACTGAATGATGCGTTACAGACTCAATGTGCTGTGCTATGGTTCGTGATGTGACTGAGCGATCCGTCACTAACATGGGCACAATTTGCCTGTCCTCACATGAAGTGGTGCACTGAGGTGGATGCGATCGACCACGTCGGGCCGTCGTACCCTCTTGCATCCAACGGTCACATATCCACATTACAGTTGTTTGGTTTCGTCCAACACAACTACCTATTTTCCTGAAAGATAATCCACAATCTCGGTAGGCCACTATCCTTCCTCTGTCGAATTTGGATACTTGATCAAAAGCTGATCGCTGTTTTCTACGAGACATGAATGATCGTTTTTTGAAACAACCACAAGAAAAACACAATTGCCGAACTTAAAATCGTCAAAATCTCCAAGCCTTAAATAGCGCTTTGAGGTGGCGCTACAGGCATGCGGGATGTGTGTCTGCGCTGAAATTCTAAACATTTGCATATCTCACCTCCGCTAATGTATGTTGTAAATTTCATGTTATTTGCATGTTTCCTTCAGGGTGTTGCATTTACGGTGGCCAGCAGTGTATTTAACGTTACGGAAAGGTAGATACAAAATATAGATAGCTTCTGATGAAGCATTGTTTCATATGTCATGCACAACTGACAAAACGAAGACAACAACATATTTCACGCGAAAAGTATCTCAAAGACGTAGCTGTTTTGCAAAAGGAAAGTTGGCCGTCAGGTGTTATAGTATGGATGAGAATTTCCTCTCCAGGTTTAACAAAATCATTTTTTGTTGAACAGAAGGCTAAAATTGATGCTAAATACTAAAAGAATTAAGTTTTTAAGCGCATGATCAAAGAAAGTAAACGTGTTTACCCTCCAGGAATCTTTGTTTTTCTCCAAGATTCTGCATCAAGTCATATTACAAAATCAACTATAAAATGGCTGAAAAATAAAAATAAAATTTTCTTTTTCCTGAGAAATAACTACCATCATCTCCTGACTATATTATTTGCGATTATTTTTTATGGGGATATAAAAAAAACAATTAAATATACGTAAATTAAGAATACTTCAAGGGCTCCAAACAACAATCAAAGAAAAGTTGGAAAAATACCTAAAAAATGGTCTAAAAAGTTATTTGGCTTGACCTGAAGGTTTACGAAAAGTGTGCAATACTAAAGGAAACCGCATTGAAAATTTCATGTAAATAACTTAATTCAATAAAAAAACTTATGATGTTTTGAAATTGGTCATTATTTTTGAATCACAATCTGTGTATTAAATTATATTACTTTAACTTGGGGTTTGAGGATTTGTTGAGAATTATTAATTTCATGCAGTGAAATGTTTCAGAAAATGCTGATTTATAAATGTGAATTTCAATAAAATAACTGACTTCAAATTGCTTTTTATTCTAAGTGCCTTGAATATTTTTAACTTCTTATTCTAATTTCATGACCCTATCTTTCACCATTTCTGAGGAAAAGGTACGTAAAGTTGGCGAATTTAACATAGCGGAGATGCAAGACTTATCCGCTTCCCTCAACCCTTTAACTGTCAGGTTATTTTGAGGATTTGAGCACATAAATTGTCAAAAATTTGTACTGCAAAAATTAAATGTTTAGTGCAAATAAAATATATAGTAGTTAAAAATTTAGACTTTGTATTACTTGCGTAAAAGGTTTTAGGTTTTATAGCAACTGAACTGGCGAGATTTTAGAATTTGAGTATGTGTGTGTGTTTTATAAAATATCTGGAATTAAAATAATGAACTGTCAAGTGAGGGCTTGGTACTCAAAAATGAAGATTGGCTGTGGAATTCAGCTTTTCTTGCCAATATTATGAGATATTTAAATAATTTAAATTTAATATTATTGGGAAACGGTTGTATTTTTACTACCCTAGTTGGTCATATATCATTTTTTTTGTGAACCAACTTTCCCTTTTGAAAAAAAGATTAACACATTTCTTATGAATGCAGGAACTGTCGACCAAAGTTAATCCTGCTTCAAGCTAAGATAGATTTCAAAATTCAATATCCATTCTACAAGATTCATTCAGTGCTTGGTTTGATGGTTTTCAAGATGATAAAAAAGATTCAGATCTACAAACCCTTTTTCAATATTTTTTGCAAGATGCATTAATTGTTACCCACCTGAAATCCAAATCGAAATCATTGACGTACAGCATCATACTACACCAGAAAGCAAATATAAGGAACTTATTTCAACTGCAAGTGATGCGAATTATATTGAGTTTTGAAAATCTGTACTAACAAACAATTTTTGAAATTTTTACGATTTGGCTGTCAGATGAATGTAGGTTTGGATCAACGTATGTTTGTGAACAAATGCTTTTCTAATATCAGTATAAATGAAATAAAACATATCGCTCAAAATTAACTGATATGCACTTAAAACAACTTACTTTCTTATTATCTTCAAGAGAAAAAAGAGAACTTGTCCTAATACAGATAAACTGGCTTAAAAAAACAAACATGAATTCAAAAACGACATTAAACAAGTCCTGACTATTTAATAAGCATTTAAAATTAAATGTTTCAAGCTACTCATTTTTGTTTTATACTTAAACTGATTGAACCTGTAAAAATTTGTTTAACAATAAAACCTAAATTTGATTTTTTTGTCTTATTTATTGTATTATTTTTAAATTTCTTCGACGTAGACTTGCATAAAAAATGTGATATTTGTGTAAAAATCCCATAATAAGCTTATAAATAAAAAATTTTCACCTTTTTCTATTTTTTAGTTAGTTGGAAAAGTTGGAAGTAGCACGCATGATTTTTTTTCCATCAGATAGTGGCACTTGTCCTAAAAAGGTTGGTCACCCATGCTCTAAATCAATCTATCAAAACAACTAATAATTTTATTTAGAATAAGCAGATTAGTTTACCATAAATGACTGTTTTAAAACAAGCAATTGTTAGGAACAAGATGCATTTTCTTTGTTATGACAAGAATTAAAAATTTCTAAGTGAATTCAGCGTTTTTAAATCTTACCAACTGCTGTTTTAAATTTTTTCAGCATGAAGTGTGAGGTAAGGTTTTATGAAATCCGTGACAAAGAAACAAAATCTAAATTTCAAGAAATGATCTCTACATATGAATGTTAACCCCCCCTCCCTGTAAAAGCCGGATCTTACAAAGGCTACGTACTTGACGTCAGTTAGGCCTTGAGCCCCCTAGAATCCTGCCCCCCCCACGATGCGGGGGTTGCGGGGATCTACGTTACGCCACTGGGTGGGGAGATTATCTAAAATGTTGAGATTGAAAATAAGAATATTATGACTGACATGCACACAAGACTAACAAAATATGACGTCAGAATATCAAATAGATAATTGATAGTAATATCAAGAAAATTTTTCTTTATAGTTTTAAGACTCTGAAACTCATATTCTCAGGCATATATGAGATTACATAAGTGAAACCCAGAGACAGGGCCGGATCTACGTATGGGCTTAATGGGTTGCAGCCCAGGGGCCCCCGATCCCCGTTGAAGAGAACAAACAGAAAAAGATGCTTACAATCAAAATAGTAATAAAATAATAAACCAGTAAAAAATACATTTAAAAAAATACCCGAAATACCATACAAAATTTATTTTTATTTTCGAGAACAAGAGCACAATTTACTTTAGTTCTTCCACCTTACCACCGAATACGCGGAAATTAATAATGAATAGACAGAGGCTCTATCATAGGACGGTGCCGATGAGCATCGAGCACTTATACAAACGTAGTGGCACTTTTTCTGTAGCCATTTATTTTTGTGCAATAGGTGCAATCAGGTTTTGAGCCCCAAAACGGATCTTACAAAGGATTGAAAAACCATAGTATAACATAGGCTTTGGGCCCCCTAGAGCCTTGTGGGCCCCTGCAATGCGGGGTTCAATCGCGTAACGTAACTGCAATGGCAGTTACGTTACGCCGTTGAAGTGAAAGGGAAAGGAACTTAGTCAAAGAAAACGAAGAAAAACAACAAGCAAATGTTAATGAGAAAAATATGCAGCATCTCGATGACTAGCAGCCTTTTGAAAAAGACATTGTTCAGGCAGAGAATGTCAGTAATGCCCCAACCGACAGTGTTTAGGCAAATTGGGTTTGAGAAATACGTTGACGTGGGTTCGTGGCCTAAATCGCTAAGTAATAATTTTATTGATTGTATTCTTTCACATGAAATGAGTTATTTTCAAAATAAAAATCCAAACAATGTATATTCTGTTTCGGTAAGAGAATACAAAGGACAAAAGAGATCATTTTCGAATAATCGTTTCATTAAAAAGCTTTAAAATGGCCAAGTGCTGGAAAGATCTTTTGGCTATGTTATTCAACTAGTATTGGTAGTGTTTTTTTGTTTTACCTGCTAACTTTTTTCTAAAACAAATTCTCAATACACAACCGACTTCTCTGATAGGAAACAGTTAACAAGTTGTTTAGAAAACCAGGAAAATTCTATTGAACATAAAAATTCAGTGTTAGTTTGGTTGACACGAAAAGAAAATAAGTCTGTTTTACAAGGGGAGGGCATGACTAAGGAAATTCATTTTGGGACGAGACTTTGTGTATTAGTAGTTCTCCTTTAGGGCAGTGGTCTTCAAACATTTTCAACTCACGGAACCACTAGAACTTAAAGGTGCTTTCGTGTAGCCCCTGGAACTTGAAAGTGCTTTCGTGGAACAACTTGAACCAGAAAGTGTTTTCGTGGAACCCAATTCCAAACACATACGTCGAAGAATATGTCTCAAAGTAATATATATTTAAAGTAGGTTAACATGTTACAGACACTTCATGTAAAAGTACTTAAAAGAAGTATTTGTATTTATTATTAAAAAAATTCTAATCTAATTTTGTTAATATAATTTACTCATTAATAATATTAATATATGATTCAAGAGTCACCTATCCATGCATTATATTTAGAAACTGGGATATGTGCTTCCTTTTTTTCACACGGTTGAAGTCTAGGTCTGTTGAGATTAAGTGCAATCGCATTACTTATTTTGAGTTTAGTTTGCTTTTATACTTTGTTTTTGTAGCCACTACGCGAGAAATATATTTCACTTAAACACAATGTTCTGAATAGCACAAAAAATGTTTATAGATGCGTGAGAAATCCCGTGTATTTTGCATGAGAGAGAATATGAAACCTAAAATTTAGAAGCTGTTCTTGCTTAAATTTAGATTTTAACATCAACTCTGTTGACACGTTGTTTGTTTTCCTTCATTATAGGTGTTGTTTTCCCCAAATGTAAAAAAGTGTATTTTCCATTAGAAAACTATTTAGTTTGCAAGACATAGTGCTAAATAACAAGTATAAAATTATCTCGTGGAACCCAAGATAGTAAACAATAGAAAATTCACAATCTAGTAGAAAGTATATATATGATGAGGTGATGTGGAGCTTTAGATACCTGTAACTTATAAACTTCATAGAGAACGTGAATCCATTTTGCATACATGTTTATTTCTTCTAGATTTCTTATTATAACTCGTGGAACCCCAGAGTATGCCTTGTAGAACCCCAGGGCTCCGTGGAACACAGTTTGAAGGCCACTGCTTTAGGAAGTTTAACCCTCAATGTGTAATAGCTCCGAATGGGCAGTCAATTGGGAGAAATAAGCAATCGAACTCCTACTAAAAATTCCTTTTATACGAGTGAGTTTTAATCAGCTCCATCAATGCAATGGCATAGGTGTCAGCGCACCTGTATTTTTTGCGATCGGTCATGGTCACGTGGTAGACTTGCTTTTTTCTATTAATTTTACAATGAAATAATTTTTCTTATCAAATATTTTATAAAATAATAAAATAATTGTAATAACAAAATATAAACAATTTTACATATTATAAAACTATTTTTTTTATCTAATTATAAAATTATTTGTAATTATTTTACTTTTTAAAATACAGAATACTTATATAAAATATCATTTAATATAATATATTTTTATAATAAATATTATTTATAAATAATATTATAATAATTAATATTATAATGTATTTATAAAATATAATATAAATATTTATATAATTATAGTAATTGTTTTAGTTTTTCAAATATAAAATAATTGCTAAAAATATTTAATAAGCCTTTTTTAAACAAATTTATTTAATTGTAAAAATAATTAAATGAATTGAAAAAAAAAAAACGAAGCAAGTCGATCGCGCGACTCGAACCCTGACAGACCACGCGGAATGCAGGTACACTACCACCTATGCCACTGCATCGCTGAAGCTGAGTAAAACTTAATTGTATAAAAGCGAAGTATGAATTTCGAAGGCTATTTTCTTGGAACTGACTGTCTATTCGGCGCTATTATATTGAGGGTTGAACACTCTAAGAAAATAATACTATTACACAAAATCCCGTCCCCAAATGAATTTCCTTAGTCGTGCCCGCGTTAGATAAACAGTTACAGGAGCGGCTAAGAAAAAATGCACAGTATAATATTACCACAACGTCCTAAAACGTGTTATTACGGCAGTACAGTATTTGGCTATAAGAGGTTTAGCATTTAGAAGCACTGAGGAAGTTTTTGGTTTTCCTCCTAATGGCTATTTTATGGGTGCCATGGAACTGCTAGCAGAGAGTTCGACCCATTCGTTTGTGAGCATATTGAACAGGGAGATTACGACCAAAATCATTAATATCGTACTTATCAAAAACGATATATTAGCAAATAATGGAGATCATGGGCAAGCAAATCATTAAAGCAATTACAACTCAAATAACGTTTACACAAAAGTACTGTTCAATTATGATGGATTCACAACCCCAAATTTGTCCCACAATGACCAATTTGATATTGTATTGCGATATTGTTTTCGGGGAAAAGTGTATGAAAGATGTGTCTCATTAATAAATATTAGTTGTCCACTGGATTATACTTATTTAATTATCTACAAGAACTTTTAGCAACAAATGAACTGCTATTGGATAATTGTAGGGGATAGTCATTTGACAACGCTGCCAATATGTCCAATTGATATAATGTTGGGCAAGCTCTTCTAAAAAAAATAATTAAATTCGCTAATTATGGGCCGTGTGCTGCACATTCTCTTAGTCTGGTTGGTGCAGATCAGTTAAGGTTGAATCTGAAATAGTGAGCTTTTTTGGTTTAGTGCAACAAATATATGTTTTCTTTACTGCTTCGACCAGGAGGTGGGAACTTCTAAATCGTGAAATTAAACTGAAACTTACCTGAAAAAGTTTAAGTCAGATCAGATAGTCTTGTCACTAAGATGCTGTTGAAGCCTTAAAAGATAATTATGGTAAAACATGAATATTCTTAAAACTTTTAATAACAATGAAAATAAAAAAAAACTGATTTTTGAAAAAACGCAGTATTTTTTTAAAATAAATTAACAAAACTCGAAGCTGCTACTTTAATTATATTTTAGGAAGAAATTTTTGAAAGATTTAATTCAGTTAACAAAAAATTACTAACTCCTGGTTTGGACATCTGGGAAGGAAATAAGTTAATTATGTCATTAAAAACGTTTACAAGCAATGTACATGAATCAGATAAAAAACTAAAGGAGTATCAAGACGCAGCCAAAAAATTGAGTCCTAGTGTAGAAACAGAATATAGTGATGCGAACAAGAGACGGGATACTTCAAAATTTGCAGGTAAATCGATAGAAAAAGCTCTGTGTGCGACAAAAAATTTAAAAGGGACACGCTTATTGTTTCGTTAGATAAGCTAACCCTTGATTTAAATAGAAGTCATGTATACGCAGAATATAATAAGATGTTAAAATTTTTAATGGATTTGCAAGATCAAAGTAAAGAGAAAGTTGACCTGGAGAGTGTACTCCCTATTCAGATGACGTAGATTTAGTAAATGAAGACATTCAACTCAAAACTTATCTAAAACAAACTGAGATGTCCTATACTTGCATTGATATGTTAAATTTAATATTTGTAAAGAAACTTGTTGACGTTTTTCCAAATCTTATCATTTTAAAATTTTTTATAACTCTCCTTATTACTAGTGAAGCGAAGCGTGCATTCTCTAAAATGTCCTATACAGAAATATGGAACAACAATGACAAATACTAGACTTACTTATTTATCACTTCTTTCCATTAATACTGATCTCACTAATGACTTAAAATGTGATGAGCAAATGAAAGAATTTGCAACACAAAAGTTAGAGAAGTTTTTTTTTGTAAATTATGTTATTGTTTATAACATATTTAAATTATTTGAAGTAAAAAAAAAACTCTTAAGAGAGAGTTTCATGTACTTAATATTTTTCCCCACAAAAATTTTTTTTTGGAAAATGGCAAAATTTTTAATTATTTAGGGGGCCCCAGGTATCATTAGCCCAGGGCCCCCAAAGGTCACTGTCCGGCCCTGCTCAGAGAGACTCATTTGAGATTAAAAAAATGATAACTATGAGGTTCAACTGAATTTACTATCTCAGTTGATAAAAGAGGATAATGAATATGAGAATGAAATGCATTAATGTGAACTGGAATTAATAGCATACATCGTCCACTTTTAATGGTGATTAGTTCTTGTTATTTTTGTTTATCTTTGAAAATTTTTTGCATAGTATCTATTTTCCATTTATAAACAAATTTATACTTCTGGATTACATATTGAAAGCCATCGCATTTTAAACTTTTTTTTGCCACATTTAGGTGCATTTGGTAAAACTGAATAATATCTGATGAATACAAATGATGGAGTCAAATATCTTTCAAGATGGGATAAATCTATAAATTGCTTTTGTTAATTTTAAGAGCTTCATTCATTTACTTTTCATTACCCAGATGGCAGCACGAGACTCTGGAGAAATCACGGGATTCGGATAGGCGCTCATTCGTTCTCCCAACCAAAGTTAGGCTATGCGTAACGCCAAGTGAGTAAGTGAATATTAACGTCGCACACACACAATGTTCAGCTACACGAGGGCTTTTGGCGACGGACCTCGTAATTTTGAACCATGGTCAAGTGCCGAGGACGACACCTGAGTTGGCACCCCCCTCGCCTAATTACCACATTAAGCCAACGTGTGACTCTTTATATAAATGGCTCTTAGGTACCTTAGTTATCTTGTTTTCTTCGCAACTTGACTTTTCTCTCCAAAAGTTTCCGACCACTGTCGTATACCGTAATGCTCCTTTGCTCTCCCTTTACATGTTGAAAGGAAAACTTAATTATTTATGAATATTTTGAAATTTTAGACTCTGTTATAAACAAATGTATGAAAAGCAATGTAGCAAATTTTCATGAAAATTGAGACAATTTTTTGTCTGAAAATGTGCCTTGCTTTTAGTTCAGGCTTTCGTACATTTGGCGAAGACAGCCTTGTAAATAAATGATAATGTCAAATAAAAGAAAGAATAAATTAAATCTGTTTTAAAACGAAGTTTTTTTTTTGTTTTTTTTTTTGCGTATTTTTATGTGTGAGTGAAAATCTTCTCAAAATCTGCTTATGAAGAAGTTTTAGTTCCTTTAATTAGTTTATTTCAAAAAATATAAATATCCACTAAACAAATTTGACAAACATTAAGTTGTAATAAAGCATTTGTAATAATAATTCTTGTTTAGGAATGCGTGGGAGTTAGTGACGACGTTGAATTCCAAATATTATTAACAGACATGCAACGAAATATAAATTGTTTCTTCTTCTTTTGCACAACAGCCCTGGGAGGGCCAAGGCCTTTTCAGGAACCGTCTTCCATTCCAAACTCCGCTTAGCTACAGTTCTCAAACTAGTCACTCTTAAAACTTTAAAATCGTCCTCCCCACAATCAGTCCATCTCAATTTGGGCCTACCCCTAGTTCTTGTTCCAATAGGTTTGTAATTGAAAATTCTGAATGTAAAGAATGAGGGGTCCATACGGCAGATGTGGCCCACAAACCTATTAGATTTAATGACATTTGCTTCCTTAAGTAGTTTATATAATTCAAAATTATGTCGTTATCTTCACAATCCATTCTCATTCACAGCATTAAAGATACATCTAAGAACTTTTTGCTCAACGATGGCTGGCTATGGCTTGTTACACTATTGTTAACAAGGGCTTTCAGCATCATTATGAGCATTGAGCTTCGATAATGTTTCTTATGGGAACATTTAAAGCTTGTGTGTTTGTAGATGTAGTCGACATTACTGAGGACGCAATAATAGCAGTTTTAGTGAAAGTTTAACTAGTATTTTTGAAACTGTATGCTGATTTGTCTATCAATACGTCCTACCAATCATATGTATTAATGGATGCAATTCTGAGAAAATATTTTAGAGAGAAATGAAGTAAGTAAATAATTTGCAATAATGCCATGAAACAATGGCGTACACAAGGGGGAGGGGATTAAAACCCCCATAGATAAAAAATTATTTAATTTTTACTGTTGATTACTCTTTAGCGCTTCTTTATACGTGCTTTTATGAATGTAATCCTCCATAAGAGAGATCTGTGTACACCAATGCTATAAAAAACAGTTTGTCTGCTTTTATATCTATTTCATATGTTTGCTTCTCATTTCGTCATTTGCTACTACATACTCCTAGTAAAAAATCTTTTGTTAAGCTTAAGGTATCCGACTACCCTAAAATTGTGAACTTTGTCAAAAATTGACAATTTTTTTATGATTTTATTTTACAGACCATCTTATTAGCTTTATAAAAATACCAAGTTTATTATTTCCTGTTCACTAGAACAAAAACTACAAGTATTTTAGTAAAAGCAGATGTCATTACTTTAAACAAGATGTTATACTTTAAACCACGCTTTACTCGAAATGTGTTTTTTTGAAAATGCTCAAACGGGGACAGTGATTGCTGGAAAAGTTTTGAAAATAATTCCTGAAATTTTTTGTGTATGTTCTATATATTAGTAGAAGAGTTTTATCCTTCATATTTATTAATCGCTGTTTTATTACAAAATATACAGTCCCTTATGTTAATACAATCACTCTTTTATGCAACTTCATATAACAATTAAGATAAAAGGTTCTAGTTTTTGTAAAAATTAAAATATCTCTTATCCTGAAGGTCATTTCAAAAATGAATAACATAGCAACACATCATAATTGAAAAATTGAAAATTGGTTCGTAAACTTTTGATACAGAATGGGCCACGTTTATGTTATTTTTTGTAAATTTTTACCCATTTTTTTTCCATTTTAGTAATAATAATTTATTTTTCTCTTCTTAATTTTAGCATATTTTTCTAAAACTGTACTTGTTTAGTACATTTTTAGTAGATCTAAACCATCATTCAGTACATCTAAAGCCACAAAAAAAAAAAAAAAAAAAAAAAAAAATCCCCATATTTTTTTATATACGTTTTCTTAAGAAAAAGTTGTCGCAAGTAGTCGGAATATTTTAACCATCGCTTAAAATATTCGTCACGAGTGAGTGTTATATTACCGTCGTATTATAAATCTACACAATGGCTACTGGTGATAGATCTCGTAATTTTTTTTGAGCTTCGGTCAAGTGGCGAGGACGACACTTGACCTGGCACTTCCCTCTCCTAACGATCACTCCACTCAAACGGGAGGACATTGAGCCTCGACAGATTTAACGTGCATCGGTCCCCTCTACATGGTGGGTAAATATTCCTCGTGAGTTCTTAACCTCCTAGTATACAACTAAAAGAGTGTGTACTAGACTCAGTAAAGATGAATGGTGATTATAGTATTACAAGATTAAACATCGGCTTCCTCATTGTAGAATAAAGAAAAAGTTCATTTTAATTAGCAAAGACAATTCAAATGAATAATGAAACGCCAGGAACAAATGAATGACTAAAAAAGAGAAAACTTCGTCGTTATCAGCAGTTGATTGCGTATTTATTTCTTCACTGAGATGCTTCAAATCAAGACTAATGTACTGGGCACACCAGTCTTTCGAATAAATTAAGTTTCTCAGCTGTAGTCTGAAACGAATCTCTAAAGATTTAGCCATTCCCTATTTCCAACTCAGCTTGGCATTCCACTTTTTCGTTTTTTTATTGCACTTACAGAAATTTATCTAGATCATAGACACACATGTATTCGTAAATTAATGAGTGTTTAGTGCAGTTTATGTACTGTGGCTAATGCTTAAATGCAACCAGCCTAACAAAATTTTTTAGCATTCGAAGAGGGATAACTAAGCCAGTCAACCGGATTTCTACACTTCTTCTATGTAATGTTATGTAAAAACTTTAAGGCACAGTTTCATTTAACGCGTTGCAACATTGATTATTACAAGCACTCATTTTAAAAGCTTAACTTTGGACTTTGTTTACAACATTAAGAATTAAAAAAGGGGCTGGATATATGCACTGTCAGTGGTGTACATAGACCTCTCTTTCTCTTATGGGGGTACATTGTAAAAGGGGTAATCTCTATGGGATAACCACTATGACGAAAATTAAAAATCAGTTGGCCTATGAGGGGGGGGGGGATTGAGCTCCCAAATCCTCACCCTTTGTACACCACTGTGCACTGCTCCACATATTTATAGCTGCACTCCATGTATGCACTAAAATCCTTAAGTTAAAACAAAAGTTTAAAGAAGAGTTTTTCATATGTGGGAAAAAAACATTGCGCTAGAAGGGAGGATATGCAAAAAAGACCGGTTATGCGCACACACTGTAGTAATCGGGAAGTGAGTGCACGTAATACTGCAAATCAAGCGCCTTCAGCCTGTGGCACGTTTGCCATATATGGTACGTTTGCCATATATGGTACGTTTGCCACACGATACAAGTCTCAGTGGCACACTGCAAAGTTATCACAGTTATAAATCGCCCTGTCTCGCCCTATGGTTTTGGGGCGTTAACACTCTCCTTTCGTACGGTTAGCCATACTCTCAATACAGAATAATGAGTATGATTTCATTTGAACGTACTATTCAGTTTGATGTACGTCGTGCGCTGCAGGTTACTTTTAATTTTATGATACGTTCTTTGTTTTAAAAAGCTCTTATTTTTTAGATAAATTTTTGGTAGAATTATATATTTAATCAAATGACATTCTCAAGATACCTCAACGAATGAATAGGGATTCGTATAACTAAAAGATCTTGCTATATGAGTGATATGTCACGAAAGCGTAGCATGTCTCACGTCGAGTGTACAGACTTTTTCAAACTAAACATCTAACCTTTAAGAATTAAGATAAGAAATGTGAAGTACACAAAAAGAATTGTTACTGGATATAAGAAAAAAGTTAAATTTTTTTTTTGTCAAACAATTGGAACCGAACTTAAAGCTACTGAAAGTAGTCACTAATTGCTCATAGTACAGCAGTTAAAGGCAACTCTTACACACAAATGGGTAATATATAAATGACCCATTTTTAAAAAAAGTGTAGAAATATTGTTTAGTGATTTACCAAATTTACAAACAATATTATCCTAATTCAAGAAATACCGGCTTCCACCCCAACTATTAAAAGACGAATAACTCAGATGTAGGAAATTGTAACCAAGTAGAATTCCAGTTTACAAGAAGCTGTTGGATTAAGCCTTGCTCTTGATGAATGTATGTATATGAATAAAACTGCGTGCATTGCAGTAAGCGCACTATATTGTAATAAAGATCAAGTTCATATGAATTATGAAAAAATCTACGAAGAAATATCAAATCATTCCTCTGATATATCGTTATTAAGTAGAGATGTACAAGGACAAGTTTCGCATTAAAATTTTAATTTTTTATTTAACAATTTTGAAGGAATGCTCATACTTTATGTTAATTTCTTATTTTAATGGGTATGTTTAAAAGGTATATAATATATGCGCAATTTTAATTTTTTATTTATGCTAAAGGAATAATTATATTTTTTGTTTATTTTTATATTAATATATTTATATGTGATGCATAATTAATATATAAAAATACTCTAAGTGTATATTTTTGACCTCTATTCCCTAACTCTGCATACATTGACACCTCTACTTCCTATCGTGCGAAATCCTTAACCATATTGGTAGATTTTGGTTTGTCACACCACAGCTACAAGGTTGCCGAACCCTGCTGTACATAAATATTTGTTGCCGTTCCATTTTGTGAACGATTGCAGCGCATTTAGGGAACTTATATCTCGAAGCTTACAATTATTAGGACTCTAAAAAGGTTTAATTGAAGCTAATAGTTACTGTAGGAACGGCGTTAGAGAAATCAATCGTAAAAGGGAGTGATCTTACAAAACAGTTAGAAATTTTCTTCGAAATTAGGCAACTTATGGAATAATTAAACATCCGTTTTTGCTTTCTTCAAACGATAAAGGACGAATTTTTCAAGCAGCAACAAATTCTATGCTATCTTTGGCCCATATAAGAAAACAAGGTGATTTGAAAGTATCACAAGAAACTATCAGACATTTTTTAAAGCCCCACCTCTCACATTGTTGGAAATAGTATTAAAAAAAGGTGCCAAATTTGAAGCAAAACCATAAGAATGTAAGACTTTAATTTTCAAACCCCCTTCGAAAATTCCAAACTGGAGCAAATTTAGTTATTTTTTTATCATTTGCTTTAGTTTTTCCATGTACTTCTGATTACTTAAGTAATAATTATGGTTATATATTGTATTCAGTAATGAAAAATAGTTTTCTTTTAACTGGTTTCGTAGATGTAAAATTAGGTATAAGGGAAAGTTCTGTCGTTTTTGAACACGTGCATTTTTACCCGCTGTCGATCCTTAGCAAAAATTTGGACCTGACTGAAACTGGTTTAAACAGTTAGATTAATGTACTTTTGATGATTTAAACACATTTTTTTCGTATTTTAGTCAGTTTTTTAAACTCGTAAAACTATCACCATGAATGAAGAAAAGACATTATATGTTGTTTGAATTCCAAAATGGGATAGCGTGATGGAAGCAAAAAGAAACTTGTGTGACGTGTTTGGAGAAGAAGCAGTAACAGCTCGAACATACCAGAGATGGCTTGTGAAATTTTGCTTGGGTGATTTTTCTTTGAAAAGTGAACCCAGATGAGGAAGGTTGTTAGATGTCAAAGAGGAAGTCCTACGCAGTATGACCAGGACAAATCCCACATTACTTCCACAGAAGTGGGCTTCAAGCTTGGAATTCATTAGACTACTTCTTTGAATTACATTAAAAGGTTTGGTTTCACATGTCCAAACTCTCTGTTTGGGTGCCACACGAATGAAGCAAAAAAAATTTAATGAGCAGAATTTCGATATGTTCTTTAAATCTTGCTAGTCCTAAAAGGGAGCTGTTTTTGAACCATTTAGGGACTGGAGATGAAAAGTGGATAGTGTACAAACACGCGGTTAAAAAAAAAAGTGTATGTATGCAAAGAGGAGACACCACCATCCACATCCAAAGCTGACGTGCATCAGAAGATGGTTATGTTGCGTTATTCGAGATACAGCAAGGGTAAAGTGCACTATGAGTTACTGAAAGAAAATGGAACGACCGTTACTGTTCGTAACTTGATGTTTTGAATAAATAAATTCAACATAAACGTCCATCTTTGACCAACAGAAAGGTATGATTGTTCATCACGACACCGCTAGACTACACGCGGCAAGAAACACAGCATAAAAAATTGCAGAGTTGGATTGAGAAACTTTATTTCAGCCAGTATACTCTTCCTATTGCACCATTTGAATATTATCTGTTCAGGACGCTGCAAAACATCCTCGATGGAAATAAATATATCATTTATGAGGGTGTCCAAATGGGGCAATGGAAGAATACTTTTTCTCCAAAACAGAGGATCTTTCTTCCAGGGGATTAGATAAGCTGCCAGAACGCTGGAAGACAGTTTTAACTAACAAAGCATATTATATTTTAGATAAAACGTGAAAAAAAATGTGTTTATTTTTTCAGGAAAAAAAAACCCCGAAAGAATTTTCCCTTGCATGTAATACATACTGGGATTATTTGAGAAAGGACAAAAAATATTTTTCACAGAGAAACTTTGGAGGGGGAAGTTATATGATCTGGGGAGCTTTTACTACCATGAAGCTTTCACATAGCATTTGTCTCGTGTAAAATGAAAAGAGTATGGCAAACTAAGATGAGCTGAAACAAATACTTTTACCTCATTTATGAAGGTTTTGTCAGATTCGCCGCATGTTTCAGAAAGACCTCTATTCATTACAACGGCTTCACAAAACTGTGGTTAGGTGCTACCGAAATTGATTTACAGGATTGGCCAACTTGTTCCCCAGACCTAAATCCTATCACAAGTGTTCGAGGACTCCTAGCTCATCCAATATATGCAAACACAACTTGAAGCACTCTTACATAATTGAACTGAACGTGCCTATTGCACAAGTATTTAAAAATTTATATAAAAATTAGCATTCTTAAGTCTTTCTGAGAGTATAGAACATAGAATCTTTAGTATTTTATTCATAAAAATAGGGGTGCAGTAAATAATTGATTTTGGTGGATATATATTTATACTCAATACAACAACACCTTTTTCATTTTTGCTTATACATAAAAAAATTGCTTTACTGTTACAATTTTGACATGGTGCTTTCTTTTACAATTTTTTAAAATTTTTGCAAATATTCGGCGTATGTAACAAAATGGTCTCTGACCAAGTTTCAGGAGAAATATAAATATAAATATGTAGAGCAATGTATATATATATATATATATATATATATATATTGAAAGAAAAATGTTTCATAGTGTTGAAGAATTGCACTGCATGTGTGTATACATTTTAAACTGACTTTGATATTAATTAGTTTTTCCCTTTATAATGTGTGAATAGTGAAACATTTTAAAAATATTTGTTTCGTTGGTCAGACGTCGTAGATTGAGAAAAGCAACGAACATTAATTCTAAATCAAATGTTAAATACGCATATTATATTATTTGAGTTTTTTCAAACATATTAAAATGAACTGAGCATTATCAATCAGTTCAATAATTTCCAGGAAAAAATGGAAAAAATATTATTGTGATGTAAGGGGAAAAAAAAATGCGCTGTCTGAGATATATGAATAAAACTTAGCCTGCTATATAGATTATTAATCCTATGAAATCATAAAAGGAAATTTCGGAAGTGTTAGTTAATTTCTGAAAACCAAAATAAATTTTTCTAGCGATGTATTGTTTTTAAAATAGAGGGATATGCGATAACAATAACAAGAGCTACGACGAAAATAAAAGGAAATTAAACATTTTTCGAGACTCATCGAGAAGAAAAATTTATTGTGTTCCTTAGCAACTATCTTTCAAAGGGCAATAAAGATTTTTATTACATGGAGTAGTGGAAATAATGTTTAGCATTTAGATTCTTCAATGCTTTGTTTAAGTAGTATAAAGGATTTCTACAAAATGAATGGAATTATTTATCTTGGTGTTTCGTTGCTGATTTTTAGTAAGTTAAAACATAATCATATTGTTTATGTAATTTTTATATATTTCCTTAGTTTGATAGTATCACAATAGGAGGAATTTGCAACGAAGGGTTTTAAATAATTCAGAATAATATTGCTTAAATGAAGAAATAATCATTTAAATCTTTCGTTTCATGTTATTTTTTGATGGCATAGTAAGAAATAATTCTATTCGGTTAAAATTTTTAATGCTTTATCAGAACATCAAAGTTTTATTTCCCATGTTTAAGAAAATAAAAAAAAATTATTCGAAACTAAGGATACACTTAGAATATTGTAATTATATTCTCTTAATTATTTAGATCTTTTCCATATTATTCATTCATTTTCAACTCAAATTTTTCATCTTCAAATTTTTTTATGAAACTGAACTTAAATGACTTTAAAAAATGATATAATAACGCAAATTAAAACTTTGTTTTTTTCTTATAAAAAAGATTATAATAATTTTTTTACATTGAAGAAAGAATTTTTTTGAGAAAATAAGTCTTCATTGGCAAGTGAAAAATAAAATTGAGATATTAAGACTTTTTTTTCTAGTACATTTTTAGGAATTAAAATTTGAAAAAGATGAAAGCTGATCATGTATTAAAATTGAATCATTATATTTTCAGTTTTTGGAGAATTGACATTCAGTTGCTTCACTTCACTTTTCTAAAACACCTATTATTTTAATAATATTAGTATCAATAGACGAAAATATTCAGTTGCCTTCAATGAGCAAATTGAAAATATATTAAATAAACTTTTATTTTTTTTATATTTCCTTTACTTTATATATTTTTAATAGTTGTTTAAGATTTTTTTTAACAGGTACTTCTATTGTTTAATTTTGTATAGTACAAAAAATTAATTACCAGCTTTATACGGATGAAAAAGAACATTTAAAAGTATCTAAATATAGAGTATTGAAAATTGAGGAATTCGAATTGCAAACAAAATTCAAGTGATCATCGGACATGCTTGTGTTTTATTAAAATTGTTTACTGAATTATATATTCTTTTTTTTTTGCAGCATAGCTTTTAAATAAACACATTTAATTTTTCCTATAATAGTTCTTCATCTGGTAATTTCTTATCTTATTCTAATTTATCAAAATCAAAGATTTTTAGTGTTAATTAGTTTGTTAGTAGATATTAATGGCGCTAAATGAGTTGTTTGAGAGAAATAATTTTATTTCGGTAGATCATTTAGAACTTTTGTATTTGTTTTCATGTTATATTTATTTCCAATTAATAAATGAATGATTGAAATTTTGACATACGCTTTATCTGAAGAACTAATAAGGGGCCATGCAAGAAATATTTCATACTTTTTATTGAATTTTATTTTATTGAGAAGAGTCAAATAAGGATAGAAATGTGTGATCAAATTATGAGAATTGTGTATTAACAGCGTAATTAAACGTACTATGTTTATTTCTCATGAAATGAAAAGAAAATGATTTACTTACGCACCTAAAAATCAATCTTTATTAGTTTTCATTCATCTTTGAGCTTCGGTAAATTTTTTTAAATATTTATATTTTCTCTCAAGATTTTCTATGATGTAAAACTATTTGATTTCATATTTTTATCTCTCATTATGTGCTACACTTTGTTTTTTTTATAATTATCATATGAATATATATATTATATATATCTGTTGCTAATTTTACTTGCTCATCAACGCCAGATCGAGGTTCACAAAATTCTTCTTGGCAAGGGCTAGTTTTTCTTATGCCTTTTGTCAGTCGTAGCTTTGTGCACCATGCAGGGGACAATACGATGTAGCTCGGTTACACCCTGGGGAGTGGTCAGGGGCCTTCCACCACCCTCACGAGAAAGCTTGCTGCTTGACGAGTATTTAGAGTGCCCCAATGCCGCACAGGTACTATACATTTAAGAATATCTGTGTAACTTCCGGGATTCTCACCTATTCCCTACGGCCGGGGAGCGATCGACCGGTAGACCGCCAAGACATTTTGGGATGACCACCTTCTCTAAAACCTAATAATCATTTCATCATATGAAGGTCCAGAAATATTTTAACTATACGGAGGGGAAAAAATCCGAATCACTAGAGAAAATTTCGTCAAAAAGAAATTACACTTCGCTATTTGGAGGTTATTTCACGGAGAAAATCGTAAAATATTTTTGGTTACAGGAAAAAGGTTCCTAAATAAAGAAATTCACAAGATAGAGGTTCGTAAAATGGAGGTCCAACTGTATTACAGACTTTCTTTTAGCTCACTACACCTACGCTACTGGGTGGACCTCAACACCTTGAAAAAATTAGAAGTAGCCCGTACCCTGGAAAAGTCTGCCCACCCCTGCCCTACGGCACAGCTGTCAGTGTCACTAACCACTAGACCGGATGGACGATCTAATTCTTCCAATGTCCTTATTTTCAATGCTTTTTGCTTAGAATAAACTAGTAAAAAAATCGAGTTAGACTTATACATACAAGATAATTTTTTAAAAAAAAAAGACCAGAGAAAGCAAAAAATATTCTCAGATTCTCACTTCTTCTAACTCACTTTCATTAAACTGATTTTTCCGTTAACTTTAAAATGCCAGTATATCGCGACACGAAGGTCGCAGGTGTAAGAAAGTTCGAGGAAGAAGTAGAAATGGTCTTAGAATAACTAATTTTATTCAACTTTTAACACTTTACGAAATGCACTTTTATTACTAAACCTTGGGAGCAATAAGAAATTTTATCCCGAATTTAGATAACTAAATTATGGAAGGTACTTATCTTGCTTAAATCTCTTTGCATGATCCGGCTCACAGCCTGATAGCTCGTTCAGGTGCAAGGCTGATGCCTTCCACTATTACATTGGATTCCCGTTCTAATATTAATCTTAAGACGAGAGACCCATCAGTCGCTGCCTACTATTTCTTGGAAATCAGCTTACGATCAACGCTTAACCATTACCCCACCTACTCAACGACTGGCACTTAAATAGAAGTAGCATTTGCATAAATCGGTGGTCTTCAAACTGTGTTCCACGGAACCCTGGGGTTCCACGAGATAATTTTATACTCGTTAGTACAATGTCTTAGATTGCAAAACGAAGTAGTTTTCTAATGGCAAATGCACATTTTTATATTTTTTTGGAAAAACACCTACAACATATTAACAGATTCGATGTTAGAAATCTAAACTTAAGCAAGAACATATCCTAAATTTTATGTTGAAAATTCATTCAAAATACACAGCTATTAACATTTTAATGCCCTTCAGGACAATGTGCTTGTGTGAAAAAATATTCCTAGATGTGAGTGGCTACAAAAACAAAGTCTAGAAACAAATGAAGCTCGGAATATATAATGCCATGCAGTTATGCTCAATAGATCTAGACTTCGACAGTTTGTGTGAAAAAATGTAAGCACATATCCCAGTTACTAAACATAATGTATGGGTAGGTGACACTCGGATCACAGATTAATATTATTAATGTGTAAATTATACTAAAAGTAGATAAAATTTTTTAAAATAATAAATGTAATACATTTTATAATTTCCTTTACATCATCTATTGTTGATTTACTTTAAATATTATTTTTTAAAGATATATTTTTTAAGTGTGTTGTATGGAATAGGGTTCCACGAAAATATCTTCTAGTTATAAAGGTTCCACGAAAACACCTTCTAGTTCTAGGGGTTCTACAAAAACACTTTCTAGTTCTAGGGTTCCACAAAAGCACCTTCTAGTTCTAGGGATTCTACGAAAACACCTTCTAGTTCTAGGGGTTCCACAAAAACACCTTCTAGTTTTAGGTGTTCCACAAAAACACCTTCTAGTTCTAGGGGTTCCACGAAAACACCTTCTAGTTCTAGGGGTTCCACAAAAACACCTTCTAGTTCTAGGAGTTCTACGAAAACACCTTCTTGTTCTAGGGGTTCCACAAAAACACCTTCTAGTTCTAGGGGTTCCACAAAAACACCTTCTAGTTCTAGGGGATCCACAGAAACACCTTCTAGTTCTAGGGTTCCACAAAAACACCTTCTAGTTCTAGGGGTTCCACAAAAACACCTTCTAGCTCTAGAGGTTCAACAAAAACACCTTCTAGTTCTAGGGGTTCCAGAAAAACACCTTCTAGTTCTAGGGTTCTACAGAAATACCTTCTAGTTCTAGGGGTTCCCCAAAAACACCTTCTAGTTCTAGGGGTTCCACAGAAACACTTTCTAGTTCTAGGGGTTCCACGAAAACAGCTTCTAGTTTTAGGGTTCCACAAAAACACCTTCTAGTTTTAGGGGTTCCACAGAAACACCTTCTAGTTCTAGAGGTTCTATAGAAACACCTTCTAGTTCTAGGGGTTCTACAAAAACACCTTCTAGTTCTAGGGGTTCCACAGAAACACTTTCTACTAGGGGTTCTACGAAAACACCTTCTAGTTTTAGGGGTTCTACGAAAACACCTTCTAGTTCTAGGGGTTCCGTGAGCTGAAAAAGTTCGAAGACCACTGGCATAAATCAAGTCATCTCAACGGAAAATGGTTTTTAAACTAATAACACAGTGAACGAATATTTTCCCCAAGAGGACGATTAGAAAACCCGCAAATAGAACCCGTTACAAATATATATTATGCAGCTTAACTGAATTTTGTAAATAATGTTAAAATTTCCCATGAAGCTGTCGCAGGCAAGGATTATGTTTGTTTTCATTTTTACTTTTATATTTTAACTAACTTCTTGCCTGGTTAAGATTTTACCGTAATATCTTTGTAGGAAATTTTTTTTGCTGTCTATAAAATCATATTCTCTTATCTAAAAATAGTTCTTTATACTCAGCGCAAGTTTCTGTCTCTACGTATTAGAAACAAGTTTTCGAAAATTCATCCAGAGAAAGAAAAACGTAAAGTACGAGGATAATCGAAAAAGAAGTGATCCCATGTATGGAAAATAACTTTAAAAAAAAACCCTCGTCACTTTTTCTTCACTAATTCTTTTAACTCCGCCAAGTTCCTTCATCTTTTTCTTCACTTATTTCTTTCTAAACTTATTTTTTTCTTTTTAAAATAAAATCCAATGTTCCTCTTTTTCTGTGATGCATCTCTTATAAACTAGATACATTAAGATTTAAAGCTGAGAAAATATTCTGAGATACTATATTCACAAAGAAATACATTTACGTAACTGAATTGCTGAAAAAAAAGAAGAAAACATATAAAAACAAGGAGGATTATGCTTATATTTAAATATTAAAGGATAGGAAACATTTTAATCTACTACAGAATAGATTCATCGCCCAAACGGTATAGTGGTTAGCGGCGCTGACTGTTGTCCCACAGGGCCTGGGTTCGAATCGAGGAGATGGCAGGGATGTTTGTAAATGTATAGTGCCTTTTGCGGCATGGGGGTCTTCTCTAAATAGCCGTCGAGCAGCAAGTCCTCTCGTGAGGTTGGGGGGAGGGAAAGAGAGGTGAGAGGGGCTCCTGAACCCTCCTAGGGAACCGAATTAAATCATACTGTCACCTGTCAGGGGCTAATGACAGGCGCACATTTAGCCTATAGCCATCATGAGTTTCGTGGGCCTGAATCTGACGCATCTGAGATCAGGTGGCAAAAGAATGGATTCGAAGTTATTCTAGATTGAATTTTCATGGAATTAATTTTTGTCATTGTTTTATGATTCTTGGGTAAAACTTATTCAATGCACTAAGAAATATAACTTAAAGTATCCGACTACACTTGCGACAACTTAAAAAAAAATGAAGAAATGGGGATTTTTTGTTTTTTTAGATTTGCTTAATTCATTTTAAGAGAAATATGCTAAGATTAAGAGGTTAAAAAGAAATTATTATTATTAAAATGGGAAAAAATGGGTAATGATGAACAAAAAAATAACATAAACGGGGCCCGTTCTGTGCCAAAAGTTAATGAGCAAATTTTCATTTTTTCAATTCTGATGTGTTGCTATGCTATTCCTTTTTAAAATGACTTTCAGGATAAGAGATATTTTAATTTTTACAAAAACTAGAGCATTTTATTTTAGTTATTATATGAAATTGCTTAAAGAAACCGTGATTATATTAACATAAGGGACTGTAAATTTTGTAATAAAACAGTGTATAATAAATCTGAAAATTAAAGCACTTCTACTATTATAGAGAACATACACAAACAATTTCAGTTAATTTTTTTCAAAACTTTTTGAGTGATCGCTGTCCCCGTTTGAGCATTTTCAAAAAAACATTTCGAGTAAAACGCGTTTTAAAGTATGACATTTTGCTTAAAGTAATGGCATCTGATTTTATTAAAACACTTGTAGTTTTTGTTCTAGTGAACGGAAAATAATAAACTTGGTATTTTTATAAAGCTAATAAGATGGTAATAAAATAAATCATAAAACAATTTGAGAAGTTTTGGCAAAATTCACAATTTTAGGGTAGTCGGATACCTTACAAGTAAATTTTTTTCATTTATAATCATTCAATCAAAAATTTCATTAAATTTTTATGCAACGAATGGGATAGAAGTTAGAATATTTAGACCACGTTTTTAAAAATCTTAATTACTGTTTTGTGAAATAATTTTTTCACGAGTTACTTCTGTTTTCGATACTTTTATATGCAATTCTATTTTGTAATTGTTATTTTTAAATGGTATTATTAGATGATTATGGTATAAATTGCTAACAATTCCTTTCCCCGTCTCTATCCTTAAATCTAGAGATAACAGCTTATTAACTATATTATTCCTCAGGTAACCATCAAAGATTAGAGTTGATTTGAATTCTGAGAGATTCAAAACACTGTTCTTTGAAATTATCCCGTCAATTTTTACATTTGCCACTATCTTCTGAATAATTTCGAGAGTATATCAGTGTGAATAAATACAAAAAGTAAATGGAGAGGGAAAGATATATAGGGACATAAAAAATAATAATGATTTTTTTTCGAATTAATTGAAGTAATACATTTTTAGGAATTTTATGTGATAGTATTGCGGCCAGCTATTTCTTTCATTTAATTTTTATTCCATTTCAAAACCACGGTAAAAAAGTCCATTTGATTCAACAAGGATTTCTTTTTTCTAGAGTGGCTGTTTGAAATATATTTTCGTTATTGCTTTTAATTTATGTATTTATAAGTTATATTTTATTTTCATTTCTTTCCATGATTAAATAAAAAAAAAATCCTTTAAAATGGGCTTTCTTAATAAATGTAAGAGGTATCTTTAGAGTGATGTCTATATACAGGGTGTCCAGCCTTAATGTGACCCAATAGCTAATTCCCGAACCGTTCAGTTTAGATATGCACTTCCAATTTAAAAAATGTTTTAAAACAGGTAAAGACTGTTTTTACATGCTTTTCGAATAAAAAAAACCCATTTAGAAAAGAATTACAAAAATTAATTTTTTATACGGTCCCCAGGTCCTATCACTTACATTTAAAAAAAGATGCAGTACACAAAAAAACAAAGTAAACACAAAAAGTTTCATTTTATTGCGATAAAAACTGGCCGAGTTATGGAACTTAAAAAAGCATGTATTTTATCCATTTTCTCGGCAATTTTCGAGAAGCTAGTAAGGGGTCGTCTCCAAATGAAATTAGTTGGAACTCTGCCAGGAAACTTTCGCTCTTGCACGTGTCACTTTTATGTAAATCGTTTTAAAATTTAAAAGCATACTTTAATCTTTCAATAATTGAGTACTTAAGAAATAAAATTTATTCTGTGTACGTGTAAAACATAGACAAAATAAAATATTTTGGACGAAGAAAACATTTCAAAAGCAGTTCCAAAAAATAGACTTATTTGCTGCTGTACTGATCACGGCGATTATTAAAAATCTGTTGTGTAGTCGCTATGAATTGCATACAGCCATATTCTAGTATTACGAATTCTAGTACGGGAGAACGAGATGTATACAAATGAAGAATACTGCAAAATGATACTGTTGTATGGGCAATGTAATCGAAATAAGAGAGAGGCGGCAAGACTTAATGCCATTAAATTTCCCAGTCGAAGACATCCATCTTATTGCACAATTGCCCGTGCTGTTCAACGCTTGTATAAAACTGGGAGTTGTCATAGACGTATTCACTTGTCTCGTGCCACACCTCGTGCCTTCACCATTATTTAAGTTAATTTGATCATTCTGATTTAATAAAGCCCCTGATTGATGATTGGCGCATCATTCCACATTATGCTATAATTTAAACAGCAAATCCTGTATTATTTTGCTGGTATTTGTTAAAACAAGCTGTTTTAATCTTTTCGGTACAAGTTGTATTTCTTTAATTTAATTTTTATTGCTTGCTATACAGCAATACAAATTTTCAATCTATGATGTTTACTATGATGTTTTAATATTACTATAATGTTTTTCTTTTGCTCATTCTGTAGATAGTGAATTACTGTTATCTAAACTCAATTTATATACGACCCCCTTTTCCAAGCAACTCGGATGCTTCAAATTTATGTAGGCATAACTCGGTCAATTTTTATCGTAATAAAATGAAACTTTTTGTGTTTACTTTCTTTTTGTGTTCTGCATCTTTTCCTAAATACAAGTGACAGGACCTGGAGATCGTATAAAAATTTAATATTTGTAATTATTTGTAAATGGGTTTTTTGGTTCGAAAAGCACGTAAAAACATGCTTTACCTTTTTAAAAATATTTTTCAAATTGGAAGTGCATATCTAAACCGAATGGTTCGGGAATTAGCTATTGGGTCACATTAAGGCTGGGCACGCTATATACAAGGTGTAACACACACGCAAAAAAAAAACGAGACTAAATCTATAGATTAAAAAGAGAGTGGATTTGGAAATAATTGTTTGGGTGGCATCATCCCACACACCCTCTCTATCCATTTGGACCTGTTTCGCCTTAATGGATCACGCCAGTTGGGAACACTGCGTCATTGATAAAACACATGCAACTGCATTTTGCCTGAAAAATGTAGGAGTAACATCAAGTTTCTTGTGAAGAAATAAGCACCGAAAACATTTCAAATTTTAACCGAGACTTATGGAGATGAATCTTAGTCTTGTGCACATGTTTTTGAATGGTATAAGAGGTTTTAAGTGGGAAGGGACAGTGTGGAAAATGATGAACCTGCTGGGCACCCAAGGTCAGATTATACAGACCAAAACATTGCCAAAATTCGTGATATGAGTGGGTTTCCACTCTCATCAGGGACCAGACGGTTAATCAACACTGCTGCATTAAAGTACTAAAAAGACCTCGTGAAAAGTTAGGAAAAAAGGCCAGAATTGGGGAATGATGGATGACTGTTGCACAAAGACAATGTACCCGCTCACACGGCCTTATCTGCCAAACAGTTTCTGACCAGCAAAAATAATACTGTGATTGGGGCATCCCCCTTGATCCTCCTGATTTGGCTCCATGAGACATTTTTTATTTGCTACAGTTAAATCTTGCTTAAAAGGAATCCATTTTACCTCAGTTGAAAAGTTTCAGGCAAAAACGGAGAATCTCCTGAAGGGCCTTCCAAAAACCTCTTTCCAGAACTGTTACCAGCAATGACATCATTGAATGCAAAAGTGTGTGAAGGCTAAAGGGAAAAGGCTACTTTGAAGGTGATAATGTCACCGAGAACTGATTGTGTAAGTACAATGATTTATTGGAACAGACTCGTTCTTTTGTGTCACACCTCGTATATATATATATATATATATTCTTAATATTCTTTTCTATGAGAGAAATCTTATTGTTTTCTATTGATACTTTAATTTTATTTTACTGTCTGGTCTTCCATCCACGTGTGATAGAAAAACAGGCCTAACTTTTTAACAAGGGTCTGTTTTTCCTATTATGTCAAAAATTTTACTCCACGGGGAAGGTGGTACCATGAAACATTGCGTAACCCTAACTCACTGGCCTAATTCAGCCACAGCTTTAGAAATCATAATAGGTCTCCAATTTAGTCCAAAGACCCTTTCTGCATCTTCAATTGTTATGTTTCTTGGAATCCAATTTCTTTCTTTTTTGGCCTTGTAGGTAATACAACTTTCTCAATTTTTTAAAAATTTTTTTATACTATATATATATATATATATACTATCGCGTGGGAAACATGGTTTGTTGCGGTTCTCCCGTAGTAAGTTTTACTATCTAGTTTTTTTGCATTGATTTTAACATATACTAGTAATTAATAGTAGGCTATAATTTTATCATTTTATATTAATTTTTTATGGTTTTATTTGTAATAGTTAAACTTTTCTCGATATTCCTTAATTTCCCTATGGCCCAGAGTATTGGGAAATACTGGTGAAGGTTGGCTGGCCGCAAAACTTTTTTAAATCTGCAATCTTGGTTCCTAAGGCCAGGAGTTTGCTATAGTACTACTGTGGCTAGTATACTTCTTACTATTTTGACTAGTTATCTTAAATTTTATAACTATTATGTACATATTTATGAATTATACATTTATATATATATATATATATATATATATATGATGTGTTAGTATATATACATATTTATACAATTTTGATGAAAAAAGATAATTTAAAATTAAGACTTCTAAAAATAATTTAATAAATATCCTAATTCCGTTTGTATATATTCAATATTATTTTGCACTTTTTAATGATCCGGAATAATTTCAATTTTAATAATATCATAAATAAACCTTTAATTTCCCACCTACTAATTAAAAAATGTGAAAGTGATAGATTACATCATAAACCAGTGGATTAATTCTTAGAAATGTTTTGCTAAAGCATTTTTTTTTAAAAATATTTTTCAGAAACATCTTTTGTCTCTTGCCAAGTTGGAGCTCCATATGATTTTGGCATCAGTACTAAAGGAGAAAGAGAAGGTAATATTTGATGATTCTTTCTTTATAAGACTTTCATTTATTATAATGCATTAAAGTAAAATACTCATTTATGATTGGATCCGTGCGATTCGTATTATATTCCATTTTCATTAATCAAAGGACGTGGAGAGTATTCGTTATTTTCTTCAACAAAATTGGGTTAAATTCGTGATGGTCACATGATAAATGCAATTACGTGTTCTTCATTAAATTCAAATCTGACGTTAGACTTATACTACTTGTGAAATTTAAATAAAACTTCAGATTAGATAATTGGATAAAGATGTCCAAATATTAAGATTCTTCAAAAAGTTTTTCAAAATTAAAATAAAATTCTTTTATTATACATTTACTTTTAAACCAAGAGGATTTTATTTACCTATGTGCATTATTACTATTTCCACATATATAATTTTTAAGAGAATTTACAAAAAGCAAAAGTTGGCAAAGCGAACTGTATGAACTGACTTGTTGGAAACACGTGTTTGTATTCATCATGTGACTATGACGTCACATGAATTTAGCCCATTTATTGGTATAAATGAACATAGAGAGAAGTTAAACTCAGAGAGAGAGAGAGAGAGATCAATATATATTGGTTTAACAAGCAAAAAAAAATTATTAAAGGACTACCAAAACCAATGTTTTATTCTATATTATTTTCGTTGTGATAATTTCATTGAAAATACTTTTTATTACAACTTTTCTTTCATTTGTTAAGACATTAACAAAACTCAATGAATTTTAATATTTTGTGAAACCATGTTAATGAACATTTGTTCATAGTTTTATCATTTCTTTTAGAACTGATAACTTATTTATTATGGCTGTAGATGATAATGTTACTCATGAATAAGAAAAATGAGATGCAAGATGAAATTCAATACGTTAAGTAGAAAATTTGTGTGTGTTATTCTTCATATACTACTTGTGTCTATTTCCATCAGAATTTAGCTTAACTTACACAAATATATTGCAACAATGAAAAATTTCCAGCGAATTTTTTATTTCGGATTGGAGTAAATCTCGTATTGTAAGTTAAGTATTCTTTTGACAGATTAATGGATTAATCCAATTTATATGTTATCAGAATCAAAGAAACACTGAAAATATAGTTAAGTTACTCAGAATTTTAAGGAAAATAATTGTGAGTACGATTTTCGTTTCTAGATCTTCAAATTACTTCTTTTTAATTTGATTTATAACTTGGTATATATTCTGAGAGTCAGATGATTTTGAAATTTTAGTGAATTGGTTTTACTTACTTCTTTTATTTTAGACACAAAGGAACTATTGTTTTAGCCATCAATAAACTGTATCTGGTCGCTTTTCAAAAATGCCGCTTTAACCAATAATGAGCGTAATATTCAAACATATGTTATAAGAGGGTTAAATATTTCTTTTTGTGCGCATTAGATTAAAGTAAAATTCATGCAACAAATAAGCAATATTTTATTAATCGATTGATGTATCATAGAAATTAATACATAATTAGGAATTCAGGATAGAATTGAACTATAACCCTATTATTAAAAATTTTGAGACAATTTTGAGTATGAGTTCTCTTCTTGCCATATTTTTTTATCGAATTGTTTTTCTACTAAAAGTTTTTGCTTGAGAGACACCGAACTTATTGGAAACTATTTGCTGAGGTCTCAGATATAGTAATGTTACAAAAAAGAAAGATAATTATAATGGGTGGCCATGTGGAATTAAAGCAAGAAAAATAAATGGACTTTTTTTGATATACGAAATATATTTTTTTACGTTTTATTTAAATATTAATTCAGCTTCAAAATTTTATCGTAAATCTTTGATTTTGAAAACCATGAATATATATATTGTTAATATTCTCTATTATAAAATGAATAATCAATAATCATCAAAACTGATAAAAACCGATATTGTAAGATAAACCAGACATAAGATTTTAGAAGGGATATATTAGAAAATATATAAATAATAGAATTTAAAAATATATAAATATATGGTTGTGCTACAGCATTATAAACATTGCTGACGAAGGACAGTTCTTATGTATAAAAAATTTATATAAAAGTGGGAGTGAACATGCTTTTTGGTCAGCCAACCTTCCCCCTTTCTGTTAATAATATTGAGCAAAAACTTACTGAAAATTATGGAGAGATTATCTAAACCCATTTCAAGAAAAAAGTAACTTACCTAAAAACTGCATTCAAAAATGCATAGCCCGCACTAAGTCTGAATACAATAAACAGGTTATTGCCAGAATCTGGACCCAGATAAAAATTCAATGCATGGCAATGGCTAAATAGTAGCACTTAGCAAAATATGAAAAAAAAAAATAGAAATAAAATAATTAAATAATGTGTATTATTACGACCAATACTTGAGAGACACTTGGGATTATAAATGTATTTAAATATTAAAAAAAAAATTACTACGGTTAAAATAAAACTAAGAGAATAAGTAATTTTATCTGAAATTTGAATATGGAGGTAACTATATCTCTATCTAGGAAAAATGATAAATTTACAATAATAAAAAGTAATATTCTAAGGAATTATATATATATATATATATATATATATATATATATATGATTAATTATTTCTTGAAAAGTTATTTAATGATTTCCATTGTTTTGATTCTTTAAGATGTGTTTAGTAAAACATTTTTGATAATTTAGATTTTTGGCGATTTTTTCAAATTGATTTTAATACTTTTTAACTATTAAGTTTTTTAAACTACGTAGATTATTATTTAATACACTCTAGAACTATTATGTGTATGTGTGGAGGGGGGGGGGGTTAGATTTTTACAAATTAATTTTATATTTCAATTTTTTTAACGTTTTTTATAAGAGTATTTTCTTTTCTATCTTTCATTTAAGCCCAGTTATATAGGCAAATAAAGAAAAAAGTTAACACATAAGAATTATTTTATGTTCAGCTTTAAGTCTCAGAGCTTGCTAATGTAATATTGTGGCTATTTTACTGTGTCTTGTATTGCCTTGCTTCCTGGTTTGGCTTATAATAATAATGATAACTAAAAATATATATATCCCCTTCGTGCTTAAAACATTAATTGCATAACTTTGCTTTTCCTTAATTATCCAATCGTGTTTTCTTATTAAAATTATATTAATTTCTATTAAGCTTTAAATTATTTAAGGAACTATATTTTTATTGTTATAAATGAATGACTCTTAATATAAATTATTTAGATTATAATTTTGTAATGAATTTATTATAAAAAACAGTTATTTTTATTAGTATAAAAAACACTTTTGAATATACATATTTGATAAAAACTTCTTTTGAGTTTTGTTTTAAATCCCCCCCCCCCCCAATTTTTTTTTGCCAGAAAAAAAAACAGCTTTTATTTATTGAGGAAATTTTTTTTAGTCTAAAGCATATTAATTTTTCTTACAAATTGCATCAATTTTTGATACTTATAAAATAATATGTGAAACTTTGAAATTATCTCAGCATGCAGTACTTCAAGGTTTTTAAATACTTAAATTAGATATATGCCCCGCTACTAATAACGTAGAATATTTTATCCCCTATGTAGAATATTTTACCTGTTTCTAAATAATGAATTTTGAGAAGGATCCCTTTTGAATTCCTCCCAGACAAGAGTCAGGTGTCCTCTCCGTCACTTGACCATGGTTCAAAATTACCAGGTCCGTCGCCAAAAGCCCTCGTGTAGCTGAGTAGTGTGACGATAATATTCACTCACTCACCTAGACAAGAGTTCCAACATTGCACAATAGATGGCGCTAAGTGCACATAACTCTATATTTCTACTTTTCGAGAGCATAGTTCAGTTCCGCAATTTAAATTTAGTGTAAAGAATCCATGCGGTTCACTTTTTCATATATTCATTTTGAGAATAATTTAATCTCCATAGAAATATATACAAAAAAATTTTGCTTATTTTCTTTCTTTGACATTAAATAACATCAATACTAAAAGCATCTGTTTTCAATGATCTTTGTTCCGTTTTATTAAATAAACTAGTAATTACAAGATAAGAAAGTAAAAATAATTGTCAAATTTTGATAAGCTGTACTTTCGAATTTTGAAAATGTAGTAGTACAATGAAGTTTTAATGAATCATTTAAAAAAATATTAATGTATTAGCCCGACATTACCATGCAATTCGGAAGTTTCCAGTAAAATGCAAAAATATCTTTTAAAGATAAAGAAACATGGCGAAAAATAAAATTTTTTTGTTTGTGTGTGTCAATGTAATTAATGTTTTAAAAACTTTTTTTAAATTACATTTTAAGAAAAAAACATTGCTTCGATACATTAGATATCGATTTAATAAAAATTTTTATAACATTTATTATCATAAGAAATAATTTTACGCAGCTTATACTGATATCGGACAAGAAACTTAAAAATTTTGGAAATATATTAGATAAATATAGCTATCTAAATAGAAAGGAATTAGCAAATAAGAAATTATATTCATTATGATCTATCAAACATCTAGACTACAATTAAGAAGACAGTTCGATTTTATATATATCTTTTTTGTAACTACGTTATTCAGTTAATTCTTAGTACACTTTTAGATAAAAATTTCGAACATGAATAGGTCTAATTAACATTTTATCGAGAATGTTTTAAAATTTTAATCAATGGACGATGTTCACAAATCGTGTTTTTATGGTTTGTAAAAAGTGAAACATTTTATATTTTTTTAATACTAAATTTCTGACAACTTTGTTTTGATACTTTACCAAGTCATTTGAGAATTAAAATGTTACCCTTTTCCAACAAATATGCAAAATATAATAGGTATTGTTTCAATCTGCACTTCATCAATAACACCCCTCTAGAGTGGGTGTTTCATCACCTTTTTGCTAAATATTCTCTTCAGTTGAGTAGCGAACGTATTGATGAAATAACATTGTCACAATTTTCCTACACGATGTTTATTGTAAATTCTGCTTAGTTATTATACTTCGTTTTAAAGTATCCGACTACTTGCGACAACTTTTATTTAAAAAAATGGAGATATGAGAATTTTTTATGGATTTTTAGATTTGTTTAGTACATTTTAAGAAAAATATGTTAAAATTAAGAAGGTAAAAAGAAATTATTATTACTAAAATGGGAAAAAATGGGTAAAAATTTACAAAAATAACATAAACGGGGCCCGTTCTGTGCCAAAAGTTAATGAGCAAATTTTCATTTTTTCAATTCTGATGTGTTGCTATGCTATTCCTTTTTAAAATGACCTTCAGGATAAGAGATATTTTAATTTTTATAAACACTAGAGCACTTTATTTAAGTTATAATATGGAATTGCTTAAAAAAACTGATTATATTAACATAAGGGACTGTAAATTTTATAATAAAACAGTGATTGATGAATCTGTAGTTTAAAATACTCCTACTATTGTACAGAACATACACAAAAAATTTCAGTTAATTATTTTCAAACCTTTTTGAGCAATCGCTGACACTGTTTAAGCCTTTTCAAATCAAGAGGGGAACCCCCCCCCCAAAAAACCAAAACCCACCACATTTTGAGTAAAACACGCTTTAAAGTATGACATCTTGCTTAAAGTAATGTCATCTGCTTTTACTAGTGAACAGAAAATAATAAACTTGGTATTTTTATAAAGCTAATAAGATGGCCTATAAAATAAAATCATAAAGAATTCTCAATTTTTGGCGAAATCCACAATTTTAGGTTAGTTGGATTCCTTAACTTAACATTTCTATACCCATATGACAAAATAACTTACGTAATCATTACTCCACCAAACGAGTTTTGGTTTCTGTCAAGTCGAATGTTTTTTTTCTACAATTTCTTTTTCTATAAAAATAAAATATTGTATTAGTTTAGAGCAGAGATGGGCAAATAGCAGCCCGTCAAGATAGCCAGAAAACCAAATAGACTGAAAATGCTCTTTTTTTTTGGATAACATATATTTGTGAGCAAGGTGTTTCTTACTTGAAGATAAAGAGTAAATGTAAATGTAAGTTGGCTGACATTCACTTTCAGGTTGGGATAAGAATTTCAACAAGAAATTTCACCTCTGATCTAAAAAAAAATGCATAAAAGTGTGATAGGGTAAATGGTCTCATTAAAATAATTCTCAAATTAAATGTGCTTGTGTGTGTGCAGTTATAGATATGAAATTAGCACAATTAATAAATGGAATGAAACTGCCACTATTTAATTTAATTTATATTTATTGATTCTTATATGGTACACAATATGCCTTTCCGGAGATGCAAATTTAACTGATGAATGCAATCATTTAAAAAAGGTATGGTCTTCTGGTATCTCCCTCTTCCCCAATCTGACCCTCGAGACAAAACAATTGCATGCTCCTGGTTTGGAAGATTGTCCCATTGCAATGTTCAGAGCGGTTTTTGGACTAGAATCCAACTTGTCAACTCTTTTCACCAAATCTTTAAGTCTAGGGGGAATCTCACACCTTCCACTAAATGTGCCGGAATTAACATATTCTGCAAATGGTATCCCTAATAAAAAAGTGTTTTTCACTTCTCCATGTGATAAAATTAACTCATTTATAAAGATAATGGAGATATGGATCTCCTTCTCCTGGCTGATCTATATCTACCGAAAATTAAATCTTCTATATCTCCCCTTTCAGTGTTTCTCTTCCCTTTCTCCCCCTTTTCTATTATTTACATACATGGAAAACATTGAAGATTTTTTTTTATTTACCCATAAAATTATGCATTTCGCTATTTAAATCAATATTTTCTTACAGAATTAAACATTTTATTACATGAAAGTTTACCCTATTCTTAAAATTAAACATTTTGCTCTTTTCATTTCACAAGCTTCTCGATACATACCAATGAAATTTTTCAAAAATATTCAAAATTGAAGTTGCGTTTTTTAATTGGTTATGCAGTTTGTTCATTGAGTTATCGCATAAATTTATTTTATTCAATTTCTTTCCTTTTTTTAAAACATTTCTTTTTATTTTAGCAGGTTTTTTTCACGAATATGTTTGTGGTATATTCCTTCATATATCAATTTAAAATTTTGAGCTCCAGTTACTAATTTTCTTCATCTTGTTTCTAACTTTCTTAAGAAACGCGTACAAGTGAATGATTAAACATTACACTGAGCAAGTGCTTTTAACCAAAACACAAGGAGGGTTACACTTTAGGAACCACGGGAGTGTGAAAGTAAATATGAGTTTTTTTTTTAATGTCACTATAGAGTAATGGTCTTCAAATTGTGTTCCCCGGAGACCTGAGGCTCCATGAGTCACAATAAAAAATTGAAAAGAAAACTATAAATGTGTATGCAAAATAGATTCACGTTCTCTGAAGTTTATATAACCTCATGTATCTAAAGCTCATCACTGTCATTAAATAAATGAAAATTTTATTTATACATAATATATATATATATATATATAACTTTATTTCAGCAATATACTTTTATAAAACTATTATTATAATATATAATAAAAGAATATTAAAAGTTTTTTCTTTATGTGAACTATTTACTAGATTGTGAATGCTCGGTTGTTTAATAGCCCGGGTTCCTCGAAATAGTATTATACTCTTGTGCAAAATATTTTGCAAAATTAAATAGGTTTCTAATGGGAAATGCACCTTTTTCATTTGTGGAAAAAACACATATAATGAAGGAGAGAGAACAATTCATCGAGACATATCAACATATTCAACACACACACACGTTAAATTCTAAATTTAAGCAAGAGCAGCTCCTAAGTTTTAGATTGCAAACTCATGCAAATTACACAGGATTTCTCACCAGCTATAAACATTTAAGGGAGTTCATCCGTGTGATGGGTTCAAAAAAATAACCCCCCCCCCGCCCATAAATTGCTACCTTAACATGTCTAGAATACGGTGACAAAATGATTTTTTAAAATTCGAATTCGTTATAAAGAATCAAGTCTTAGAAGAGCAGCTGTTTGAAGCGCTGAGTTGGCAATCGAAGGCTGGGCCTATTGTGTACAGTCGGGCTTGATACTATTGACCCTTCTAATGCAAATATACGTTCGTACAAGTTTGTAGAGGTTTAAAATGAAATATCTATAGTTATTAAATATTTCGTCGAACTTGTTTCAGTCTTCGCCACCAAGCATCACCGATTGAGGGTAGGTTAAGATTTTCATTGTTTAAATCGGACTTGAAACTTTAAACGCATTTTTCTCAAAATTATGTTTTTCAAAATTTCCTCCATCCTATCTCAAGAACGGTTTGATCAAATGACTTCAAATTTATAGGGTAGACTCAGCATACATATACACACTCAATGGACTACGATCATTCCAAAATTCAAATTATTTCTATTTTTTATAACAAAAACATAACAAAAAAAACCCCTATGAAGTTCGAAACTTTTTCTACCAAACCGAACGATCTACCTACCGAAACGATCTACCAAAAATCCAATTTTGATATTTTCAATTGAGTATAGTTTCTTCGGTGCATTTAAGCTTATAGATTAAAAGGCAGTTAATTTTTTTAAATTTCAAATAAGCCAATCAACCGGAATCGTGGTGGAAGTGAGTGTTCATTTTTTCGAGGAGGGTGTGTTCAGAGTGCTATAACTCACGTTCTATTGGATATTTTTAGCTAAACATGTATATACATACTCTTAAAATACATAGAAACAAATGATGAAAAATTTAAAGTTCTATCTTTTTACTGGACGTCAAAAAAAAAAAAAATTCTCTAAAAATGCTTAAAAAAATAGGCCGTCACATGGGTGAACCCCCTTAAATGTCATTCAGAACAATTCATTTAAGAGAAAAATATTTATCTCTCTGAACGTAGTTGGTTACTAAAACCAAATATAAAAACAAATTAAACGCAGAATATGAAATATGATTGCAAATAATTTCAATAGACCTAGACTTCAACAAATTATGTAAAAAAAAAAAAAAAATGTAAATACGTATCTCCGTCACTGAATATAATGCAAGCTTAGATGACACGTGGAGCACGAATTAATATTATTATTGAGTAAGTTATATTTAAATTAAATTAAAATTTCAAATAAGAAAGGCAATACGTTTTTAATTGCCTTTACATGAAATACCTATAACATGTTGATCCACTTTAAGGTATCCGACTGGTTGCGACAACTTTTTTAAAAAAAAATGGAGATATGTGGATTTTTTTGTTGTTTTTAGATTTTTTGAGTACATTTAAAGAAAAATATGCCAAAATTAAGAAGAGAAAAATAAATTATTATAACTAAAATGGGTAAAATTGACAAAAAATAACATAAACGTGGTCCATTCTGTACCAAATGTTTATAAACAAATTTTCAATTTTTCAATTCTGATGTGTTGCTATGTTATTCATTGTGAAAATGACCTTCAGGATAAGAGATATTTTAATTTGTACAAAAACTAGAGCACTTTATCTCAGTTACTATATGAAATTGCTTAAAAAAACAGGGATTATATTCACATAAGGGACTGTAAATGTTGTAATAAAACTGTGATTGCTAAATCTGAAGGTTAAAACGCTTCTACTATTATACAGAACTTACACAAAAAATTTCAGTTAATTTTTTTCAAAACTCTTTTAGCAATCACACACACATTGACCTCGTTTGATTATTTTCAAAAAATCACATTTCGAGTAAAGCGCGTTTTAAAGTGTGACATATTGCTCAAAGCAATGGTATCTGGTATTTTTATAAAGCTAGCAAGATGGCCTATAATATAAAATCATAAAAAAAATTTGTCAATTTTTGGCAAAATTCACAATTTTAGGGTAGTCGGATATACCTTAAATACTATTTTAAGATATATTCTCTTAAGTGTGTGTGTGGGGAATGGGGTTCCTCGAAAACGCCTTAGAGTTTTAAAGGTTCCATGAGTCGAAAAGTGTTGAAGAGCACAGCTGAACAGGAAGTTTGCTGGTGCATACCTCATATTTTGAATTAAATGGAGATATGTGAACACATAAATGAGAAAATAGACTTATTAATTTTACTTTCAAAGAACACTTGGATTTCGTTATGTTATAATTTTTACATCATAAATGCAGTAATATATTAGATGTATATCTGTCACCAAAAATACCACGTTGAGTTCAATTTTCATATTAAAAAAGTTAACAATTGACCCCAATTCTTTCGTATTTCTAAGAAATTTAATTTTACTTAAAATTTTTGATTTATTAATCGTGTACATTCATTATTATTTTTAAGAGTATCAACTATTATATATATACATGAATCGTGAAAAAATATATATGTTACTGTACTATATTTTTTATCTAGTTAATTATTTTTCTTCGTAATAAACTCTTTACCTTAAAAAAATTCATTTTATATATTTATATTAATGGGAAGTGATTTGTAATAGCAGAAAACATTCTGAAAAGAAATAAGTAAGGATCACGAAACTAGTAAAGGGATCCTAAAACAAAACGTGCAATCCATTGAGTAGAGATTAATGCAAAGAATTAATACAATTCACTTTCTGATGCTATGGTTTTACCTTATCTGTATGTCTGCTTAGGCGAAAATTTTCTAACACAAATTGAAATATAATTTTATTCATTTTATTAACAATGATAATCTTTAAGCAATACTTTTTAAGATTTGATGCAAATATAAAATGCATAGATAATTAAAAAATTTCCTTCAAAATGAAAAGAATAAAAATAAATAAATAAAATAAAATCCTTTCTTTTATTGATTAATTAATCTTCGACTAAAAATACACAAAAGTTATGTTTGGTCATGGGGTCGAGAAGTTTATGACCATTTGTTTAATTTATTGCCATTTATTTGTTCCAAGCTTCTGCGTATTGAACAATATTACATGAACACGCAACTTGAATATCTCATTAATCACCCAATCTGTCAATACTAATCTAGTGTGTCACGGAATGGTTTCTTTATTTTCGTAAATATTATTATTCATTGGATTATCGACTTTTCTATTTGAAAATAAGATAATTTTTAATTTTGTATTTCGATGTTATTTTATTTTGCTGTAGTTTTTCCTGTAGTAACAAATATTTAACCCTTTTTTTTTTTGTTTTCTTATGAATTTTTTTCATTCCTTTTAATACTTTGGGTGAGGAAAAACAGAACGATAAGCCTATATATACACTGATATTTAAAATTAAGAGAATTTGCATATTTTGTAGAATTTAATGAAAAGAATTGAACGAAATGTAAAAATACTGCTTCGAAACAAAGATGCATATCTTGTACGTCGAATACGTAAGCGTATATGTATAGGTGGAGCTAGTATGGGAACAGGAAACACGTGTGCCAAAACCCAGATTTCATTCGCTCGCCAAATTTTTGGTGTTTTTTTGCAGAAATAGGTTAAATTAAAATTGAAACAGTAAAAATAAGTAACCACCAACGTTTAGATGTTGGAATGAGCAAGCAAGTTGTGGGTAAGCTAGTACCAGGCCAATCTCAAACAGATTTGTAGACAATTTAATCTAACACCCAGCGTCGTGTTCAACTTATGGAAAAAGGGCCAGGATACCAGATCCATCGAGATAAAGCCTGAACAAAGTCGTCCAAGAGCAATGATGGCCTGAGAAGATCACCATTTTTCTCTTATAGTGAGGTGAACAAGGGATGCTACTGCTTTTCAGCTCTATCGTATGCTGCCACAGAAACCCAAATTTCGAGGGTGACTGTTTCCAGAAGACTTCATGAGAGAGGGCTGTTTGCAGGAAGGCTTGTTCTTTGCACCCCGCTCAGTTTTTCGAACAGGGGAGTCCGTTTAAAATGGTTGCAGCGATCCCATAGATTAAAGCATGGATCAATGGGTGGCCGTTCTCTTTACTGGCGAGTCCCGGTTCATCTTAAGCAGTGTAATGACTTCAGTCAGCTTATAAAAACAATTTATTACAAGGAAAGATTAACTCTATAATAACTTTACACTCGTTCCGAGATTGGGATCACAGTCTCTAATACAGTAAAGATCAGTTCCTCTGATAATAAGGGCCAAAATACTTCGGCTTCGCTGGTCAACTATAATCGTGGGTGCGAATGCAGTGCGTCTCTTGCTGTCTATAGCTAGAGAGGCCTCCGGTCACTCCTCTCTCTGTATCGGTAATATCAGCCAAAGTCCTTCGCTGTCCACTATAATCGTAGATGCAGACGCCGTGAGTTTCTCGCTAAATCGCTTGAGAGGCCTCTAAATGGTTCTCTCTGGTTCTCACTCCAAAATCTCACGCCGTGCCTTTTTTAGCCCAGGTTGCTCCTGGTTCCTCTTTTCGGCTCTCCTTTGTCCCTTGTCCGTCGGCTTCTCAAACGTGAGAAAATTTCCAACCCACAATGCCGTGTGTCCGCCTTCAGACACGCTGTCGCCAAGGATGCGTGAGAAACGGAAATTCCACACAGTCCGGGGAATATGTCCACTCCCGGATTCCAAGGAATGGTCGTGGGAACAGAGGTCAGACATCTTGACCACCCATTAGGTCATTTTTTCCCCAGCAATTAGGGAAAAGAAGACGGCTACATCACACAGCAGTTATTTTCACCTTACTTTCATATGGAGAAAACCACGGACCCGCTTCCTATCCTCCGATGTTAGAGAAATCGACCATTTTGGTAGTGGATGCTTGATGGTTGGGACAAGCATCACACGTTGAATGAAACTGGAGTTTTTATCCATTTTTCTCTTCTGGCAAATATTCTATTATAATTGAAAAAGGTGCTCCCCATTATATAACTTTTAACACTGCTACCTAAATTCAATTAATTTCCACTGTTTAGTTTTGCGAAATATACGCTATTCTCTTTGACACTTAATGAGCACCAAAAAACCAAAGCATTTATTTTTTATTTAATTTTTATGATAAGTGCTTTTAGTTTTTGTAGGGATATGTTAACTTCATTTAGAATAGAAAATATGCCTGCTAAATAGGACAAATACTGAAACCCTATTTCATTGCGTAATTTTGTAGATTATTTAAGACTTCGTTTTAAAAATACTCTGACAATCTTTTAACTCAAAAAGTCGTTTCAAGATATTTATTTCGACAATCATTTGATTGATTGTAAAAGCACGGTTCTATGGTCATAAAATAGTTATTTGTTTTACAAAGCAAACAATTTAGAATTTAATTCTCCTCTTGATTTATAAAATTTATCTTTTTCCAACACCATGTAAGACATTTTTTAACTCATTCGGTATTCGTTTTACTACAAGCGTCTAGCGATGAATGCAGCAATGGGTGTATTTAATGTGTGGTGTGTAATTGAAATCACGTGATATTTCTCCTTTGTTGAAACTCGATAATGATTTTGCTCTATTAGTACAAATAAGTCATTTAACGACGTTGACCCCTGTTGTTGTCTTTATTTTCATTCGTTCTTAACCACTCGTTGATTCTAAAAATTCGATTAATTGATTTAAAAATATGTATTATAAATTATTTTTTTAATATAGTTATATTTTTACTATGTATATTGATCACTATTTTCATAAATGTTATGGAAATAAACATGAACAAATCTTTAATATCATCATCATCATTTATAAACATATAAAAAATATATCTAGTTTATAATTTCTTATTCAGATTGTAGTAATTGAAAAATATATTCTATACATTTTATGTAGTATCTTCAAATAATAAAAATAGTATAACGAATGCAGTTTAAGTGTACCTATACACGCATACATATGCTGCTGAGATCCAAAAGTTCAGCAACTACGGTCATCCACGACAACCAAAACATTTAGTTAAAGTAACACCGTTTGAAATGCATACTAGAATTCGTTCAGGGCTTTTCAAGAACAATGCTGTAACATTACATTTAATTTAATTACATTTGGGTAAAACACCCGAAGAGACTTTAGAAATGACAAGGAAGGTGTACGAGGATTATAGGAGGTCCAGATAGAAGGATATGAATTGCATTAGAGTTTTTAAGAAAGTCGAGAATCTCAGCAAATAAAAGTCATGATGGAGGTATTTTTTGACGCTGAAGAAATTGTTCATTCAGAATTTACTCCTTAGAGAAGAACGGTGAAGAAGGAGCATGATCTAGATAAGAGATTCCCAAACTTTTTTGCCTCATAGACTCCTTGTCAAGTTTTTCGGTTTTGAGTAAACCCCTACTTACCTAAAATTGAATTTTTGCAAATTCATCCACTTAAATGTGTTTTTGACAACTGGTATAGGGCTACTTACTTTAAAAGATTTTAATTTATAACTGTAGTGAAGTATAGTATTTAAAACTTAAGAAACACATGTTAATTAATTAAATTAAAATTTAATTAATGCATAAAATAACTGGGCAACAAACAAATGATTTTAGTGGGAGGGATGAATCTGGAGATTCAATAACAAATTTTCAACATTTGATATGAATCTTGTCAGGTTTAACCCTAAACATCTCCTCGGTTAATAGTGTTTAGTCTTTTCTTCTTTCTTTTTGTTTTGGGGATAGGCAAACGTGTGTTCAAATTCCTTCTCAATCAGAAAAGCAATCACAAAATTCCGCAAGATATTCCATAATTTGGGATAAATAACAGGTAAATATCCTGACATTCGTTTCTAAACCTTACTTTAAGATCTTCCGTTAGTGCCTATTCCTATTGCCTAATTCTTGTAATCTGACATTTTTTTTCAATGTGACAATATGAATTCGTTGTTTACTGTGATATTAGCATAGTCAAAGCATTATCAAACCTAGTTTTAAAATCTAAAAAATGGTTGAATGTAAGTTAAAACTTATTTTCCTGGCAGATTATTTGTGACAATTGAGAAACTGGAAAATTTCGTGACGTCCACTATTATACTTCCTTAGCTTAATTCTGATAAAAATGCAAAAATGAGGTCCTTGTTTCAATAAAATTTATTCTGTAGCTTTGTAACTGCAAATTAACCTCATTAAATTTAATAAATAAATCTGTTAAATAGGTAAGTCTGGTTTTCACTTGAATAAATTTCCTTCTAAAGTTAATGGCATGAAATGGGTTTATGTGAGCCACTATCGCAGACCCCCATTTACAATACATGGACCCACAAATTTTTTTTTTGTGCTGACGTGGACTCCTTGCTTGGATCCTTTGCTCCTTCCACCTTAGGGATCGATATAGACCACGTTGGGAATCACTGATCTAGATCTAGACACTTGATGACGTTTGAGGGAGTCCATTCGTCGTAAACGACTTCAGATGTTACAAAGTGGATAATGGTCTCTTCTGCATGACAATGCATCTGCACATCAGTCCAAAAGGGTCGCTGAATTTTTTGCCAAAACTGATACTAAAGTGCCTTCCACATCCCTCCTATTCACCAAAGTTTCCTGTGATTTTTATTTATTTCCATTATTGAAGAAAATTTGCTGGGACGTCGTCTTTTGTCATCAGCTGAGGTGAAAGCAGCATCGCGGGAGGTCTTAGGGGTGAATGCAAAAGATGGCTTTCAACAGTGCTTCAAAAGATTGTACGTGCGCTTGCAAAAGTGTATTGCCTTCCAAAGGAAGGCATAATTTTGAATAAATTTTGAAGATGATTGTGCATCGGTATCTTAAAATCTTCAAAGTAAGGACTTTTATGCCATATTCTGGAACTTTTGGATCTTACGAAATGTATGCTTACATAATTCTCTTATAATATCACAAGATAATAGTACCTTATTGCTTTTCGAATAACCTTTCACGCCTCTATTGTGTTTTAATAACTTCTCTATTTTATAAATTGGATTTTAATAATTAAATTTTAAGAACTATCATGTAATGATATATGTATTTTTTAATATTTTATTATTGTTTTGTAAAAATAAAGCTTTAGTTAAATTGTTTTTTGCTATTTTTTCTGAATTTTATGTTGTAGTTTTAAGTTTTCATTTGTACCTTTTAAAATTATAAGTATTGTTATGATAGAAACTTATTATTGATACGAATTCTGCTTAAATATACATACCAAAGTCTCTTATTCAAAAAAAAAAATTACATTTTGCAAGATTTTTCCTTAGCAGAATCGTAAAATTAAGGAGTAAATATATTTATTACAAACTATAAACATCGATTTTCGTAGTTTTTAGAGCATCACAGTGTTGTCCCGACCATCACTATGAATTACACATCTATTCTCTGGATGAGTGGCGAGGTTTTTAAAAAGGTTTTAGCAACTAACATTAGAGAGAGAGAGAGAGAGAATTCCACAATACTGTATAACTGCATAGATTGAAATTAAGCAATTAAAAATTAAATTTTTATGCATTAATTTACAGATGAAACATATTTTATTAAGGTTGCAAATTAATTTTAAGAATGCATTGTAAATTATTGAGACTAAAAGTCTTCGTTGTTTGTTTGTTAGAGCAGCTAATTTTGTTTTATTTTGCCTTCACTGCATATTCAAACAAAAATAGGCTACTTAATATTCATCCTTCATGATTTTGCTTTGTTATCACAAGAAATTTTCAACATATTTAAAGGAACAATTTATATCAAATAAAAAAAAAATCTAATTTTCTAAACACAGAACCGAAATAATTTTATTCCTTGGATTAAAATATTTTCTGTTTTTAAAATATTTTCTAAATACCTTCGAATAGAGCTGCAATTAATTTATTAACTTTGGATATACAATTTTAGTAATATGTATGACTATGAATTTTATTATCACAGTTCTTAGAATGTTATACTGTACTTTAAAATTTTCTTTTACAAGTTCATTAGTTTTAAAACAGACATGATTAATTCTTAGATTACACAATACATATTCTTTCTAACTGCCTGTAAAAAATTGTAATTTAAGAAGCATAGAGTAAATCTAGCTTAAAAGTAATAACATGCAATATAAAAAGAATTTCTGCAAGTTTTTTAAAATTAGTCTAATGTAATAAATACTTTCTTAAAAGTCTTATAATAGATTAGAAAAATATGTGCTTGCTATTTCACCTTTATTATTTTATAAAATAAAAAGGAAAAGAGCAAACATTTACTTAAGGAAAATTAACACATTTTCCTTGGAAATTCTCTAACCATTTGAGAAGAAATATAAATTAAATATTTAACGATAGTAGAGTTGATCATTTATTACTAACTACAAAGTAACATTATCGCAATGAATATAGCTGCTTTTTATTTTAGTTTCGAGTATAGTTATATTTTGCTGCTAGAATCCTTTTATTTTATGGTAAATAAACAATGAATGTACTCTAAAGCTCATTAGTATTCGGCATTTTTAATGAAATGCTATCAGTATTTATAAGCAACTGAAAACTTGTTATTTCAATGTGAGAGGCAAATAAATTTTTTTCTTTATACAAAAATGCTGTTCGGAAGTATTATTGGAAAATTGTGCATTCAAGACAAGAAAACACACACTTGAGTATTTTAATCTACGTACAAATATATTAAGAATATGATTATAATAATGTATATTTATGTGTAAGAAATGAAAATGTAAATACATAATATATATGTATATACAGTCGACTCTCGTTAATTTGAAATTGGAGAGACCAATGGAAAACTTTGAATTATCAAGAGGGCGGAAAAAACTCCCTAAATACACGAAGAGAAATTTTTTTCGAACACATTTCAATTTAAAACTATGTAATAAAACAACAATTGTACATATGTATAAAATTATTTTAAAGTATTTGTCAAAAGTATATATTATATAGTATAAATATTATACAGAAGTTAAAAGTCCTATGTTAAGAATACATTCAATACATGCATACACAATCCTACGCATCTCTTCTTCACAATAGCGGACCACCGTTTCTGAACACATGTGTAGCAAGGCCACGTGATAAACGAAAGTCATGGACGGCTGACAACAGGTGTGGTTGGTCTATTGTCCACAAGAAGAAGAAAAGCAATAAAAGTGTCTTTTCGGCTGAGGAACTGGAAAACACAAAGAGAGGGTAGCAGACAGATGGTCATCAAAGGGGCTACGTCTCAGGGGAGACGCGCTGAGACAATACAACGCAAAACTTGAAAGCTCCAACCTGTTTGCTACAAGACTGTACACGATAGTGAGTGTTCGAGTTGTCGAGAGTTTTATAAGATAACTTCGAGTTATCGCGTGTTGTAGTCTGACCAGTCACAGGTTTTACTTCGAAATATTGAGTGTACCAAAACATATTGTTTTAGTTCGAAATATCAAGAGTTTTCCTAGGGACTTAGCACATACTTCGAATTATCAAGAGGTTCGTATTATCTTTGAATTATCGAGAGTCGCGACTATATCTATCTATATCTATATCTATATCTATATATACACAAAAAGCGACTTACCGTAAAATCTGGCGTATGACGCGCACTCATACTTGATGCTGCAAATTTTAATTTTCAAAGATATTTGCCCTATAACGTTCACCCCCATATTTAAGTAGAAACCTGAATTGTATGCTTGCAATGCTTTTGTTTGAGGTCCTTTATTCGAGATATTATTCCAAGCTTAAGAGAAAAATAGTATACTTCAAGAATTACAACCCCTTAAGTTCATAAGGAATGTCGTTTCTTTTAAATAAACAATATTTCGATCTATGTAGAAGTCTAATTTTTTCTTTGATCATCTTTTTATTTTTATTTTCAAAGGTTTCACTTTTATACCCGACGTATAACGTGCACCGGTAAATTTTATCTTATCTTTTTGTGTTAAAAGTGCGCGTTACATGCCAGATTTTACAGTACTCAACAGCATATCTACAAATAGATTAGACCTACAGACTTAAAATTTGGCAATCATGTTTCTTTTGTTAAGTAGACATCCGCTAAGAACGGGTTTTGGGAAAATCGACTCCCAAGTCGGGTTGCTAAGGATTAAAGGGCGTATAGATAGATATTCCCGGTTTTACACTATTAGACTCTTACAAACTTGAAACTTTGTAAGCGCGTTTCTTTTGTTGAATGGAGATCAGCTAAGAACGAATTTTGTGGAAATCAAATCCGTAGGGGCATTAAGAGGGCGTTATTGATAAAAATTCCGGTTAGTGAACTATAGGAAATACAAACTAAAATTTGGTGAGCGTATTACTTTTGTTAAATAGATACTCTTAGAACGGGTATTGTGTTAATCCACTCTCATGGGGATTGTGAACTGTTAAGGGAGAGCTATAGATAAAAATACCCGTTTTTGAAATATTAAACCTAAAGACTTGAAATTTGGTACATTTCTTTTGTTGATTAGAGATCCACTACGAACAGGTTTATCCGAAATCGACTTCCAAGGAGTGTTGCTAGAGGTTAAGGACGTTATAAATGAAAATTCCTATTTTTGAACTATTAGGGACTAATAGACTTGAAATTCGGTAAATATGTTTCTTTGGGTAACCAGAGATTTTCTAAGATCAAGTTTTGCAAAAATCGACCTCTAAAGGAGATTGCAAGAGGTTGAGGGGACGTTGTAAATAAAAATTTCCGTTTTTAAAACTGTTAGATCTACATACATGTTAGACCTTTTGTGTGAGTTGAATAAACATTCGTTTTCTGCAGAAACTGACTCTCAAGAGGGGTTAAGGGGCGTATTAATAAAATATTCTCTTTTTGATCTATTAAACCAACAGACTTGGAATTTGGCATGCATGTTTATTTTGTTAAGTAGAGATCCTCTAAAAATGGGTTTTGTTAAAATCAACTTTGGGGAAAGGTGGCGGAAACTCAAAAGATAATGAGAGTTTTAGAAATTTTCGTCTTGTCATTTTTTAAATCTAGAAATGAGGGCTATTAGAGTGTTTTTCTCTCTATCTCTTAATACAATAGAACACTTAAAGCTGGGTCTTAAGATATTAATAACTTAAAATAATATATATAAACATGCAACATACTCAAATACTCAGCGAATCATGAGGGCAATGACTAGTATAGATATCCCCTATTAAAATTCGTCAGGAAACAAATGTATGTCTGGATATCTTCTCACGAAACGCTGTACGCAGAAACACATCGAAAATACCAAAAGATAGGAAACAATCCAAGAAATCAATTTTAACTTTTTTAGTTTCATAAATGCTTTCAGTTAAAAGATACTAATTAAAAATGCCAAAATAAATGATTGGTCTTCTTCTGTAATCCAACCTGTAATGTGCATAGACTCCAAATGACGGCGGAAAAAAGATTTTCATTACTTCGAACATTTTTAAAACTTCCATACTAAAGTCACACGAAAAACAGTTTTTGAATCCGATAGATAATTCATTTCGCCAAGACACGGTATCTTTACAAAATAGCGATTTTTTTTGTGTTTTTTGCGATTCTTAAGAAATCGTCCGATTTTAAAGAGTTTTCGACAACATAATTCTTAAACTACCCTGTACTTTCATCTGATCGCTGTGATCGACCGAGTTTACATCCTAAAAACGCTCAAGCTTTTCTTTCTTCTAACAAATAATTAGAAAAAAATTAGCATTCCCAAAATTTATTTTTAAGCCTTTTTTTGACAAATAATTGAAATTCGACTTAATTATTTAAAACCTTGTGATTTCTTAAAGTAGTTCAATAAAACTTTTTTCTATTCCTACTGTTGCATTATCGTTGTTTGGAGCGTAGATTAAAAAAACTTTCCCCTTAAATTTGTGGTTTAAAGTTTTTGATGGACTGGGATGGAGGGACTGATGAACTTAATTAATGTCATAAGGGTCGAATGGTCCAGGAGAGGATCAAGAAACAGTCTGGTGAATTTCAAAATTTCGAATCATACTTTGACCTCCAAATTCACCTGACAGGAATGCAATCGAACATTTGTGATCCCACATGATAAACTGATTTCGTACAACCTCGCTATCACTTTGCAATGCATGGGAATCGCAAGAGCAGTTGGAAAATATTTGACACCAGATGCCTCAAACTATCCATTAGCTTTTTGTCGAATCAAAGACTAGTCGTTGCTGGTTGTTTTGAAGGCAAAAGTTGGTTCTGCTTCATATTAAACAGGCAGTGATAATGTAATGGCTCTTCAATGTATATATTTTTAGATGTGCACACATACATACTGATGGTTATTAAAATAATAGAAACTTTAAAAATAACTTTAAAGAAATCCTTTATTAGTACGGTGAAGGGCAATCTTTGGCATGTAAAAAATACACCTTGGATTCACCTAGGAATCGACTCATAGAAGTGTGAATAGTGTTTACAGAAATATTGTACCATTATTTATAGAGATATTGTAAAAGTTCTGGGAGAGATGCCGGTGGAGGTTATCGATTCCGTATTGAACACTCTAAAATAGACCCTAACGGTTCAATTATATTGAAGACGGGTCACTGTTCAGGCCAAGGTTGAAGTTTAACTTCATCCTCGTGTTCATAAAATGATTATTGGACTAGTCCCACAACATGGATAAGTGCATTATCTTCCTGGAAAATTCCATCTCCAGCAGGAAACAAAGTTTTCATTGTAGGATGGATCTGGTCAGCTAAAATTTCTTTATACTTTTCCTTAGTGATCCTTTTTCACCAAGTTACCATTAGTCCAGGAGGAAACCACGACACGGCTGCTCTTATCATGACAGTTACACCTTCCTGATTGACAGTTGGAAACACATGCAGGTGTACTCCAAACGTGCACTCGTCCTGTTGTAGTGAAAAGTGTGAAAGAGGATATTCGTCAGACCACATTACTTTCTTTCACTTATCAGTCAACCAGATTTGAGTGTGACACCACTGTAGACGACATTTGGCATTAACATATGTGACAAGTGACTTGGAAAGGGCTAATCCGTCATATGTATTATGAAGGTGCCTTCTAACAGTAATCATTAACACTGGAGAATCCAGATGTTGATTGAGCTCTTCGGTCACTTTTGCCGCAATTGTTCGCTTTTTAAACATTATAACCCGATTCAATACCCATCGGTCTCTTTCACTCAGCTTTTCTTTCCGTCCACTATTTTGCTTTGCTAAGCTTGTCTTGCCACTCTGTGCGTACGCTGTCATGTCTTTAGACACCGTGCCTCTAGAAAGACCTAAGAGTTGGGATGTTTCGGTCACACTTGCTCCAGCTAGATGGGCTCCTACAATTTTGGCTGCTTTGAAAATCTGAAAGGTCTGACATTTTACGCTTTTAAAAAAATCCAAGACTTACAGAACTTAAAGAAAGCTACCACATACTACCAGAATATATACATTTCTATTTATAAAAAAATGGTAACTATTATTGTAGTTTAATGCTTACGAAGCGCATTCAAAAATTTTACTTTTTTTCACAGGTGTTTCCATTATTTTGATCACCACCTGCATGTGTATATATGTAATTGGAATTGGAACTCTAGATTTAAGAAAAAGCTTTTTAAAAGTTTTTCAAACAAAGCGTTGGCTGAAGAGATTGGTTGAAGAAAATCAGACATTATTTTCTTATTTTTAAATTATCTTTTATATGTTAAATAGTTGAAATAGATATATAAAAATATGTGTATATGTATAATTACCAAAATATAAACACCATTTTCTTGAAGTACAAACAAATGTTTACGGAGCAAAATTAGGAAAAAATCGTTATTATATTTCATTACACCGAGAAAATTAAGGTTTGAATTAATCGCTTCACTGTCCTTTATAGTCTCAAAGAAATTCCTTGTGTCTTTTTCCTTTTTGGCTGAAATTACTCGCAAAGATTAACAGAATTTTATACAGCAACTTTCGTGATCTGGAAAGTGCATTTTTATCCTTATACACTTGAAGATTCTCCTTTTCTCATAGTCGGGAAATGTAGTGGGTATTTTTCTCAAGATGCAAAATGCCTGGAAATGTTTGTAAGATAAAATGAAAAAATACAGTCTCTCCTATGCATTATTAAGGTTAAGTTATAAGAGGAAACATTTGAGTAATTTTTCCTGAATATGTTCAGGTTCAAACAGGGATTCACAAGGATAGAAACTCAGAGATTAGTCACTGCTTTATTAATTAAACATATTTACAGCTACAAACCTCTAAGTGGAAAAATGAAAACACATATCCTTTACTTAATGCAAGTAGAATATACTCTGTGTGTGTGTCTAAAATATAATTAAGTGAAATGAAATATAAACTGTAATGATAAATTTTTTTCACCTATATTTAAATTTTACTTATTCATGTTTATGTCTTCAATTATAAAACAGATTTTTTTTATTGAATTCTATTTGAAGAGATCAGTTAATCTCTCCTGCAGCTAGCAGCTAATTCCTTAAAGATCGCTTTCGCATAACGTTAAAGAATTGGACTAAATTCGAAACATTTTACAAAAAGAGTATAAACATTTTGAATATATATATATACAAAATGTGACACAAGAAAATGAGACTAAGTGCAGTGTGAAAAAAGAGTGGAGTTAGCAACAACTGTTTTGATGACGTCATTCCACACCTCTCCTCTATCTATGGGGGCAGTTTTGTCTTTGCCGTTGATGCCAGTTGGGAGTACTGCGTCATTGAGTGAACAGGTGCAACTGCATTCTGCCGGAAAAATGTCGAATCAACATCAAGTTTCTAGTGAAACTTAAGAAATCGGTCACGAACACATTTCAGATATGAATAGAGGCTTATGGAGATGAATCTTAGTCTCGTGATCATGTATTTGAATGGCATAAGTGGTTTTCAGGGGGAATTGACAGTGTGGAAGATGATGAACCTGCTGGGCACTCAAGGTCAGATATTACAGACCAAAACATTGACAAAATTTGTAATATGAGGGGGTTTCCTCTCACATCAGTGGTCAGACGGTTAATCAACACTACTGCATTGAAGTACTGAAAAGACTTCGCGAAAAAATTATAAAAAAAGGTCCAGAATTGGGGAGTGATGGATGGCTGTTGCACCAAGACACTCGCTCACACGGCCCTATTTGTCAAGCAGTTTCTGACCAGCAAAAACATTAGTATGATGGGACATCTTCCTTATTCACCTGATTTGGCCTCCCCATGCAACTTTTTTTTATTTCCTATAGTCAAATCTTGTTTCAAGGGTTTTGCCATGCAAAAATGGAAAATCTCCTGAAAGGCCTTCCAAAGACTTCGTTCCAGAACTGTTACTAGCAATGGCAGCACCAAATTCATAAGTGTGTGAATACCGAAAGGATTTACTTTGAAGGAGATAATGTGACGGAGAACTGATTCTATACGTACAATGATTTGATGGAACAGTCTTGCTTTTTTGTGTCTCACACACACACACACACACACACACACACACACACACACACACACACACACACACACACACACACACACACACACACACACACACACACACACACACCACACACACACACACACACACACACACACACACACACACACACACACACACACACACACACACACACACACACACACACACACACACACACCTCGTATATATACACTTAACAGTTATAAAAAGTTATCTAGGTGGTTGCCTCCGGTTTTTGGTTAATCGCATGATTTCTGTCTTTCGACATTATTCACTCGTAGTTCTAGCAACAAGATTTTAACATATTGGTTAGCATAAATTTAGGTATAATTTTTTTGTTTTTGAATTTTATTTTAAACTTTATAATTATATTATATATATATATATATATATATATCATGTTTCGAGTCAACACCAAGCCATTTTATAAAAAATGGCTTTTATTTAACGAACCATTTCAACGTCTGATTTGAGAGAGAATCGGACACGCGTTAAATATAAGTGTCTGTGGCCACCTAGGCAGATGTTCTAACTACCCTTCTTATTGAAGAGATATATTTTGAAAGTTAAGCATGGCATATACGGGGTAATAAAAATTAATGGGCGGGGTTAAAAGTTCTGCTTAGGGCCATCTGTTCTTTGAAAGAAGTTTATACTAAATTTAATACTTGAAGATGTAACAGAAAATAAAAGTTAAAAGTTGTATAGGGCATATAATATTAGATCTAATTTAATTATCCTTACATATATATATATATTTCATTCATAATATTCATTTTATATTTTTTTATTTTTCATTGGTTTTCTGTTCATACCATGTGTATTCTTAGGCCTATTTTTTAATACGGTTCTCTTGTACTATTAAGTCGAAAATTTCTGCTGAAGGGAAGGGTTAGGATCCTACAAAGCAATGCTTAACCCTATTTCATTGTCCTGAATCAGTGGCAGCCTTAGAAGCCATAATAGTTATCCATTTTAGTCCATGAGACTCTTTCTTTATAGTACCATGTTTCAGATTCTTGTTAGTTTTCCTATTTCCTTAACTCTTATTTGTTTTGTTTTTTATTGGTTATCCACTTTTATTTTATTATATTTATATAGATTGGTAATTGTTAATTTTTTTTAATGTATATGGTTTTATCTTTTTAGAAACAGATCTTTGCTTTTGTCCAATGTAAAAATGATAATTAATATATGATGGATGCTTTCTAAGCTGATAGTGTTTTATTTTTAATAAGATGCACAGATAAGCAGTTATTTTACTTAACTAAGGGAAATCTTAACTTTTACAAGTTTCATTCCTCTAATTTGACAAAAAAAAAATTTATTTTACTATGATCAAACTTTATGAAACACAGTTGCCATATATATATACAAAATGTGACACAAGAAAATGATATATATATATATATATATATATATATATATATATATATATATATAATTCTTGATCTTATTTTGAATTCTTGAATGGTTTCCGTGAGCCTAACTAAGAAAATTGAGTTAACAAACTTCAAAAATAAGAAAAAGTCTTATTTTTGAAGTTATAAATAGTTTTGAAGAAATAAGTTTTCTTAAAGTTCTTTTTGTAAATGTTTTCTTTCAATATTCGAGAATTAAAGCAAAACAGATATGAGAGACGATTTTATTACAGTACTTACTTGAAATTTTCTTTGCTAATATTTGCCAACTAAGTAATACTTTTTTATTTGCTTTATGAATATATCTTGATACTTGAACGAACCTTTCTTTTAGGAACAGTATCAACGATTCACAATTTTATGAATGAGTATTGTAAGCCAATATTGAACAAAAAAAAGTTTAAGAATTATAATTTAAGAAGTATTCAATTATATTTGTACTTTCTACCCCCTCCCCCTTCCTTTGTATACTTTCCTTCTTTTCTGTGTGTTTCTTTAAAATTTTAAAGAACATTCCCAAATATATTTTTGCATATTCCACACATTGCAATATTTAAACTCACTTAACGAGCCATGAATTATAGAAGGTTCTGTGAGTTAGTGTTACGTTAAAGTCGCACTGCAAAACTACATGAGGGCTGTTAGTAACTGACCTCGTTATTTTGAGCCGTGGTTAAAATTACCAGCTCAGGATGACATCCCCTTTCTTAACTTCTACACCAATGGAAGGACGTTTGAGCCTCGACAAATTTAACGTGCACCTGTCCCTCTATATCAGGGGTGGGCAGACTTTTCCAGGTATGGGCTACTTATAATTTTTTTAAGGTATTGCGGTCCACCCAGCATCAGTAGCACACACAAAAAGGGGGGGGGGAGGAGAGTCCACGGGTCTCAACCCTCCTCTATAGCCCATGATGTTTTTTTTTTATTTATTATAACCCCGTGTATATAGTACGTAAAATTTATTTGTTATTAATAATTTTTTTATTAAATAATGCTAATTATTTATTTCTTACTGTTCTTTATTCCAAAAGTCTACAAAATGAATAGATATATATTTATATGTTTGGCAGTGTATTGGTGTAGGATATAAGAAGGGTAGACTTCCGACCCTGAGCCACCGTGCGCCCCTTTCGAAAAATTCACGAATGCGCCCACTGCCCACTGCCCAGGGTCGTAGGTGTGGTGAGGTAAGGAACAATTCAACAATATTTATTGTAACTTAATAATAAATACGGAATATGATCTTACCTACGAAAAAAACTCACTTTTTTAAAACTGTGTTTAAAGCAAAGCGCAAAATACAAACATAATAATGATAGCCACAAATATAATAGTATCAAATGATGCATTTATTATCAAACAATTTAAAAATAAAACATGTTCATCTAAAGTTAGTTCCCATAATTATAGTCAGAAGAAGACTTAGTCTGCGGGCTGTCAGCCAATTTTGAATATTTCCCTATACAATTACTAACGGCTGATCTTCAGGCGGTCACTCCAAATTGTCTTGGTGGTCCACCGGTCGATCGCGATCGACGTAATGGCCACCCCGGTTCTATACGGTGGGTCTTCAATGGCACTAGACTGGAACTCATGACATGCCCGCCAGGAGTCCTTGACCTTGACCAGTAGGCTACTATGGCCACATGACAGTTTTGTGAAAAATGCTATTATAATATATCAGTATATAACACTAACTGAAGAATAATTATACTAATACATTGTATAATAGTTATGATAGTGAAAATTAATTTTCTTACAACCAAGATTTAAATTTTTACCTTGACCTTGACCAGTAGGCTACTATGGCTACTTGACAGTTTTGTGAAAAATGCTATTATAATATATCAGTATATAACACTAACTGAAGAAAAATTATACTAATATATTGTATAATAGTTATGATAGTGAAAACTAATTTTCTTACAAACAAGATTTAAATTTTTATTTAAAATGTGTTATTTTTTTTTCCAAATGATTCAAAGTTGTATCATATGTTGTTTATTTTTTAATAATTTTATTCTTACCTATCAAGAAAATTAAAAACGGATTTACGCAGTAAAAAAAATGGTTTTTAAAAGTTTTTATTTTATACAAACTACAAAGTTGGGTATGCTAAGACATAAGCATGTATAAAGTTTGGTATAGCTGAGCTAACATATCCCATGATTTTAATTTTGTACTTATTTAATGATTTTCAAGGATTTAATGATTTTGACAAATTATTTGAAAAAGTCAAATAGTCCATTAAAATATTAACAAATATTTTATGAATTAAAACTGAAATTTTATACATTCTCAGCTTAAAGTAGCTTGGAATTTTTAAATTCTTACGCGCCAAATTTTTCCTGTTGAATGTGTGTGTGTGTATAAATTATTGAATCATTTTAATATATATTTAATCCTTTAATGCAGGGGTGGCCAACCTTTTTAGGAAGAGTGCCACTTTCAGATAAAAAATAATTAAGCGTGCCACACTTCCAACTTTTCGAACAAATGAAAAGGTGAAAAATTGTTACTTATAGGCTTATTATGCAACTTTTACACACATAGCACATTTTTAAAGCACAAGTCTAGGTAATTGAATTAAAAAAAAAATGAAACCATAGCACAAACTTAAATTTTATTGTTAATCAGTTCACGTAAATTTGTGTGTGTGTGAACAATATTTTAGTTTTGTTATGTTCATAACAGAAAACATTTGTTCACAAACGTATGTTGATTCATATCTAGACCAAATCTAGACTGATTCATATCTAGACAATATCTGACAACCAAATCGTGTAAATTTGAAAAATTGTTTGTTAGTACAAATTTCAAAATTTAATAGAATTCCTTATATTTGCTTTTCAGTTTAGTATGGTGTTGTATACAATAATTCCGATGTTGATTTCAGATGGGTAATAATTTACATTTTGCAGAGAAATTGAAAAAGGATTTGTGAAAGATATCTATTTTTTTTATTATCTTGAAAATCACATCAAACCTAGCGCTGAAAGAATCGTGCTAAAATGGATATTAAATTTTTAAATCTGTCACACATCAGACCATTATAACTATAGTAGATTAATTTTCCCCCTCCAAAATCAAAACAAAAAACAAAGGATTATCTACAAAAGAAGGTATTTGACCAAACTATGGTAGAAAAAATACATTATTTTCTCTGCAATCTTAAATTTAAATTATTTTAATGTTCCTTAATATCGGTAAGAAAAGCTGAATCACATAACCTGTCTTCATTCTCGAATTGCAAGTACTCACTGGGCAGTCCAGTGTTTACTTCCACGTATTTTAAATAAGCTCCCACAAATTCCAAAATCTAGCGAGTGAAAAAGCTTTGGAGCGCCAACTCGCACAACAATGCAGGTGCGTTCTCTACACGATATATTTCTATTGAATCGCAATTAATTTTTATATAAAATAAGTTTTGAAGGGTTTTTTCCCGAAACAATAGCATTTTAATAAAATTCTTATAGTTATATTTTCAAATTTTTTATTAAGTCTTCGCGTGCCACAGTTGCAACTCTGCCGTGCCACACTGTGGCACGCGTGCCGCGGGTTGGCCACCCCTGCTTTAATGTGTGTTCTGAATATTTTCAATTCATATTTTTGTGTCTTTTTGATAAAAGTGTGCATTTCGGTTTCGTAACTAACTATGCACATATTTATAGTTACAGTAAAATTTTTGTTACTGGTTTTATTATTTTCTGTAATATATATAATATTAAAAAATAAACATATTTTTGGGTATACCAGTAAAAATATTTTTTTCAAAATTGATGCTTAGTATTGCATTTTTATAGTTAAAAATCATTTAATTATATGTTGTAGAATCATTTTTAAAATTGTTTATGTATAATTATTATCCGCAAATTTTTTTTAATGTTAATGCACATATTGAATGACACATTAATAAATGTTTGTTGAATACTTAAATGCAATTAAATCAAAAGAATTCAAGGGAAAATAGCCTTGGGCTGTTTGTTTTTCTTTAGATAACATGGAAGAAAAATGTATCATTTGAAATAAATTTATTTTCATACTTATATAAAAACATGCAATACTTTATAATATTTCTAATTTTATACAGAATATCACATAAAGTTCATTACTCTGAGAATACTTACTTTCTTTTATTGCATATAAAGAAATATGCATTTTGCTGTCACTAAAAACATAATTTGAAGTATTCTTTGCAGTTATGTTTCGAAATATGTACTTTTATATATTTGCTTAATGATATAATTAATATATATTTTAGGGGAACTTTCTCCAGCAGCCATAGCTGGCGTTTGTTTTGCTGTGATTGCAGTGATTGCGGGTTTCATGGTTACAATTTTATTTTGCTACTATGTTCACAGAAAGCAAAAACAGCAAGAACAGCTTTCTAACTCTTTTATAACCACAAGATCCCGATATTGACTTCACCATTTCTGTGTTTTTTTTACAATAAAATTTTTTTAAACATGCCTTTTTTTTAATTATAGTTATCAATGTCTAAACATATGCATCTAAACATTTCTCGTAAATCATTAAACTATTTATGTACATTGACAGAAAAAAACTTCTTACAAAAAATTGTTTTAAATAAATATGTTTTTCTGTGTTTTGTAATACTCTTAGTTTTGCTTTAATATTCCGTTATTGAAATATAATAACACATGCCTGAACTAATTTTTAGTGAGCTTTCTGCATATTTATGACTATAGTTTTCTTATATTGTTCCTTCATATGTATCTCATATGTACTAGTTGATTAAAAATAATGTGAAAAATTTCAGAGTATCGTAAATTTTTATTGAATTAGGTTATTTATATGAAGCATAGTATACTTTACACAAATGTTAAGGCCAAGCCAAAAGAGCTTTTTCGACCATTTTCTAATATTTTTTCAACTTCCTCTTTGATTGCTTTCTGAAGCCTTGAAGTGTTCTTACTTTACATCCATTTAATTGTTTTTTTAAGTATCTCCATAAAAAATAATCACAAAGAAAACAATTAGGAGACAGTGGTAGCCATTTTCTCAGGTGTAAGAAATAATTTATTTATTTATTTTTCGTTATTTCGTTGCCAAAATATATCCCCCTAGTAATAAAAATAGTTACATTGGTAATTTAAAAGTATCATTTTTTAAAAAAATATAACTGGCAGTAAAACGATTAAAATTTACCCTTAATAGCTATATGCTTTTAAAATTGATCACACTAATTTTGGATCAACCTGCAAAATGACTGAACTGAGCTGCACCTCTTTCGAAAATTACTCGAGGACTATTAGGGATGTAATTTAGTTCTATCTGACTCGGTCACAACATGTGTTAGTCGGAGTCCAAGGTTACTGAAACGGGGTTAAGTGAACTACGAATTTCAGTAATAATAAAAATTGAGCAATAAATTCAAACGTTTCCAACTCTTTGTTTATCAATATAAATGTTATCAACCAACTGTTGAAGTTTTTCAACATTTTTTAACAATCCAACTAACATTAAGTTATCTGTCAATTTGTGTTTGTCTTATCCTTTTCAAAATTCGTTCGATAACATTGAGTTTTTCTCTCGATTGTATTAGCTTTTATTTATTACCCTATTTCGATATTTTAATTACCACAGCAATCATTTGTAGCATAAAAACGCAATACAACTCTTAAAACTTGACCAATAATGGATGAAAAAGCTAATCTCACTGATCATAAGATTTTACAAATACTCGTTTTAAAAAAAACCGGAACATTTGATTTTTGAGAAATGGTGGTATTTAAAGCTAAACAATAAATAGAAGTATAACAAGACAGTTTAGACAGTCAGTTAACAAAGTTAAAGGGCCTCAATAATATAACAGCAAAATCTTAGTCTTAAGAACTAAGATTGTAAGGTTAAACACAATTTTAAGGATAGTCAGCATTCCCATATATTTGCCTTTACCACTGGATTTAAAATAAGAGAATACACAGTATAAGAATAAATTGGTTTCGAAAAATATTGCGTTTAGTAATATATTATTAAACAATTAGAATTTAAAATCCCTTCCACGCCACAGATCCGGGGTACAAATCTCGGACTGGGCAAGGTCGACTCAGCTTTTCATCCCTTCATTGGTTCAATAAATGAGTACAAAGCTTGCCAGGGAACTGAGATCTGGGGGCTTTCCCGTCAGGCTGACCACTTGACCGAAACATCTGCGTATGCACCCTAGCACCTAAGGTCACTTAAACTGAGATAGGCACAGTAGACCTCGACCCTCATGGAATTCCTGGAGAGAGTTCAATTCAGAATTTAAAATACTCTAAGGTTTTTACTAAAACCAAATTTCTTGACAAAATTATATGTACCATAGATTCATAACAACCCCAGAATTAAAAACAAACAAACAACCCAACGGTATAAATGGTTTTGGTCACCAAATGTCTGCTGTCTGCGAATCACCAAATTTAGGGAGAAAAGTCAGTACTTTTGAACGATTGAGAGCAACTGGGTGATGAAATTGGTTTAATGCGAAATTATGAGAGCGGATTCTTAATGCTGTGTGGAATTTGTATTCGTGCTGTTGTTTAGTATGTATATCATTGCTTATTTTTCATGATTTAATTATTTCTTGTTAATTAAATCTTCTGTATTTATTGGATAGTTCCAGAATAAATCACGACTTACTCCGCAAGAAACTACTTGCTAATTTACGTGGATCTTTCCTACATTTGAGAATTCATCCCCCCTCCACAATTTTCTGATATATTACTGTGGCCACATTTATATATAACTTTGATCTATTCTATTTTTTGTCATACTTCTATTCATAGTTTACCTTTAAGTTAGATTTATGGCAATTTAGTAAATAGCTAATGATGACATAGATAGAGACCAAAATGACATACACAGACACTATTGAATAGTTTTTAAAATTTAAAAATTGTTTTGGGAAATATGAATGCACACCATCTCTAAATTAATAAATAAAAAATACATGTGTGTTTTCTTTTTAAAATGAATTTAAGTATAAGCTTTTTAGTTCATAAATTAGTTTGCAATAAAGAAATAATGTTTGTTAAAAGTTAATTTGTACAAATAGTCTTTTTTCTTAACTCAACATTATTTAAAATAACGTATATTCTTTGTAATTAGAACTTCGCCAAAAAAATTATTTAAAAAATATGTCCAAACTTCTTACAATCTAAATTATTTGGGCCATGAAATGCTGCCTGGTAAGCTCTTGTTTAAAATTTAATCTTAAATTTTACCTCCATATTAAAAAGATACACCGATTTCTATCTTTTCCATTATTATTATATACAGTTCTTATCAGTTTTATTCTTTGTAAATACTCTGAAAAACACCTATAACGGCAATTCGTATCTTGAAAGATAAAAGGCAAGTTACGTCATAATTTCAATGATTCAAAGATTTCTTGAGTGTAGTAGTTCTTATCACAAAAACATATATTTTTGATTTAGATAATAGACCTGTGGACTGCATGGATCATGAGATTCATTTCTAAATGCAATTTTTATTGTATTAGAAAGTGAAATACTGGTAGGAAAAATCACAGGAAAATGTTATATAATCAATAATGAGCCGTATTTACTCGAATTTAAGCCGCACTATTTTTCCAGTGTTAATGCTACTGAAAATCGGGTGTGACTTAGAATTGAAGACCAAACATTTGTTGGGGGGGGAATTGAGTTTCCTCCCCTTTCAAAAGGAAAAATGTAACCATCCATTCTGGCCACTTGCATCAATGACTTATAACATTCCGCAGCCTGTCTCCAGTATTCAGTCTATCCTTAACATCGTTGTACGCTAGTATTTAGGAACATTTTGTATACCCTCTTTCTTTTAATCACCTAAACATCAAAAATATCAGTAATAGCATCAAGAGGAGCTCACTATGATGCAAGTATGAAAAGGAAGGCAATTTTACATGCAGAAAAAAACAGAAACAGAGCTGCGGCCACCGAAAATTTGACACGGAGGAAACAAATACACGCCGATGGCGTAAGCAAAATGATATAAGTTTTGCTTGTAATTGTTCAACAGTCTTTAATAATTCTTTTACAATCTTATATAATATATTCTTTCAAAAAATGTTGTATAACAAATGCACTGGATGGCACGGAAGACGATACCGTGAGTGAAAATTAAAAAAAGTTATTAAAATATTTAATGTTAAATCATAAAATGTTTTTTAAAAAAATTTTAAGTATCGGATATCAATGAACCTTTTAAACAAATTTTATTTTTTTCTCAAAAATGTGTAGATAATTGGGAGTGGGGTTTAGAATCGAAGACAGTATTTTTTTCATAAAAACATTTTGAGAACTTCGGGTGCGGCTTAGAATCGATGGCGGTTTAGATTCGAGTAGATACGGTAATTTATTAAGTAATAAATACATTTTTTTAGCATGTAGAACAGTGGTCAACAACCTATGGCACGCGTATCACATGTGGCACGCTTAACAATTCTCAGTGGCACACTGCACTACTCTACAAATTTATCTATTTTTGAGTGGATGAAAGTAGTTAAATTTGTAAGGGACATTATCTGACAAACATTTTCAGAATTATGGACATTTACGGAAATACAAAAAAATCTGAAAGATAACTCTAAAGATAAATTTTTTTACAGTTGTTTTGTAAATTATTGAATGTCATTGCTGTGAAGATTAAATTGTTTGAAGAGAGAAAATTACATGAACTCTACTTTTCTTTTGCTTCTACATATCTAAAAAAGTCTTTCCTCATATGAAATATATTTCAAAATTTATTTAACAACTGAATACTCAGAATCAAGGCAAATTGAAAGTCACAAATTATACCTTTGTTTTTGGGATATGAAAGTAGAGCGGTGCAAGCAATAGGTTCGCATTAAAAGTTTTATTTATCTTCTTATTTAACTATAATGTTGGGAAATACTTATATTTTATGTTTTCTATTTCTTATTTTAATAAATATGTTTAAAAATGCATAATATATGTACAATTTTAATTTAAAAAAAATTTTCGTTGAAGAAGTAGTTATATATTATGCTGCTTATTTTTATGTTAAGAAATATCTTTAAATGGTTCAAAATTAATACAAATAATAAATCTGTATTTATAATCTCTATTTTCTATATCTGCATGCATTATCGCGGGAATGATATTGTTTCAAAAATGTTCTACTGTGTGGCACGCTGAATCATATTGGTAGATTGACTCCACAGCTAAAAGGTTGCCGACCCTTGATGTAGATTAATAACTACTAATATAAAAGTACAATCTTGCCTATTTGTAATATGAGCCAAAAAAGTAAGGAAAAAAAAATATTAATAAATTTTGTTTTTATTTTGCCACACAGCGCGATCTGTTACACATTCTCTGAGGTCCATATCGTCATATATCACTGAATTGTGGTCATATCCCCTCCAACATAAGCAGTAATTGCGCCTCTCGACAAACCAAGGCCACAAAGATCCATTATACGGTCTCATTCAGGTGACAACTGCTAGTATTTAGTCGCCGTAGTCTGCGAGAAATATCCAAACTCTCCTTCAATAATTTCGATACTGCAATCCGTTGCTGATAATATGTACTGAGCGAGCCAATAGGCGGGCGGTTTTTATAGTCAAAAACTGGACATCATGTGTTTCATATTCAGCAGCCTTTCTCAAACTGTGGAATGCGCCCCTCGAGGGGGGCGTGGTAGCTCTATGAGGGTGCGCGAGCATAATGAAAAGCCGAAAACAAAAAGTTATTAAAAAAATTATTAAATAACTGTAAGTCAGCATGCAAAATACATTCTGACATAACGATAAATAAAATACACGTTTACACTGATATAATACACTTATAAAATGTATTAGTACTGCAGAATGTATTTTTTAAAACTAATTTAATAATACTAAGTTAAGAACAGCATTAATAATTACCAATGACCCCATGGGACTGTTATATATAAAATTTTTGCAAAAAAAAAAAAAATTCACACTTATCTGAATAATTTATAATAATTAATCCCTCGACTGCCAACCCAAACTTACGCGATTGGCTCCCCAATGCCACAGTTTTCCACGTAGGCACGCGTATGTGATGGTAGGGGGGGGGGGAGAGGAATAAACAAGCAAATTCTCTGAAATAAGTAAATCCTTCACAAACACTGCCAAGATCCTTTTATTGCATTCCAAAACATTCGGAATAATTTTAAGGATAGCAGTGCACAGGAAAGATCGTACTTAAGAAAGACGTATATATACGTCCGGGAAATTAACGCTTTGACTGAACGAGACGTTTATATATGCTGCTGGCACTTAAGAGGTTAAAGTTGTCCTGTATCTTTAGCGTAAAAGTATAGTGCTATTGAATTAAATACATTGTTATTGTATGGAGGGGGGTGATAAAAATTATCATTGAATATTGGGTCACAAATATTGAAACTTTAAGAAGCACTGATATAGAGGATATTTTTAGTATGTTTCACTGCTGTATAGCGTATTATTTTTAAAATCATCAAATTATTTTAACTGATTTTCTTTGATGTGAACACCATTTTTGCATTTAACAACCAAAATTTATGAAAAAATTAATGTAGTTATGAAATTTATATAATTAAATAATTAAAACCTTTTTCTCTTTAAAGTTAGGTGGTTGCTTTCAAAATTTATTTGTTGGACTCTACTAAAATAAATCTGTGTAATATCATATAGGAGCAAGTATTTACGCTATTCTATGCAGAAGTTTAGGGTGAATCAAAAGTTTTCTCCTGATTATAAATATTTATTGACCTCAAACTACTTTAATTAGACATATTTTTTTCAATATATTGTAAACATCATTATATAAATTTTTTTGTAAGACCATTTACCTTAGTAAATTTCAACGTGTGCTCCTTGGTAGCTTAGAGGACATCTAATCGGTATTTCCGTTCCCACCAGGCGACAAATTCAACAGTTGCCTCACAATTGACTTGCCACTTCTAGGAAGATCTTGAACGCTGCCTGTTTCTTCAAACATTGCATACCCTTGCTTTATTGATTTTGCACCAAGAGGTGCACCGTGTTTTCTGAACAACGTCGGAATTTCGATTGAACATAAATGGACGATTTCGTTTAGTGAAACCAAAACATACATTGGGCTTTATCTTGAATCCACACCATTTTGGTAATAAATGATGTCTTTGTTACAAATGTTCCCCCGAGTCTCTCAAATATCCGAACCAAAATCTGGATACGTTTTCAAACAGTGCAATGCTCAACAGTTGTTTCGCGCGAGCCAAAAGTGACAGAGGAAAACCCAAGGTGAGGAATATTTGGGGAATTACAGTTGTGTGATTTGGTAAACATCTGCGCTTAATATCAGGTCAGTTTGTTTCCAAGTGAGGGGGTGTACACATGCTCTTTAGTCGAGTTTTGTTGATGTAGAAACCTGGAGGGCATGCGAAGCAGAAGACTGTGGATTTCAAATGCTAAATGATGACGAGATTAAGACTTCCGTGCAAGAAGAATCCGACCCTGTCGACGATGAAACGGATGAAGACCAGGACAACAACAACGAACGTAGCAAGGGTCCATCGAATGCTGACGCTCTTTCTACGTTAGAAACAGCTAGGGAGTGGTGCGAACAACAATCAGAGTGTTGTCCTACTCAACTACTGCTGCTCAAGAGAATCAAAGAACTCGCAGCGAAAAAACAAAGGTGTACAATCGTACAGTAAAAAACAAGTAATTATTTTCCCCAATCAAAGTAAAATTGCGACATTTTGCACCTATTTTGCTTTTTCTTCAAGCGTGATTCCCGCATGTGAGGATTTTCAATATTCGTATAGTGTCCGGTTTCATAAACTGCATGGATCGCATTCTGATTTCGGTTATCCGAACAATCGCGTATCCGAACGGTGTCCGGTCCCAATTGATTCGGATAAACGAGTTCTACTGTACCTTATATATACAAGTTATTATAGTTACTACTTTATGAGCCTATTGGATTCGTATAACCTAGATTTTCAGTTTTGGTTAAGAACACTCGTGCTTTTTGTAGATCAGTCACTTATATTTGTTGCGTATACTACTATTCTGAGCTTTTCTACACATCCACAAATCTTATTACTCTCAGAATATCTTATACGCATTCTATTTTCCCTTAAAAATATGTGAGGTAAACTAAATGATAAATTCTACAGAGACCGCCTGCTTAAATTCGGTACCACTTTGCTATTTGGATATCGAGAAAAACATATTAAATGACGTATTTAAGTCAGTAAGACTTTCATAACCAAACTACCAAATTTATACATCAATATTTTATGAATAACGTCTCTTACTAAATAAAATAAGTAAATAAATCTTGTGAGAATACTTAATTGCATTTTTGAGGTATTATAAAATACATAATATGTCTTCTAATCTTTGTTTCTTATAATATCTTTAATCCCTTACGCATTCTTTTAATCTGAATTAATTCCTGAAGGTAAAGTATTTAAATATTTTTTTGACAGTCTAATTTTTTAATGAGCTTACTAAGATGAAAAGTTTTATTGGTAAAAATCTAACTTCATAAGTATTAACAAAATCCTTGTTAATAGGGATTAAAAACGTAACAGGATTTGTTGAGAATAAATAATCAGTGTTTTTTAGAATTCAGTTAAATCTTAATATTTTTAAAACACTAACAATGTTTTTGCGGATTCTTAATTCTTTGATTGCATTTAGCATATAATAGAAACCAAATTAAAAAGGCGCTAGTTAAGCTGAAATGAGTATTTACATCCTTATTTACTTAAAATTTGTTTTTCTAATGTATTTTTATTTAAAGCAATTAAATACAACACAATGTACAAAACGACAATATTTTAAAGTGGGCCTAGAAAATATTTAATTATATATAAATTGCTATTCTTAAAAGTACTTCGAAAATATGCTAAAATAAATAATGGGAGATTATAACTTCCGTAATTAAAACGAATCGCTTTATCAACAATTAATCCCTAAAAAGGTATTTTTAAAGTTCTGGAAGGTGAATATATCATCGTGTGAGTGGCATATTGAAAAGTTGTAATGTTTTATTTCTAATTGAAGTAGTTAAATCCCAATACATTAATACAATTTTTCTTTATTGTAAGAGTTGCTTTAAAATAAGAGTATTGATGTTTTTATGACTCTTGAATTTTATACCAGAGTGTGAAAAGTTAATATTTAGTTTGAAAATTTATTCAGAAGCATTTACTTTGAAGATTTAATTTCAAAAAATTATTTTGAAACTTGTAGAAATTGACTTTGAAGATTTGCTGATGTGAAAATTTACTTTTACTAAAGCTTTTTAAAAATTTTACATATAATATGCTATCTTTTTTAAAAGTGTTAAATATTTTGAGAACAAGTAACAGCTTTCTCGGAAATATTTGTGCACCTGTTTAAGCGACGCATTTCAGGATAATCAGGAGGGAGGTACCTGATTAGATTCTTTTAAATTCCTGTAATACATAAACATTTACTTGTAACTTGCATACAAACTTTTTGGAAAGTATTGTATTCACACAAGAAATACTTTTTAAAGAATTGAAGTATTGAATTTTGTAAGGGATATGGTACTATTTAAATACAAATCTTTGATTTAGTGGTTTTTATAAATTTTTTGTTTTTAACGTATGTATATGTATTATATAAAACAGGATTTGTGCTCTAAATACCACAAAAGCAAACTATTAGACTTTATTAAGAAAGAATTAAAATTTAATAAAGTGATTTTAGGTGATTCTATACTCCTACAATAATTGACGTACACAAATGAAATTTGATTTACAAGTATGTCAAACTACGTACAACAAAAGTTGGTAAGGGTTTTGGAATAACATGATAAAAATTCGTAATTATTTTAGAAATGCTTATTAACTATTTATTAAAAATTGATACATTCTGAATGAAACCATTTTTTAAAAATCAAACACTGCCTTGATTAAAGAAAAAGCATGTCTACTTTCGTTACATATATTAACAGCAACTGTCAAAAAAACAAAACAAAACTTTAAAATATTTGGCTCGTAGGGAAAAGCCTTAGCATTTTAAATGAAGAAAAACTAGTGATTTTTTTTTTGTTCTGAGATAAATCAGTTGAAAGTTCTTATTTGCTTTAGTGGGATATGGAATAAAATTTCATACAGAAATTATCTTAATTGTAGAATTTTTAACGTAGAGTTCTTAAAATATGTGAGATGATAGAAAAATACGAGGGCTGTTAATTAAATACAGGTCATTCGCACTTTATGGAAACGATTTCGACAGTTAATTTTTATCTACAACAGTCGTGCTTTTTGTGGCGATTTGCTTTTATCTGATAGCCATGATACTTTTCAATAGCTTTAGGTTGAATTTTCTGTGAAAGTAAGTATTTTTAGAGTTACAGTCATGCTAATTTTACTCTATTCTTTTTGGATCATCTAGGAAGTATATTCAGCGTTCTCTTGGAAGGCGTTTTCCTAAGGATCGTTTTATTAAATCAAAATCACAGAAGTTCATTGGAGAAGCTTTAGGTGATTTTACAGGTATTTTATCAAATGTGGGATGCTCTTTATTTTCTATTTTTATTCGGATTCTTTCTTTGCTAAATAAGCAGCAGTTGATTTAGGCGTGTTATTAGAGGCTTTGTCCATATGAAGATCAATTTTATCAAGGTCCTTTCTCTATGAGACTGAAATTTCTTCTTCAAAAATTGTTTCTAAAATATTCTGCCTGCTAGTGGAGTGAAAATCTTGGAACACCCTCCTTACTCATCTGACATGAGTCATTGAGGCTTCGATTTGCTTACGAAGTTGGAGGAATCTCTCCGAGGCCGCCGATTTCATGACATTTCATCTGTACGCCGCGCAGTCGGGCCCTTCGTCACTGGATCAACAATCAATTCCTTGCCACCTTGCCAATGGTTTTCAATGGCTTCCCGACATTTGGCAAAAGGTTATATGATTTTCTGGTGATTACATAGAAAAAATGCAATGTATTTCTATTAGTAAGTTCATTAAAAATTGATTTATACCTATATTGCCAGTACTTAGCTTAAAGCCCTCGTATTTAGAGAATAGTTTGAGCTAAAAAAATTATGTTATTTGGAAACAAATCGTTGTTAATTAAATAATACTGTGTAGCAGGGTTGAGCAAATAGGGGCCTGCAGAGAGCTTCTTTGCGGCCCACCAAGACAGCTAGAAAATCAAATTGACAAAAAATATTCTCTATAATTGGGTCAACATATATTTGTGAGCAACATTTTTTTCTTTCATGATCAACAAGAGTAAATGTAAATGTTAACTTATAGGCTGTGATGAGAATTTCAACAAGAAATCTCACCCCTGATTATAAAAAAATTGTATAAAAATGTGATAGGCTGCATTGACTCATTTAAATGATTCAAAAATTAAATGCGCTAGCGGTTATAGATTTGAAATTTGCATGGTAAGTAAGTTGAATTAAACTGTCGTTATTTTATTTAACTTGTAGTTATTGATTTTTATGGAACAATTTATACCTTCTTTGAGATACAAACTAATGAATGCAATCATTTTAAAAAGGTACGACTTCCATAATGTGTCCCTCGAGCCAAAACAATTACCCACCCCTGCCTTAAAATATTTTGATAAAAATATTTTCTAAGAGAGAGAGAGAGAGAGAGAGAGAGAGAGAGAGAGGGCTGTCGAAAATAATTTTTTTTCATTCAAATCAAAAATAAAAACCTTAAAAAGCTCTTTTTCAGCATCTTTCACCAAATCTCATAATGCAGTGTTTCTCAAACTTTCAATGTTTGCGGTCCAATTTTCAATCATAATTTTCTTCGCGCCCTCCTCCATACAATAACAATGTATTGAATTTTATAACAGTATAATTTGATGCGTATATAAACATCTCACTCAATGAAAGCGTTAATTGCCCCGGACGTATATATACGTCTTTCCAAAATGCGATCTTCTCTGTGCACTGCTACCCATAAAATTATTCCGAAGGCTTTGAAATGTAATAAAAGGGCCTTGACAGTGTTTGCGAAGGATTTACTTATTTTAGAGAAGGTTTTACTTATTTATTCCGTTTCATCCCCCCCAATACATTACATACGCGCATCTACGTGGAAAACGGTGGCATTCGGGAGAGAATCCCGTAACTTTTAATCGGTATTTGAGGGATTAATTATAAAATGTACAAATTATTAAGATAAGTGATAATTTTTGTAAAATTTTTATGTATGACAAGCCCATGGGATCACTGGTACATAACTTAGTATTGTTAAATTAATTATAAAATACATTGTGCAGTATTGATACATTTATAAGTGTATTATATCAGCGCAAATGTGTATTTTATATTTTATTATGTCCGATTGTATTTTGTTTGTTTGCTTTCAGTTACTTAATAATTTTTTAAATAATCCTTTGTTTTCGAATTTTCAACATTCTTGCACCCCCCTGGTAGAGTTATCATGCCCCTCTAGGGGGCGCGCCCCACAGTTCGAAAAACGCTGTCATCATGAATTTATATTTTACATGGTAATTATAAGGATAGATGATATCTTATTAAACAGAAGTTTCATAGAGTTTTTAACAGTCGTATCAAGATCTAAACTCCGGAATTCACGATTTCTGCTAGTTTCTAATTGGCAGTTTTTTTTTAACAATGGAATTGCTAGAAATTAATTGTGTCAAAATTTGGTAACCAGAACCGCCACAAGAGGGAGCCACCATTAAATGGCGGTCCCACTTGAGGACTTGCCGTGTCTGCAATGGCTTAATTGCCAATATGTAGCCCATTAAGAAAAAAATTGCAAGGAAACTGTGTCATCTTATGAAATCGTAGCTTCAACATACCTACTGTTCTTTCGTAGCTTTAAAATTTTAAAACATTTAAATAAAATCTTTCACATGTTTAATCAAAACTTCATGATTAGAGTCAATTTTCAAAATGACGTTTTTAGGAAGTGGTGATATCTTCTTTTAATTAGATATTTATTTTTTTAATAAAAAAAAATACATGTTCAAATTTACGTTTAATAATTGCATTCCTTATTTTTATTGAATTTAGTTTTTTTTTATCTTTATGATTAGATATTTCTTTAGTAATTGAAGATCATTATTTAATGCTTAAAATTTGGTTAAAGCACAGTGCACAAATCAAAGTTCAAAATAAATTCCCCTCAAATCTCCTCATTTCAGTATTGATTTTCAGCTTCCCTGTCTCCGCAAGTAAATTCCGAGCTGTGGTTCTGAAGATGAGGCACTTATCTGTTCATCTCAGTGTAACACATCTTGAGGTTATCTCCAGTTCTACAAATATGAGATGAATTATATATCATCTGCGTTATCAAGCGCACACACATACATGCATATATACTCACAGGAAATGATCAAACGAAGCTGTGTTTCTGTTCTGTAATGTAGTTATTTTAGATATTTATTCGTAGTTCTGCTCGTTTCGAAGAGCTTCATTAAATCGAGACATTCACTCCGAAGAGAAGGCTTTCCAGGGGAAGGTAGGATAGCAGATGTGTACTAACTCTATTATTATAGGAGAGGGAAGTGCAGACTGCTTGCTAACAGCTTATGGAATGCGGGACATTTAAACATTTGGAATTCCTTTTGTGAAAATAGATGTTACTTATGCGGACAAATTATTTTTAATGGTTTGTTGTATGATTTTACATGTGCCAACTTATATAAGGCATTAGATTAGTTATAAGCAATAGAAACATGTTACTGCATATCAGGGAGTTAACAATATTCAATTTATATTACATTATTCTTCAAAAATTTATATTCCTTATTACGATTTAGATTTTATGTATGGTAGGTCCTATTTGCGCCCTTCTTCTAATCCTCTTAGTGAAAAATAGTTCTTTAACTGTTTGAGTTTGAAACTACCCTCTGTGAGAGAAGGTTTTATGCTAATTTGAGTGCTATTTAAATGCTGGAAAAGTGAGTATTAGAGTTAGTCGTTAGGCTGCTATTATAGTGAGATTTAAGAAATGACTATCAGAAGCCATGGTGCTCTTGTTAAGAAGCTTGAGATTGGAATATCAAGTTGACTTGGGCCTAGTCTGACGAGTGCTGTTTCATCGGATCCTCTCAGTTTAGTGCTTAATCATTTGTCATAGGAATTTAAGGTAGCCAGTTAATTTAACTGTTCCCTCGGTTTATATTGCTGTTTGATGGTAAATTGATTGAATCAAATAAACTCCGTTATTTTTATAACAATGTCTGTTCAATCAGAGTCCCAAATTTCACCTGCGACCTTAGGGTCGGGACAAATGTTTTCTGACCGGCGTCTATATGAACTGTAGGATGACACCTGAAGTCAAATGGTCATGGTCACGAATTTGTGGAGGGTCTCGTTTCTATCTAGTCATGGGTTTCGAGGTCCATTAAAGGTCCGCCTTGTAAAGGAGCTCGTGCTTGTTAAATATGTCGAGGATCAAGGTTCCCCCATTGGCATAGTGGGAAAATTTGGAGAATGGGTATCATCTCAGGTATCGTCTTTTTCAATTGGCAATGGCTCAAAATTACCAAATCCGTTACCAATAGCCTCGAGCCGCTTCGAAGTGCAGTGTTAATAAATAATCAGTCAATGGACCACCAAGGCCCATTGAAGATCTGAGGAAGTTCCTACTATGAAATAAGGGTTCATAATAAATACTAATAAAATAATTTAAAGTAACAATAATGAAACAAAATGAAGTGTCATGTAAAAGCCTAGAAATTCGTAGTTAAGAGATAGCCGGATTTTTTTGAAGCCTTCTTTAATTAGCAGGAAAAAAAATTCAGTGTGTCTATAGAAAATTCCTGAAGTTGAAATTATTACTTAAGCACCAATTAAGGTAAAAAAAGTCAATCAATCGGAGGTAGACGTTTCATTCTATTGTAAGTAATAGGTATATTACGGCGGCATTTTTTATTGGTGTTATTGTGCTTTAGTAGCGCAACACAGTTGTTAATAAAAAATCGCATTCGACATGACATAGAAAAAAGAGGTGATTATTAGTAAGCTAATCTACAGACATCATCTTGTTCATTAGTAATGCCTATATATATATGCGGCCGCGGTAGCCTAGTGGTCAAGGTAATGCACTCGTGGCCGACGTGTAATGAGTTCGAGCCTAGAGTCACTGAAGACCCGCTGTGTAGAAGAGATGCTCGTTAAAGATGTCGAGAGAGAGAGAGAGAGAGAGCTCAAACGTCCCCCCGTTGGTGTGGTGTGGTAGTTAGGAAAGGGGAGTGTCAGCTCAGGTGTCGTCCTCGTAAATTGATCATGGTTCAAAATTACGAGGTCCGTCTCCAAAAAGCCCTCGAGTAGCTGGCTGACCAGTGCGACGTTAATACTCACTCACGCCTATATATATACAAGGATAATTAGCTTACATCTAAGACAAAATCTCCTACTTAACATTTAACATTTATTTTCGATAACATATTCGAGTTTAAAATTAAACAGCTAATTATATCTCAGAAAAGGTAATCCAATCATAACAATTCCAATCCTAGCTCATTAAATTTTTATGGTCTTCGTATGTATGCTTCTACACTTTACTTTCCAATCGGAAACATAATGATTATTTAGTAGTTCTGGAAATAAGTATCAGTCAATATAATCCGGGTACTTGGCGTTGGTTTCTCTCAGTAAAAATATGTGTAGATTGCTGACATATAAATTTTTTTTAACTCAAAATTCTCGATGCTGACTTTTGAAACATAACATATACTAATAGGATCCTACTAAGCATAAATTTTTAAGTGCTTGAAATAATATATGTATATATATATATATTTATTTTTATTATTTTCTGATATTTCAGTTTTGTAAATTAAAAATTACAAAATTTGCAATTTAGATTTTTTTATATTATGTTTTGAACTATGTGTCAGATTTCAATTACCTGTGCAAATAAATATTTTATTTAGGAATACCACACATGTGCTTATATGGGGAAATACACAAGCAAAAAAAAAAAAAAAATTGGAATTTTTGATTCGGATCACTTATTGCACCATATTATTTTTTTTGTCGCAACAGGTAGTTATGCAAAGTCATTGAACAGATTTTTTTTTGCTTTTTAATCAGAATGATGTCAGAGTTAACTATGATCTATTAGCAAAATTCGTCTTAATTTTGAGCCACATTAAATAAAGAATACATACTCCAAATTCTACAGCACTCTAACGTGAGGAATTGGAGCTCCTACAATTGTACGACGGTTCTTTAGGGGCATCAAGGCTAGAACTCTCAACTTGAGGGAGACAAAGCAAGCTACTAGTCTCAGTATGATTTCACTAGCTACCGGTAGTCATTAAGTTCATCGAGATCAGCTACGTTGTTTAACTTCACAGTTTAACAGAATGAAGCTTGGAAGCAACAGAACATCGATTATATGGATATTGCTCTTCCACCTAGGTTGCCACAACCCCTTTGATTTTGGAAAATAATTTGATTTATCACAAGAAGTTCTAATCTAATGGTCCATAGACTCCTGGGGGAATCTTCAAAAGAATTCACAATCTTCATTCTTGGATGATGAAAAAAGCTACTTTCTTTAGTTTCTGGGTATCTATGTGTGATCAAGACTATCACTTAGGTATTGATGAATGGTTCTGATGCAAAATAAACGATAGTTTTCTTAGGCATGTGTCTTAAAGAAATAAAAAAAAATTCTTTAGTTTTCTTCTACATAAAATAAATATTTCTTAAATTGCTTAGGATATAAACTATTATTTATGTGTTATATTCACAATACACTTCGAAAGAAGCACATATATTAATACATTGGATTTTTTTAAAATCAAAATTGATTTTCAGTATAATTAATTGATTTACTTCTTAACTTATTTTGAATGCGTATAATTTATATATGATTAGCAGAAGTTGTCCGTGAGTATGAAATCAATATGTAAAAAAGTTAATGGAATATAAAAGGTAAAAGCTTCTAGGTTAGCATAAGATTTTTTTGCAAGCTTCGTGCATAATTTTTTAAAAAAGACTATAGATATAGTTTGAGAGTAAGTGTGCAAATTATTAAAAAACAAGACTTAAAAACATTTAAAATCTTTTTTTTTTCCGTTTCCCTTTTACATCTTCGCTTTTTTTCCTTTTCTTGGTCCATTTTTAAATTTACTTTGTCTGTGCTTTTATATGGTTAATGATAAATAAAAATCGCCATTTTTAGAGGTAATATGATGTTCATATTTCTTGCTATCATCCATGGTTTAATTCCATATTTCCAGCTAACCTTTCAGTTGCAAGAGTTTTTGTTAGGTAAAGCTTTTTTATTTTATTTGTTCCACATGGTGTTCAAAACCAAAGGAATTTATATATTAAGATGAATGTTCAAAAAGAAAATGTGGCAAATTTGAGGAGTATCATTGTGGCCGAAGCTACCTCAACACGCATAGATTAACGGATCAACCGACAAGCAATGGTGGTCCCACAAACCACTTCGGCTGCTATTTTACAACATGTACAGGGCATTTTTGATAGTCTTATATCAAACAGAAGCATTACTCGTCGATTGGTCGCTTATCGCGTGCACTTTTGAATCCCGTTAACAAAACTGCCACAGCACAGACAGATGCAGTACAGAAGATTCCGTCAGAAAAGGTGCCGGACTAGAGCAACGTGGACAACAGAATGGCACAGGGTCGTGTTCTCAGTTGAGTTATGCTTCTACTTATCCGCTGATAGTTGTCGTGTAAGAGTGTGGTACCGATATATCGTGATAGGTCAAATCCGGCCACATCTGTGGATCACCCCACTACGCGATATAGTTTGAGAGGTCATCACGAACGATAGCTCTGGTGGGTATTCAGTCCCTATGACTGCTCAATGATACGTATTTTGTGCACTGAGGCCGGTGGTATTCCCTTTCCTTCGGTGGATGTCCAATGCCATTTACCAGAAGGATAAATTCCGAACACATACTACATGTAACAGCCAACGTTGTTTGCAAGATTTACAGATGCTTCTCTGCGCACAATTCTTCTCCCCTTATCTCTCACTAATCAAACACGTCCGGGACATGATTGGACAGCACTTATATGCTATACCATCACCACGTTCAGAAGACAAACTTTAGCAAAAGTTTGAAAAGGAAAGGATGTTCCTCACTCTTATTGATTCTGTGCCTAGACGTATTGCTCTATTTATCACCATCTGTGGTAGCCCCCCCCCCAACCTACTGAGTTAACACTGTTCTCACTCTGTACTACGAATGTTATTTCAATACAGATGCGCCATTTTTATTACTGTCTTTCTGTGTTGCATTGTATGGTAACTCCTTGGTGAGTCACTTTTACTTTCCAGAGTCATTTAGTGTATTACGAAGATTTTTCATTTTCAACTTTCCATTAGAATGACAGCTTTCTTGATTACCGTTTGAATTTTCTGTCAATTAACTCATAACATTTTGATCAAATAAGTAATAAATTTCAATAGATACTTGGCTTTTTTTCATAGTATAAAACATAAATTTTATTTCCAGCTAAATACGAAAAAATTGACATTATTCAAACAAATTGGATGTGTACTATGAGAGAGCATGTATCTGTTTTCTAATTTAATCCCTTTCTTTTGCAATATTGTCATTGTAATATTAAAGTAGCTCTACATCAGAAATACCCTTACTAGATACTACAATGGTGGTTCCCTGCCATGCAATCAAGGTTTACAGACGCCTGGGGACATATTCTGCTAGATGTTGAATATCCAAAATGTAATCGAAGAAACGTCGAAAGCAACAGAATAGTATTACGGTAAAGAAAGAACGGAATTTTATGCTTCTCACATATGGTGTAGGGATTCTCAATTCTGAAAACGCCTGGGGATAATGAATAATAAATCTTGAGTCTGAGATGAAATGGTACTCTATGATAGGAAGAAGGGTTTCTATATATATATATGTTGAATACAGTATTTGAATAGCATCAGATTGAAATTTCTAATTACCCAATAAGAGCTGTAGAATTTGAATAAGCTTTTACTTAAAAGACAGAGAAAAAATGGTGAGGAAAATAGGGAGAGGGAAGGTAGAGAAATAGACAGAAAGTATATAGGAGAGACAGAGATACATATATATATATATAAGATCTCAGAAAATTCAAGAGAATATCTCTAAAAGTTTTGAAAAAATGCTGAATTTTTCATAGTTAAAATGCTTTTGTTTAGACAGTACAAACAAAGAAGGAAATTTTCCGAAACAAATTTATTTCAAAATTCTGCTTTTTCAATTGATTGATAATTTACAAAATACCCATGGAGTACGACTCTAATAAAAATACATTTGAAGGGATACGAGGGATATTGAGGCTCCAGTGATGAAGATGTGAAGTGGATAACTACATAAGCCAATAACAGCCTCTGGACTGAAGTGTTCATTTAGGTCCAGTGGTATGTTATGTGCTTATGGAACCAAAGGTACTGGGTTATGTCCTCCGGATAAGTGCGCCACTTTAGATGGTATACTGTTGAACTGATACTTACTCTTTCAGCTTGTAAACCACGCAACGGGGAGGAATTCAAATTGTGACCGATATATCATGCATCAGCCTAGTTAAGTGATAGTGTCAGCCACTTTTTTCTTATTAGTCTATCAACAAGGCTAGAGCTTTTCTTTTGTTTGTAGGAGATAAACTACAGATAATACCATAAAGCAAATGAAAATATTACACTCTCTGCATCCAGGAAGGTGGCCGCGGTAGCCTAGTGGTCAAGGTAACGGACTCGTGGCTGGTGTGTCATGATTTCGAGCCTAGTACCGCTGAAGACCCGAAGTGCAGAGGAAACCGATGCACTTTAAATCTGGCGAGGCTCAAGCGTCCTCCCTTTGGTGTGGTGTGGATGTTAGGAGAGGGGTACCAACTCAGGTGTCGTCCTCGTCACATGACCATGGTTCAAAACTACGAGGTCCGTGGCCATAAGCCCTCGTGTAGCTGAATAGTGTGGCATTAATATTCTCTCACTCACTGAAGCCAGGAGGTTAAAAGAGTGAGAGTTTTACTAACGTCGCACTATAAAACAAGACAAAGACTGTTAGCGCGAGACCTCGTAATTTTGAGCCTCGATCACCAGCGCTGCCACTTCCTCTCCTAAATACCACACCACACTAATGTGAGGACATTGAACCTCGTCGGATTTAACTTGCATCCGCCCCCTCTACACTGCGGGTTTTCAATGTGCACCATTACTCGAACCTGCGATACTCCGACCATGAGTTCGTGACAAAAACCACTTGGCTACCGCTGTCACTTTTAGATGGTTAAAGTCGAAAGCTTCGTGGTTAACCAGGTTTGAAATAAGTCACAAATTTGAGTGTTGATTCCATTGTAAACTGTGCTATGGTGTAATAGGAATTGTTACATAAATTGCACCTCTAAATCTTTCCATAGATGGGAATGGGAATTTAGTTAGTAAGGAGTCACACCTCAGATATTCCCCTGATGTGAATTCTAAATTCCTTGGTTAAGTCACTTTCTCTAGAGGAGATATGGAATGAGTTTTTTTTCCTATTGAGAGAGAGAGAGAGATACTTTATTACTAAAAAAGCACATAACATAATTTATTCATGCTGTCATGTTCATAAATTAAAAACATCCAAAATTAAACTTTTTTATTTATCATTGTGAAATTACTTTTTCATTTAAAAATGTTTTTAGTAAATGAAATGCAATAAAAGTCATAAAACATTAGGAGAAAGTATCTATAATTTCATTCAATATTTCCAAAAAAATCAATTGTTGTGAAAATTGGAAATAGTTTCCGAAGAAGGAATATATCTCCTTAACTCCTTAATTGATTTGTCCGTACCCTCTACGGGCACTGATATTTCCTTCTTTCTACCTTTAATTTGCCCATATTTTAATTCTTATAGTGAGATTATTAGTGCTAGAGAGTGTTTTTAAGAGATGTAATTTATCCTTGGGGTACTCTGAAATACTTTTCATCTGGGATTTTTACTATGGTGAAGGCGGGAAATTTTCATTGAAGGCAGGAATTAAGATTCTTGAAAATATTCGATGAAGACAAGGTATTGGCTAGGCAATATACAATTTGTTGCTTGAGAAGAAATGAAAATGGAAAGTTATTCCAAAAAAGCCGATATTATCTCTGTTCCCTTCGCAATGTCAGACTTAACATTACACCATGCTTCAAATTACGTGTGCATATATACGCACGCACACACAAAATTCTCAACCATTTGAAAAAGAGGTACGAATATGAAATGTTTTGTAAGTATGAGAGAAATTATTTTAAAAAACATATGAAACATTCTTTATAGTATGTAGAGTGTACTTATAACAAACAATAATTTAGTGGTTTTTTTGTGTTCCACACACAATTATAAAATAAAAAATAGTGTGAAAACCTTAAAATTGAAAAGTAAAATAAAATTCTCCCATTTTCGCATTCTGATAAGTATTATGCTTAGTTATATGCAATAAAAAATGTGCCTTTTTGGAACATTTTAGCAAAAAAATTCACCACTTAAGGGGTTAAAGAAAAACGAGGTTCAATTTAAAATTTTAGTGAATAATATTACTCGACTTAATGAAACTTAATTTTTTTAAATGAAACTTAATTTTATAAAAATGAAACTTAAATTTTTAAGAGATATGCGTATGTGTGTTTTCCTAAAATATTTTTTTTAAACAACTGAAGATTCCGCACACATAATAAGGATAGAAGAGAAAGAGATAGAGAGAGAGAGAGAGAGTCTACAGAGTACAAGCCGTTAATTACCTTTAATTTCGAATGATTTATAACTCGAGACAAATTTATTACTTTTTTTAAATGTATATAGTTGCCCTTTCCGCAAAACAACAAGAACAAAAAACTGTATATTTGGTCGAAATAATGTTATTAAGATACAAATTAAAGTTTAGAACACATTAATGGAAAAAAATAAAATATTAAAATAAATTTATCGAACAATTTACTATATGTGTTGAAATAAAAAAACATTTAAGCTGAGTTGCTATTAAAGAATGAGATAGCTTTAACATAATTTTTTAAAATAAAATGTTCAAAAAATAAAAAGAAATCCGAGCTTAAAAGATTTTCAATTCTGAGAAAAGATTCTTACATTTAAAGAGTTTTTAGATATTTTTCACATACACACATAGCTGATTTAATTGTATGGATAATAACTCTAAGAAAACACATTGTTTTTAGGAGGGGAGCAAAAAATTGGCAGCTTAAAATAATTTATTATAAAATGAGTATAACGCAATTAAGGTAAAAAAGTAACATATATTCTGAAAATCTTTAATTCTATTGCGATGAATGAAGCAGGTATTTTTTTCACAGTTCTTTCCCATCTTATTGAGAACAAAAATTTTTTTTCCAGTAAACTGAAATTAAAAATTTTTTTCCAATTTAAATATAATAGAGAATAAAAATACATTTTAACAATTTTATGTAAATATCTATTAGGGCGAGTTTTATTTTTGGCAGAGACACACATGCAAGCGTTTTTAAATTAAGATTTATGTAAGTTTTCACAACTAGATTTTGCATATTCAAAAAATATTCAAGTTTTTACAGAAATTATAGCATATTAAAAAAAATATATTTAATAATAATATATTAAAAAAATAGAACTTCTTTATACCATACAGAACTATTTTTGAACATTGAAAATAAAAATTTATATACTATTGATTTGAAATCTTCTGTGGGTTGGATAAAATCTCTAAACGGACTCTGTAGTTCTCAAACACATCATTTATAAATTAACTACGCATATTTAAGCTCCTGATATTAAAAAGAAATAATGAATTACATCAGAGGTGGGCATTAAGTCGATCACTATCGACCGGTGGACCGCCGAGACATCTTGAGTGATCACCTTTACTAATACCTAAGATGGGCATACTAAAAAAAAGTACTTGTGGAATACCGATGCCAACTAATCTGGAGATCGGGTGGACAGCAACACTTTGAAAAAGTTAGAAGTATCCCGTACCCAGGAAAAGTCAGCCCACCCCTGAAGTACATGAATAAAGCAGAATTATATAAATAAATAATTCACATAAATAAAGCATTTATGTCAATCCTGTGTTGATCATTATTAATAATTGTATAATCAATGTGCTTCTTTTCAGATTAGTATTAGATACCTTTTAAAATTGAATATGGCCACAAACATGCTGAAATGCGACTAGAATGTTCAATGGCTTAGTAACAGCTTTCTTCGCTTATGGAAATATTTTCATCTTTTAAATACAGATTTAATGCTGGTAAACATTACAGTTTAGTTTACTTTAAAATAAATTAAAAAATTGAGTTATAGAAGAAAATATTACCAGGTATCAAAAAATAAAACATTAGAGGAAAAACATCACACACACACACACACACACACACACACACACACACACACACACACACACACACACACACACACACACACACACCACACACACACACACACACACACACCACACACACACACACACACACACACACACACACACACACACACACACACACACACACACACACACACACACACACACACACACACACACACACACACACCACACACACACACACACACACACACACACACACACACACACACACACACACACACACATTCTATGGATTAATGTACATTTCAGATTGATTTTTCAGTCAAATTATGCAGTTTTTTAAATACAGTTTTCCGTTGAACGTTATCAGTAAGTATATATATCACATATAAACTCTTTAAGCCTTATAATAAATAATATAAAGTAATAGGCCTCGCAAACAAATAAAAATTAGATAATTCATTAATATTTATTATTTAAATTGAATCCCCGCGGCATTAAAATTGCCTCTTTGTTTCAGTTAATGAAATTAATTCTATATTACTCTTTTTTTAGAAACAGATTTTCAAATTGTAAATGATGTATCTGAATGAGCGAGCTTAATCAAGCTATATAAAGTTCGAATGATTCTAAGTCATCTCCTGACTCACAACGCAAATTGCAAACTCATAAAAGCCTTTTTGTATAATAAGATCATCAAACAGATTTATTTGTCAACAACTCTTTTCAGCGCCTGTAAACACGCTTGCAATCTATCAGAAATGTTTCTCTAAATAGAAAAAGTCATAAAACATTTGATGACCCCTATGTGTTGTAACTTTAATGCTTGATGCAGCAGGAGTAGCCTAGAAAAAGATTTAACACACTCGTACCAGTTATTTACTGTTATCCCTGGAGATACCATCCCTAATGTTACACTGATACTTGATTCTGAGTAAGCGCTTTTAATCTGAAATAATGCTGAGCTTTGCGTCGGTCTGAATGTCATTTTTCGTGCCCTGATGGCATTCCCTAAAGGGTTTCCTCAATTTGCGATGTCTAAAGGCAAGGAATGTGAACGAAGGAAGTCACGCCCCTCCGCTAGATGCACTTCCTGGGGAAGAATGCAACTCAATTTGGGTGAAGGAAACCGTCTAGAATGAAAGCATGTGGTCTACGGATTAACTTCGTAAAGTGTGTAGCAAGCTCTGATATCACTAACTACTGACTTATGGGTTCTGTTTAGGTATCGCTAACACATCGAGTTTATTTAACATGAGAATAAAGTAAAAGAGAATTATTTAGTTTACCTAATTTTGTTTGGATTTATACAAAATTTATGGTTGGCCTAAACAATTGGTTTTATAATAAAAATCAATGAAAGTAAAGTGAAATGAGAAGGATGTTTGCATTAATTACTCACAGAAAATTGTATAAAAATTTAATAATAATCCCTCCATTCATTTCTACTTTTTACATTATCTTTGCTGTTTTCCATTATATAAAATATTCTCCAGGATTCTGTCAGTTCTTAACAAATTAGTATATCAATGATGTGTATTTTAAAGCTATACCTCTTTAGAAAATTAATATAAATTTATCAGTAAGTAGTAGCAAAAAAATTTTGAACTCTCGAGAAATTTCGAAGAAGATTGTCTTAAAGAAAATGATTATTCATTTTTCTTGGTCTTAGTTCTAATATATTCTAAGAGTGAGTGGCAAGCTCTGCTATCACTAACTACTGATTGATGGGCTCTGTTTAGGTATAAGTAACACATCGAACTTATTTAATATGAGAATAAAATGAAAAATAATTATTTAGTTCATCCATTTTTGTGTAGGTTTATACAAAATTTATGGCTGGCATAAGCTATGGTTTTAACCGGTTAATTTTTTTACCCAAAATGTTTCAAATAAAGACACATTTTTTATTGTACATAACTTAAGGCCATACTTAATAAAAATTACAGATTTAATTTTAAAGTATTTATACCATTTTTTTATTTTACAATTATGGATCACAAATAGCCTTAATGTTTGCTTTTGTAAGTACACTTTGCATGCTATGAAAAATGTTTCAAATAACTTTGAAAAATGATCATGTTCATACATTTTAAGCGGTTTAGGGCTTTGTGTTTATGAGGGAGGGGTGCACGTGTACGTATAATTTAAAGAATGGTATAATAAAAAATCTTACTTTACAATCAGGACAGAAATTTCTCGTCTCTTATTGGGTTATCTTTACATTTTCATTTCTCTTCAAGCAACAAACTGTACACTGTTCTGTCTAAATGATTTTTTTCAATTATTAGGTTAACGAGATCAAATCTATAAATTCTTGCACTATGTTTCTCCCTCCCTTTTTACAGCAGACGATTCATCTGAAGTATAATTCAGATAAATCAGTAGGTAGAGTTCTGTGTGAGTTTTTACTCGAATTTAATACCTTCTTGCACAAGAAAGTGTTTTTTGTTGTTTGTTTTATCTATAATTTCAAAAACAGAACTGAGCTGGTCTGAATGAAAAAGCACTGCATACAGTAGAACATAAATTTCAAGGTTCTAAATACATGCTTTCATGAAAGGAAAATTTCCGCCTTCACCACGAAGAAAATCTCAGATGAAAAGCATTTCAGTGCCATAGACAAACTGCATCCCCTTTTCAGAACACAAACACTAAATAATATTTTTATAAGATTTAAAAGTTCGTGCAAGTCATAGAAAGAGAAAGAAGAAAATATCAGTGCATTTACATACAAACAGTATATGGCAGTGCTTCTCAAACTTAAAATATTTGCGACCCAATTTTCAATCCTAATTTTAAATGTGACCCCCCCCTTCTTATACAAGAAAAATGTTGTTGCTGTTTCTAATCCCAGATTGTCTAGCAATGCTAGACAATCTGGGTTCCAATGGACAATTCCATTTCTGGGATAATTCCATGAATCCAAAAATTCAAGAAGTTCTAAAAACAGAAGAGGGTCTAGAAGGACCTCGTCCTTGTTAAAAACCAAACAAGTCAAAATGTGGACGAGAGAGAGAGCAGATCGGAATAACACCAGTAGCATTCCGGAAATATCTTCTGACCCTGACGAGAAGTGAGAGATTTATATGGCCACTCATAAAGCGCGAGAAGGCAGTCTGGTATATCCTCGGCATAAGCTTGAATGAACTTCCTGGGTTTTTTCCGAAGTACAACGGATGACTAGGAGGAGATCTTCCAAGAGTGTGTATTGAGTTTAATCTTCTTAAGGGAGGACAATTCACTGAATGCAAGAGACCCAGTAGGGCTCACCCCCTCTTTAGCCGCAATCCTGGATAAGAAATCGGCTTTCTCATTACCATCAATTCCCACGTGGGATGGTACCCACTGAAAATGTACACGATGATTAGAAGAAATCCGATCAAGAAAATTAAGGATATCAAGGGTAGTCTGGTCCCCTATAGACGGATAGATGTTGTACTGAAGCACGGCTGTCAGTCAGAATCCAAATGTCTTGAGACTGAACCTCGGCTTCCCATGCGAACTGCAAACCCCTTCTGATAGCCATAAGCTCCAATCTAAAACCTGGACAAAAAAATTTGGATATCTGATCTTAATGTCCATGACTCCAGTAACAGTTAGGATATGTGCTCCACTACTATAGAAATTCTCCAATCACCTCTGCTACCATCAGTATAGATCTTTAAACATGTCTGGGGGATATAGTTTATTGTTTCCAAAGTCAACTGTCTGATGAGATCCGGAATCTCAGAGTGTTTTACAGCTATAGTCAGAAGCTCTTCATAAAAATTAATTTCTTCAAATTTCAGGTCAAAGCCTACTGGACATAAAGAATGAGGTTCCAATTTAGCAGGAGGCAAACCAATTGCCTTTGAAAGAGAAAATTGGCTGTTTCTTCCGACGTTTGGTTGTTAGTCCAGTCACAAAGATACGCAAAGGTTCTATGCTGATCACCGAAACTGGGAAGCTTGTTATAATATTTTGAGAGATAATAAGATCTTCTCCACGTTAGTGGGAGCAGTTTACTTTAAAAGATCACAATGTCATTGGGACAGCTTGGTCGGAAACCTAAAATGATTCTAGCAGTACTCAGTTGAACTCTCTCTAGCTTGTCCAGATTAGATTTGGAAGCGCATGCATAGATTAGGAGACCATACTCTATTATTGGTCTAGCCAGAGAAATGTAGGTGGTTCGAAGTGTATTTGCATCAGATTATTAGTTGTGACCGGAAACGAACTTTAGGAGATTAAGTCTAATTCTGCCCTTGGCCACTTGACTTTCAATGTGTCTATTACTAGTAATTTCCTGATCAAGTATATAAGCTAAGTATTTAGCATTTATCATAGTTTAATTTAATTCCATTCATAAAGATTTCAGGCTGGTAACTGTAGAAATGTCTGTTCGTGGCAAAGAAAGTTGTCAATTATTTAAAAGCGTTAAATGGCAATTTATGGCACTGCAAAATAATGAACTTCTCTCAGAGCACAGTTGAGGTTAAGTTCAATTGTATCAATGTCAGAGCCAGAGTTCCATATAATAATGTCATCAGTAAATATTCCCACTTTACAAAATTTGGCAATCTCTCTCTCAATCCTAGAAATATATAAGGAAAACAGAACAGGACTAAGGACCGAACCTTGCGGTACTCCCTGTTTAAGGTCGAAAGGGTCTGAAAGGGAATTTTACTCTAATGGATCTGTTCCTAAGAAAATTTGAAATCCAACGATGGTCCCGGTCCTTAATACTAAATAAGTCGTGAAGTTTGGTAATCAAAAATTGGTACTAAAACTTTTCAAAGGCCTTGGACTTGCCCAAGAGAATGGCAGAAGTGTGATTAGTGGGCTTTATGTTCTGTGCATCGCTGACACTCCGATAGAAAAACAGAATCTGTTCGATTGCGCTATGTCCTTTTCTAAAACCATATTGTTCCCTTGGAAGCAAATCGTTAGAATATAGATGATATTGTAAATTATCAAGGACAAGTCTCTCCATAAGTTTTCAAACAAAGGAGGTCAAAGCAATGGGTCTAAAGCTCTTAGGTGAGTTAGTATCTTCACCCGGCTTATCTTTACCAACTCTTCCTCTTATGGTTAATGTACAATTGTTTGATAGCAGCATTAAGTCTCTTAAGTTCAATTTTGACCTTGGGATCGCTAGTTCTGGAGAGAATTCTATGTAAATCATTTCTCCTAAGGATAAGGTTCCTCAGCTCAGGATTCTTATGTTAGAAAAAGGATTTCAGTCGCCTGAAATTGCTTCTAGGAATGAACTTGCGGGAAGCATTTTACGATCGTATGTTTAAAGGTATACCACTTCTGCTGTAAATCCTCAGAAAGGATTCGGGGGCCAAGAGTACGTTCAGTAAGTTCACAAAAACTATCGCAATTAGTCTTCTTAAAATTCCAAAAATTTCTGCTGGCTGTTACTGTCCTTCTTTTAATATGTGCTTTAATTAGAATGGGCAAGTGATCACTGCCAATACTGTCCAGAACAGTTCAATAATAATGAGGAAAAAGTTCAGGACTGACGAGGGATATACGTCCAGAGCCTCTCAAGTACCATAGCTAAAAGATGTATGAGTAGGTGAACCATCGTTAAGAAAAATAAGAGCCTTATCGTCCGCAGCATCCAACAGACCATATCCTCTAGTATTGCTCGCAGTATATCCTCAGGACGGACGTTTGGTATTAAGATCACCAAGAAAAATAGAAAAATCAAATAAATTAACAGGTAAATGGGCCTGATTAGGTGGGTGGTATAAACTGAAGATGTTGATCACAGCCTTCTTTTCCATGAAATAGAGATGCCTTACATCTCTAAACCAGAGTTATGAATAGACATGGAGATTTTCTTATAGTTAACATCTCTAACAAGAAAGGCTAAACCACCCTCGCCACCACGGGGTCTGTCCACACTATAGATACTAACCTTTTTTAATTTATTGTAAATATATTCCCCAAGTTTGGTTTCTTGTAGGTCGATATCTGAGCACCTCACTCATGGACCAATTCAATCAGTTGATTCAATTTAGCTCTTGTGGCCGCGGAGATAGTCCGCTGATATTACACTGGAGAATATTGAGTGAAACACTTTTAGAAGTTGGAGATCATAGTACATTAGTCAAACAAGGCCCTCTGCCTAAACCTCGAACGCGCCCCTCAAACGGGCACGATACAGTACCCCCCAGGTACACCCCTCCGCCACTTTGAGGCAACAGACAAGACTTGGAGGGGATAAAAATGCCTTGAATATAATAAAAATGTATAACGTTAAATCTACAATACAACTTTAACTATAAACCATACAATTAATTAAACTATGCAGTATTATTAAACTATACAGTACAAGCCCATGTGTGGTGTGGTCGCGGTGGCCAAGTGGTCTAGGCATTAGATCATGGCTAAAGTGTCATGAGTTCGATCCCAGTACCACTAAAGTTCCGCTGTGTAGGGGAGCGATGCACATTAAATCTGTCGAGAGCTCAAACGTCCTCCCATTGGTGTGGTAGTTAGGAGAGGGGGGTGCCAGCTCAGGTGTCGTCCGCGTCACTTGACCATGGTTCAAAATTACGCGGACCGTCGCCAAAGGCCCTCGTGTTGCTAATCAGTGCGACGTTAATATTCACTCACTCAACCATGGGTGGCACCAGCAATTATTAAACTGTTTTTTAATTTAGTATTTATAAATTAATTATCAAAAACATTGTGCGGTACTGATATATTTATAAGTATATAATATCAGTGTAAATTGTGTGTTTTATTTTTATTATATCCAAATAAATATTTTTTGTTTTGCTTCCTTTCAGTAAATTTTAATACTTATTTTAAATTTTTTACTTTCGACTTTTCAATATTGTCTTGCCCCCCTCCCCCATAGGGATATCATGCTTTCTTAGGGAGGCACCCTCCACAGTTTGAGAAACGCTGGCATACGGGAAATCGGTTACGGGCAACTTTCGGTAGTCCGTACGGCATACGGTCAAACCATTTGAGAGGTTAAAAACCAACGAAAGTGCGAAAGGAAAAAAATGGTTGGATCGATTATTTACATTCAATTATATAACATTTTAATAACAGTCCTCCATTCATTTATATATTTTTTACGTTATCGTTACTCTTTTCAATAATATAAAATATTCTCCAGTATTATGTCATTATTTATCAAATTATTACATAATTGATGTGATTTTAAAGCTATACTTCTTTAGAAATTAGTAATAAGTTTATCAGTAAGTAGTAGCAAAAAAGCTCTTAACTTCAAATTTCGAAAAAGACTGATTTAAAGAAAATGATTATTATTTTCTTGGCTTTAGTGCTAATGTATTTATTCTAAGCGTATTGATTTCGTTAAGGGTAAAGTGAATCTTTCTATCAGAAACTATTGCTGTAGGCGTTGTTTAGGTACCAATAATGAGACGAACTTCATTCAGTAAATGAGAAGTAAGAAAAAGAATAACGCAAGAGCAACTAATTTTGTGTATGTATTGACGAAATGTTTGGTTGCTAAAAATAATTGATTTTATTGAAAATCAATGTAAAGTAACATTAAGGAAAGGATGAGTGGATTGATTATTTGCTTAAATTTGACGTAGTGTGTTTTAATATTTGAGGAATGCTTAATTATAAATGAATGAATGATGTATCTGCGAAAGATAACCTAAAATCTATATAGCAATTTTGAAAAAAAGGTAGTTTTAACAAGAATATGAAGAATAATTTAGAACTTAAGGGCTGAAATAAGTAAAGGGCAATGTTAGAGTCACTCAAAGACTGATAACTTTTATGTTCTGCTTAGGCATCCGTAATATGTTCATATTAATTATGAGCAGAGTGAAAAGAAAGTCAGGTTTTGGGCCCTAAGTCCAAATACGTACTTGGTGTCCGTCAGGCTTTGGGCCTCCTGGAATCCTTGGGCCCCTCGTAATGCGGGGGTGAACGTTACGCCACTGTATATATCTGGCGTTCGTTCAAGGCGTAGGTTTGGCATCAATAAAGTTTCTGAGATCATACACGTAAACAGGTAGCAAACAATAGCGGAAATTGCAGAATCAGTTAGGATTGGGATATCGGAGGCCTATCAACAAATGCTGACTAAGTATCTTAATATGTATACGGTGTGTCTCAGCATATTGTTTCTATCATGGTGTGGCCGTAATAACCAAGTGGTCGTGGTCAGGAATTCGTGAGTTTGAATCCTGATGCCACTGAAAATCTGCATTGCAAAGGACTAAAACACGTTAAATCTGATGGGCCTCAAAATCCTCGTAATGGCGTAATGTAGAAGTTTGAGAGTGAGATTCCAACTTCTACTTGTCAGCCTCGTCATTTGATTGAGGTTCAAAATTATAAGATTCGTTGCCAAAAGCTCTACTGTACCTTCAAAGTGCAACGGTGATAAAAATCGAATAAAGCTCATCTTTATACGTGTCAATTTCCTTAAAATAAAAGTCGTGACTATCATTTTTCTGCGAAAGTTTTCTCAAAGTTCCTTACTATCATTCATATAAACTATGAAGTTTATTGTTATAATGCCAGTTTTTTTATGGTGAGTGTTGAAAAAGGATAGTAAGACACTAGATGCATAAGTACATAAAAACAGGAGTAATAACGTATTGACACACATGTCCTTTTAAAATACAATATATTTGCCTAAAAATAACGAAAAAAATAATATAACACTTTTTAAAGTCAATTCTACTTAGGTCAACAAAGAAAATTTTTATTTTAGTTACTTTCTATTAATATTTATTTTTCACAATATTAAGTGACAAAATAGAAAGCGATTTTTCTTTCTATATATGGTGTTGGACTATTATTTTTGTGTTTGTTACTATTTATTCATTTTTTAATTTAATTAATGAACTAATATTTGAAAAAACTGTATTGATATCAAGTGTCATCCACTACAAGTTTAAAAAATGTATTTGAAATTGGATGGATAAATAGAAAGTATTTTATTAACGATTGAAAATTTTAACAATATATATATATATATATATATATATATATATAGATATATATAGAGAGAGAGAGTAAACTAAAAATGGGAATTGAAAAATAGGAAATATTACAATATGTAAATTATCATTTTATGTGTTATTCACCTTGACAGAAAAATAAAGTAAAAAAAATGTCTCTTAGATTTTTTTCATTCTTTTTAAACATACTTATATTTAAATTGGACGAATCGTCAAGTAATGTATTATAGAATACATAGAACACATATTTACGAGCTTTCTAAAACTAGTTTTTTCCGCTCGATTTTTTTTTTCAGAAAGAAGTAATTCTGTATAAAAACTAATCCCTATGTGTTGGAATTATTTTTTACACTCAAATATTTTTCTAAATTGCACTTTTATTTAGATAAAAAAATGTACTTCAATATATTCAATGTTTTTCATTTAAATTCTAGCTGAGACACATTCATGAATAGTAAAGATGATTAAAATGCATTGCAAAAAGCGAAGAGAAACATTCATTTTCATTATTCTGTGTTCTTTTTTTCCGACTGAAATACGGAAAGTAATTTGTAAGAAAAATATTAGTGCTCCTATTTTGTGTAAATCAAAAACAAAAGGAAAAAATCTAGATTTTTTATCTTATTTATTTTTATGAATAACTAACTCAAAAAAAATTGTTAAATAGATGTTTTCTAAAATATTCTTCGTTTCTCAAATGAAAAATTTTGTTTTCTGAAAGAATTGTATTGATTATTATGTAAGAAATGATAGAAAAATTGCCCATTTTCAATTATAAAATTGTCGTTGTGAAAATAAAACCGAAGAAAAAGTACTATTTGTTCATAATACAATTTTCTGTCTTTCTTGCATTTCGTCTTATTCAGAATAACTGGAAATGAGGAAAATAAATTAAATTTAGTGATATATGCTTCCGAAATATATTTTACTTAAATTTAATTTATATTGAAATCACTCCATTTCTCATTATTTTGTAAACTACTACGCATATGTACAATAATCAACTAAATGTACTTTCATCAAAATGAAATTTGATTCAATATTTTTAAAATACGTCCTCATTATTCATTAGGGAAAAGATTTATTCTCATTTCATACCAAAAATTTATGAAATTTTAAAACATTATTATCATACATACAATTTTGCTACTTTACAAAGAGTCTTAAATAAAAAAATTCTGTTGGGTTAGTAGGATACAGAACTAAAAGGAAATTGTAATTTAGATTGACCCTAAAAATTCCATTAAAATTTAGTTGAATAGATAAATTTTCATTAAAGAAAGAATGTTCTTTGTTAGTTGGTTTGAGAGAAACAGTTATAAGGAAAAATGATTATATTGGTTTCTATCTTTATGTTGCCATTCAATTTATTCTTATTTTGCATTTATTTAGAAGCGAGAATGATGCAAATAATAACTTATTCCATTACCACATGAGATTGATCTGAAGTTAGTTTATTACTATAACGGGAATTTTTCTTCGAATTCAATCCTTAATTATAATAAAAAATTAGAAAGTATTTTAAATGAGAAAAACAGAACTAATATAGAAAAAAAAAACTCAAACAGGGAAATTGTAACGTACATTCCTTTGAAAATAGAACTTCAGAAAATTTTATGTATTTGAATCACTATTCATGTTATATGGAATAATTAAATATATATTTTATACTTTTTAAAAATAATATTTTTCAAAGAAATTTACAGTTAAAGTAATTTTTATCGTAATTTAAACACATTTTTGGCTGTAAAAATTTGCAAATATTTAAAAAAAAAAGCTGTGTAGTTATGAACGCAAAAATAACTTAACTGAAATAAATTTAAAAGCTTTTTTTTAAAAAAAGTATATTTTAAGACGCAGCCAACGAGAATAATTTACATAATTTTAAACATATCCCCACAATATACATTAACGTAAATTTACTAAAACATGATTAAAAGTAAGTTCTTAAAACAAATAGGGTACTTGACTTAATCATACATCAAGATAAAAAAGAAATAAATTATTTTCAAAAGTTTAATTAATAGTAGCATCTCTCTCTCTCTCTCTCTCTCTATATATATATATTACATAAACTAAAACCGATTTTTTAAAAACAGGAAATAATTTTCCATGAAACCGGTTTCAAATTTTTGCAAATAAATCAAGACATATTTACAACTTAGAATAGTAGTTATTAGTTTTTTTTATTTATAATAATTCAAAAATACAAAAAGGAAAACGTAAGGTACATATATGCATATATATAACATTATTAGATTATATTTGTGTAAATCACTATATATTTGACTAAAATTATTAATTACTGAACTGTACCTTAATTGCCTTTAAACTATTATAAATAAATCAATTTTTTTGTTGTTCTATTTATAGTCTTTTTAACCAAAAACTCCTTTATTAATGTCAGAAGACTATAGAAAGTCACTTCTTCAGGCTTTTGCAGATATTTCTTTATTGCTGTTTCCATAGCATTTTTCATTATGGATATGTGCTTTGATTTTCTTCTTCCTCACTTTCATTAACATTGTAGCTATTTTCTGTATAATTATCTTTATATAATCTTGATAAATTCTGTCCGTATAGCTTTCCAATGGCAGTTTTAGTAGTTAGCGGTAGAAATTTATGAGGAGATTTTGTACAGCTGGGTTACATGAATTTTGTTAAGAGAAAAAGAGAGTTATTAATCCCATGTCACTTTTACCTTCATTTCATGTCTTTATAACGTGAAAGTTTAATAGCTTACAACTAATTATAGTGCTTTGAAATTTTTTTATTCACACTGTAAAAATTCAAATACGCCTTCACTTGTTAATAAACTCATGTCTTGTCTGCTTAAGGGTATGGCTGCTAAACTTATTGGTTAAACCATTGGACTTCTATGGAAAGAAATCCTTATTTAACAATGTGAAGTTTAAAAAAAAATTAAAGTGAATTCCTTATTAGTATTATAAGAGGGGGATACCCCCTGTCTGCCTGACTGTGAACCAACGCCCATTGTAGTAATTATACAACTGTCATACTCATCACTCAAAGTGTAAAACTGTAATTTACATGTATTATGTAGTCTAAGTTGCTTTTATTAGCTATACCCCTTATATATAAATAAATTTATTACTGCATTACGAAAGCGATAAGATTTCAGTATTACAATATTACGAAAATTAAAAGCAATTTTTCAATGCCTTTTAACTTTTCAGCTTAGTATGATTCCGAATCTTATCTCCCTTGAATAACACAAGGCATTTTTTTTCATGAAAATAGTCATATTTACATACAAAAAGTTCAAAAAAATGCAAAGAAAAGAAGCTTTTCGAAAATGAAGTATTTGTTTACATATTGTTAGAAGTTGGTTTATGTTAGATAACATTCAGGTAAATTAATTTAAATTCAAAATTCAATAAATAATTGAATCAAAAAAAGAGAGAAGAGAGGAAAAACTATCGAATTGTACACATTTCCTTCCTTAAAAAATGCGCAAAAAATCATAATGTTAAGAAAAACTTATTGAACAATTTTTCCCTATTGAGAGAGAGAGAGAGAAATTATTTATCTTTTTAAAAAAGTGCTTAAACAGATATTCCATTTTGAAAAACATTATATTAATATAACAATAAGGCACAGCTTAATTTAATATATTTAAAGATATATAGACAAACTTAAATATTTTTCTCTAAATATTTAAGAAATCTATTTTTATCGAAAATAGAGTGAGTCAACTTGAAATTCGATAATTATTGTAATTTTATTAAATGTAAGATACAGTAATGTTAATGCAGGTAAATAAAAGAATTTTAAGGCAAATCTCTGCTTGAATTTATTATTAAATTTAGTCGAGATGGGCTGCTAAAAATGTACTTCTGTAACGAATGCTTAAGAAAACTTAAGATTTCTGTTCTTATTACTTACAGAATTTCTACAACATTTTTAATAAATTTTAAATTTCAAATAGAAAGGTTTGCGGTGTAGTAATAGTAAATGAATATGAATGTCAAAATACTATCTTAAAATGCAAAATGTTGAGATACATTTTTTATTTCGTATAAAAATGAAAAATGTAAACAAAAATAACCTTAAAACAATTTGTGTGTGTTGTGTGTGCTTCCTCATAAAATAAATTCAACCGGCTAGTAACATATAAATCAAGAGCTCCGCCTTTTTTCATGAAATGAAGACAGCGAGAGTTACATTTACGTTGCACTATAAATATGTACGAAGGCTATTGGTGACGGACTTCGCAATTTTAAGCCATGGTCAACTGACGAGGACGGCAACAGAACTCTGGGAAACCCCTCTTCTAACTATAACATCAACGGGAGGACGTTTGAACCTTGACAGATTTTACGTGCAATGGCCCCCTCTACACATTAAATCTTCAGTGGCTCAAGGCTCGAACTCATGACACGCCAGTCACGAAACCGCAACCTCGACCACTAGGCTACTGCGGCCATACGTTGAGGATAGCACCTGAGCTAATATTTAAATATCAAAGTTTTCAAAAGTCGCCAGATGAAGGCATCTATAGATTAAATTAGGTTTGATATTTTTATTAACGCACTTTGAAACAACCCAAGGGCTGTTGGCTACGGATATCACAATGTTAAACTCGGTTAATTGACCAAGTCAATGTCAAAGTTTCTACATCAAGTCAATGTAAGGATTCTGACCCTCCATGGATTTGGTATGCATCAACCCTTCTATAAGGTGAGTCTTCAAAGTCATGAGGACTCGGACCCATAACTCGATGGCAACAACACCGTCCACGAGTCCGTAACCATGACCATTTGGTTTCAGTGGTTGTGGGACAAGTTTAGATGAACTTTTATCGGAAGAATACAGAAGCAGTACTAATTTTATAACTAAAAGTTCCATATGTATCAAGTCATTACTTTGATGAATGTTTTCTAGTCATTTTTTCATCATAAAATTCGAGGTTAGCATTGAAATTTTTGAGATGCACGCAGACAAAAAGTTCCAAAAAAATAATGGTTTAATTTGAAAATACAGGGTATTTTCACACTGCAGACGATTTTTTACAGACTTCCTTCTAGTTGTTTAGCGTAGAATAAATTTTAGACAGAAGAAAAAATAGAGTTGAAGCAAGAACATTATCGTACTATGATTTTCTATGATTTTAAAGCTGGATTAAATCAAGACGAATGCGTTCAACGGCTGCAATTAGCATTTGGTGATGAATCTCCATGTCGTGCTACTGTATTCATATAGTTTAAAGAATTTTGCAGAGGTCACAATTCTCTTCAGAACGAAGAACACACAGGAAGGCTGTCGTTGGCAGTAATACCGGATAATGTGATGTCAGCCATTCGAAAAATGTTAACGGATGATAATCGCTGTACCTACCAAATGATACGGAAGGAACTTAACATTGGATCCGCACCCATACATAAAATTATTCATGAAGAATTACTAATGAAAAAAAGTAGTTTGTTGTTGTGTTCCCCATAATCTAACTGAGCACCAAAAAGAGGAGAGTGTTAGAATCAGTAAAGAAGCCCTTAAACTGTGCAAAATGATGGTGGCCACCGCATCATTTCTAAAATTGTAATGGGTGATGAAACTCCTACATACAGTTTTTTGACGTTCCAACACGTCAAGAAAGCAAAGTATGGGCCTTTGAAGATGATCCCACGCCAACAATGGTGAAAATACAACGAGCAATGAAAAAAGTAATATATGTAGTTTTCTTCAGTACTGGATTGGTCAAAGTCATCAAGTTGGAAGGACAGAAGACAGTAACAGCAAACTGGTATACCACTAAATGTCTTCCAGAAATTCCCCAAGAAGTTAATGCTTGGGGACTAATGCTCCACCATGACAATGCAGCTTCCCATACACCCAGATTAACACGTGAGTTTCTTAAAAAAAAGATAGAACATCCACCTTATTCTCCGGATATAGCTATGTGTGTGACTTTTGGTTATTTTTAATCTTAAAAATGACTTACCTAGACATCGTTTTCATTAAAAAAAAAAAAAAAAAAAAAAGAGATTGATGTAGCTATAAATGCATTTTTCAAACCATTTAATTCCAAGAAATGAATGGATTGAGGCATTTAATCTCTGAAAAATTCGTCTACAAAAGTGCATTGATGCTGGAAGAGACTACTTTGAACACTCTTAAAAAATTTTGTAAATATAAATTTAAAAACCTGGATGCGTGTATCTCAAAATTTCAAAATGACCCTCGTAAATATAGAGTTAAATGATTCTTTAAAACTTTTTTAATGATTAGATAGTATTAGGAAGTATTGAATCCAGTGTAAAAATTTTAACTTCATGTTTAAATTTTATATAAGTTATAAGTTTTACGTTAATCTATAAATACTTTTTTTTGATTTTTTTAAACTTAAGAATGATTCTCATATAATTAGGTTCAGGATTAATTTTTTTAAATATGGAATCAACACTGAGAAAATTCTGGCAAATGAATTGCAGATTATTCTAAAGTGTAAATTGTCTATATAATCTAAAATTGCAAATAGTAAAATTATCTTATTTTTAGAAAATACCACAATTTTACTCTATTTTATTTTTTCTTTGAAGTTTCATAACTTTTAAAATATAAATGTCTTTTATAAAAAGAAAAAAATAAATAAAATACACACATTGCGGAAAGATTTTCAAGGCCTATCGAAAACAGTTGTACTATGAATCACAAGTGGTGCAATAAGTGGTTATTCCCTTATTTGATTTGCCCGGTTTGAAGTTACCGTACTACAGTGCCATCTGTCGATCAGGGATTGAACTAGTTTCCAACTTTTTAGCCAGGAATTCCGATGTATAAGTGAATATATATTTTTACTAAGCAAGAATTTCGTTTATAGTTGAATTTTTTAATAAATGATATTGATAATGCTTAAATTCTATGAAGCCGTTCACTATACACGTACGAAGAGTTTTAATCTCTGTTTTTCAGTTGTGTGTATTTATATAAATATCTACAATAAATTAGAAAATTAGTGGCACATAGATTTATAGTGAAATTGGACTGGAATTCACATGGTCCGAAAAAAAAAATAAAGCAGTAAAAAAGTAGAAAACGAATTTAAAAAAACTAGTAGATAGATTTGTAACATTCTTATCATGAATTGATTTTATAAATTTATTTGTCTCACACGGTTTTTCTCGTTAACTCTCTCATAGAATTTAGTGAATTAGAATTTATGTTAATAATTATACATTCTATATTTTGAAAAAGCTTACTTTAAAGGGTACTCTCAAGTAAAGTAAAATATAATAGCATCCGAAAATCAATGCGAATGAAAACATAGAGGAGTTAAAAATTAATAAACATCTGATCAAAAATACAATAAGTTATACTTCGAATATTTCTATTTTATAAATATTAAGAAAATATTTGCTCCCATTTTAAGAACATTAATATTAAGCTTAGAAATTTGAATATTGAAAAATCTGAGTGATACAAATTTAAAGCAGTTAAGGAATATTAATTTTATAGTTAGTACAATAAATGGTTAAATGATTAAGATTTATGTAAATTAAAAAAATTGCATTTGATAATCACTATAATACAAAGAATATACCTTATAAACTGAATTGTGTGATTACATCAATTGATTTTCTTATTTGAGGTTTAATTATATTATACAATTTTAAAAGAAAAGAAATATGTGGCTTTTTATTTCCTATGCTTTAAAATGTATCCTCCTTCGTATTACTTTATTTGTGCGTACTAAAAATATTATCAGCTACCTCCCACACACAAACACAAAAAAATTATTAATTACTTAAATCTTTTTTACTTAATTTATTGGGTATAAGGGAAAGTTCTGTCGTTTTTGAACACGTGCACTTTAATGCGTTGTCGATCCTTAGTAAGACTTCGAATCCGACTGAGACCAGTTTAAACAGTTAGATTAGTACATGATTGATGATTGACACATTTGTTCGTATTTTGCACAGTTTTTTCTAAATTTGTAAATCTGTCCACATGAGAGAAGAAAAGGTACATTTAAGACATTGTATGTTGTATGAGTTACAAAAAGGGAATAACGCAATGGGGAAAAAAAACTTGAATGGTGTGTTTTGAGAGGACGCAATAATGGCTTGAACAAACCAAAGATGGTTTGCGAAATTTCGTTTAAGTGATTTTTCGTCGAAAGATGAACCCATATCAAGTAGGACATCAGATGTCAATGAAAAAGTGCTACACATTATGATCAGGACAAACCTCACTTAGGCTACAAGCTTGGAATTCATCAGACTATTGCTTTGGTTCATATTAAAAAGGCTTAGTTTCGGGTCCAAACTCTGTTTGAATGCCACCCCGAGTTAGGCGAAAAAATTTAGTGGACAGAATTTCGATATGTTCTTCGAATCTTGCTCGTCACAAAAGGGAACCGTTCATGGACTACTTGGTTGCCTGGAGATGAAAAGTGGATAGGGCATAAACGCGTGGTTAGAAAAAAAGTATATGTTTACGAAGGGAGACACCACTATATATATACACATCAAAAGCTGGAGTGAATCATAAGAAGGTTATGCTAAGTTATTGGTGAGATAGCAAGGGTATAGTACACTATGAGTTGCTGAAAGAAAATAGAATATAGAAACAGCCGTTACTATTCGAAACTTAATGTTAAAGAAATTCAACATAAACCTCCATCTTAGGCCAACAGAAATGGTATGATTCCTCATTATTACAATGCTAAAATACACATGGCCAGAAACACCACAAAAAAAAATTGCTGAATTGAGTTAGGAAACTTTACGTCAGCCAGTATATTTTTCTGATATTGCACCATCTGGTTTTCAAGTCGCTGCAACACTTTTTTGATAGAGATGAATACATAAATTGCGAGGGTGTCCAAATGGAAAAAGAATACTTTCCTTCCAAAACAGAGGACTTCTTTTCCATTGGGTTGGATAAGTTTCAAAAACGCTGGTAGACAATTGAAGCTAACACAGGACATTATATTTTGGATTAAGTTTTAAATAAAAAGTGAAAATAACTTTTATTTTTTCTTAAAAAAAACCCCCACAGAACTTTCCCTCACACCCAATAATTCATTTTATATGTCTGAAGGACTAATAGATCAAAAACAGGATATTTTGTCTATAATTTCTCCGCACCCCCTATCCCCCCATCTTCATAGTTGTTTTCCACAAAACTTGTTCACAGTGTATTTCTACTCAACACACAAAATATGCATTAAATATGGAAAATTATTATTTGCAATCAACATTCCTTAAAAAAGAAGGAAAATTATTTGCAATAGGAAATTCCTTAAAAAAGTAGGAAAATTATTTGTAATCAGCATTCCTTAAAAAAGTAGGAAAATTATTTGTAATCAGCATTACTTATAAAAGTACAAAATGCGCGATGAATATAAAAAAATTCGTTGAAATCTATGCTTTTCCTTTGGATCTATCTAGCTTTCAGTGGTTGTAGCTTTATTTCAGCAATTTAGTTTTTAGTATTACCTTAAAATTTTTTAGATAAATCGAACAAAATAAATTATTTGACAAATTATCTTACTCTTTTATATTTTAACTCTCTCATAATAAAGCTTATGTTTCATGTTCAGTGCGATTTAGAATTAGGTTTGATTGGTCGTAAACAACGGAGTTTACCTGGTGTCTCTATTAGTGCATTGTAGGATCCAACCTAAGCCACTTGACGTGTATCAAAACACTTAAAGTCAAGGTGGTCTGGAATACATGCAGTAATTAGAACAAGCTCGTGGAAACAACGTGTTAATGACTTGTTCTATTCGATTTCTATGCAGAAGCGTCGCATTAATTTCAAAACGAAATTAATACGCGTTGGAAGTAAAAGCATCATATATATAGAACATTACACATTTTACATTAGCGTAAAATAGTGTTAAGTATTCGTTTCAAGTTGTCTGTAGAATGACTGAATAACATAAAATTCGCGTTGAAAGGTTTACTTTTCCGAAATGCCACTTTTGAGATTATATTCAATTCATTAAGTTATTATACATAAAATATTCCTAATTAAAACCTTTCTGAAGAGGTTATCATGTACGCTTTTATATATATTCTTCAGCAACAATTTACGATTAAAATAGGAAGGATGAGGGCTCTAATTAAGCTCTAGGCTCTAATGTGTGTATGTTTCTTGGAATCCAATTTCTTTCTTTTTTGGCCTTGTAGGTATATATATATGTATATATATATTACAAAAAATAGTTATAAAACCTAAGATAACTATAGTCATGATAGAATAGTCTTAGTCACAGTAGTATTAGAGCAAACTCCTGGCCTTAAGAACCAGGATTGCAGGTTTAAACAATGTTTTTCGGCCAGCCAACCTTCACCTGAATTTGCCAATATATATATATATATATATATATATATGTGGTGTTATGACACGGAGTTCTAGGGGTATTCACATTGATTACACTGTTTTTAACTAATACTAACGTTTAATGTGGACAATTACAGTACTACACTCTACTATACAGATATATTATTGACAGCGTTTCGATTACTTCTCGTATTCACCAATAGTTTCTCAGTCTCTTCACTTAACAATTATCACACCACGGTTCACAACGGTGTATGGCATTCAGATGATGGATGTGTCACCTTCACGTGACTGTCCTTCCAGCATCGGGCTACTTGGTCCCTACACGGCCAGTTAGATCCCGGTTGCTTTCCTTTTTTCTTAGCAGCGTTGGCTCTGACCTCCTCGTCGAGACCGTTCGCTCGCTAATCTCCCTCTAGTCAGTTCGCTCGCTGGTGGCTCGCGTCGCCAGCGCCCTCTATAGTGCCGTCAATGTGGAAATTCCCACATCTTCTCGGGCATCCTACAGGCAGTGTCCTCACTGCCCACGCACTAAGGATCTGAAATATAAAAACTTTTTTTGTTGTTGTTGTTGAGCTGTATCAATCAGGAAAAGGATCACTTGAGTTTATCCGTTCAAAAGCACAGAGTTCGAATGTTCCGTTCGGTTTGCGAAAGTCCTGAACAGTTTTTTTTTTCACAGCGCACTATTAATTTAATGTCATCACAGTCCACATCGCGATATCAATAGTCCTGATAGTCCACAAAGTTCACATCCAGGGCAAGCACCCATTTTATGTGGTGTTATGACACGGAGTTCTAGGGGTATTCACATTGATTACACTGTTTTTAACTAATACTAACGTTTAATGTGGACAATTACAGTACTACACTCTACTATACAGATATATTATTGACAGCGTTTCAATTACTTCTCGTATTCAACAATAGTTTCTCAGTCTCTTCACTTAACAATTATCACACCACGGTTCACAACGGTGTATGGCATTCAGATGATGGATGTGTCACCTTCACGTGACTGTCCTTCCAGCATCGGGCCACTTGGTCCCTACACGGCCAGTTAGATCCCGGTTGCTTTCCTTTTTTCTTAGCAGCGTTGGCTCTGACCTCCTCGTCGAGACCGCTCGCTCGCTAATCTCCCTCTAGTCAGTTCGCTCGCTGGTGGCTCGCCCTCTATAGTGTGCCGTCTATGTGGAAATTCCCACATATATATATATATATATATATTACACACAATTTTATTTTTGCTGTTAACTCGAGCTTACTTCAGGGAAATTTTTTTTAAACGCAATACTAAATTTTTTTTAAAGTACTCAAAAGCAAAATATGAAATGTAATAGAAGGGCGTAATTAATTGCAATAGTATTTTTTTAAATGTAGTCTTTTAATCCTTTTTGAAGTTAATTAGCCCAGTGGCTGAGTGGTTAGTGCATCGCGGTTCCGCACCACAGGTCCGAGGTTCAAACCCCGGGTTGGGTAAGGCTGACTCAGCCTTTCATCCCTTAGTGAGTCGATAAAAGGAGCACCAAGCTTGCTCTGGAACTTAACACCGGGGGTTTCGCGTTAGACTGACCACCTGACCGGAACATCTGCTCTTGCCCCTCAGTGCCCAAGGTCGTGTATACTGAGCTGGACACAGTAGGCATTGGCCTTCATGGGCTGTTGCGCCACTGAGTTAAGTTATAGAAGTTAACTAGAAGCATGAATTTACTAGAATTGGTTTCATCAAAAAAAAAAAAAAAAAAACGTCATTACAAATCAGTGACTTTCAACTTATGTGTTGCTTCTCATAAAGCATGATGATAGTAAATTTCTAATAATTTAATCCTTTATCTACCGCATTATAATTTACTTCAGTTTTTTTCATGCAATATTTTTCTTGAAACACTACATTGAAAATTAAGGGATGTGCATAAACAAAATTCTCAACTTTCGGCAATTTAATCCGTTAGAGCTAATTAATTAATTAAAGATATTCAACTATAAAATTAATTATATACACTGTTCACTTAAAATAAATTGTCAAATCATTTTCTCTCTCTAAGGTCTTCCTTAACATACAGGAAAAAGATAAGACACTTACCTTTTGACATTTTAACTACTTTTTCGGAACAAAAATGACAATCTTCGCAATCTGATCAAAATGTCAGCTGAAACCACAACTTCTGCTATAAAACTTTTCACTTTCCCCGCAAAAAAAAAAAACAGATCATAGAACTCGTGTTTCCAAATACTATATTGGAAGAGTGGATTTAAAAGAGTATTCCTACTGAGATCGTCAGATTATTGTTAAAAATGGTTATTGTATGTAATTTTGAAGTGAGTGGTACTTATAAGTATCGTCGGTAGATAAAGAGTTAAATAACAATGTCGTAATATTATTCTAATACTTAAAGAAATAATAATCCAATAAAATTCAAATGACTCATACTAATTTACGAATAATGTATAATGTAGTACCGGGGTGGCATTATGTCGATCGCAATCGACAGGTGGACCGCTAAGACCTTTTGGGGTGACCGCCTAAAAATTTTATCAGTTAGTAATTATATACGGAAAATTCAAGATTGGTTGACAGTACGCAGACTAAGCCTTCTACTGACTATAACAGCAAAAACTAACTTTTGAGAAAAATGTTTTATTTTCTTAAATGTATTTTGAATTGTTTCATAGTAAATGTATCATTTGATATATTTATATTTGGAGTAATTGTTATTAAGTTTGATCTTGTGTTTTAAATGCGGTTTTAAAAGTGTTGTGTTTTTATTTTTGTTCTGTAGGTATAATAAGTACATATTCCGCGCTTATTATTAAGTTATAATAATAACCTTTTTCTCACCTCCTCACACTTACGACATTGGGCAGTAGAGGGGGTCAAGGGTTGAAGGTCTACCATTCTCGTATCATACCCCAATACGCAGCCAAACATATTTTTTTTTATTTCGTTGATTGCCGGGAACAAAAAATAAATTATTGAATAAATAATTAACATTGCTAAATAAAAAAGTGACTAATATCAAATACTTAATAACATTTTACATACTATATACATGGGACTATAAAGAATCGGAAAAAAATGAAGGGTCCGGACCCGTAGACCCCTCCCTCGCCCTTGTGAGCGCCACTGACACTGGGTGGACCGCAACTCCTTGAAAAAATTAGAAGTAGCCCGCACCCTGGAAAAGTCTGCCCACCCCTGATGTAGTATATTTGCCTACTTATCTATCTCCTGCGACATTGGTTGCCAAGCACATTTTAATTGGCAAGTTAGATCAGCCCTATTGACTGACTGTAGGAGACACCTGTTTATCAGAGCCGAAACATAGTGTATTGAAGAGAGATCTGGCAATCATGCCTTCCAGGAAAGAGTTAGAAAAGCATGAAGATACTAGAAAGTCAAGCAATATTTATGGAGGTGTGCAGTGTTCAGGGGCCATCGGAACTACAGCCTCTGCGACCTTAGTTTGTATTTGCTGGGTTGCTCATCGAGGGTTATTACAGTGGCTGGCTTTCCGGTTATACCTCGGATCGTTGATATGGACGCATCAGGGGCTGTAATCACTTACTGGAAAAATTAATATGTTCTGGCGTTGCTTTCGGCTGACACCTACATTTTTGACTCCCTGTATAACCATGGTTCACCCATTCCTGCCAACACTGACGAATGGTAGCAGTGCTTTGAACCAAAAGTCTTGCGATTTGATCTTCTTGGTTTCTTTAGTACAATTGCAGGTTTTCTCTCAAATGGTGAAATCTAGAAGTATTATTCGCAAATCCGTCAGCGCACGCACGTATGCACATATTTGTGTGGCTGCTGCAGTATCTGAACGATCATGAACGAGAACTCATGTTCGGTATAGTCGAGCTGTGTGGGCTCAATTTTTGCTGCCATTGATGTTTCGCCAAGGCGAAAGGCTGACGCACTTTAAATCTGCGAAGTCTAGAAGTCTTTATACAGTCCTCGCTTTAGAGCCAATGTGTTCGCAACATGCCCATAGAGCGCACCTTGCTTTAGAGTGCATCAATTACTTTTCTCATGAATACTTTATACACCTTATATATTGATAGATTTACAAAAAAGTTATAATACTTCGATATTTTTAGATGGAAAAAAAATCCGATTTTTTTGAGTTATAATATTTAATATAATGTTAAATAGTCTTGTCACTTATAATTATAATATTATTTACTATTTAATAGAAATAATATATACTGTATAAATATAAGGCTAAAAAATTATCACGTAGCATTGAAGTTTCATTAGACTGGGTTCTAAGTTTTACTAGAAAATCCGAATAAACTACATAACGATTTTTTAAATTCAATATACATTTTTTTTACTTTAAATGAATATATTAAAAACAAATAAGATTTCAGTCGAAAAATTATTTTTCCTGAAGAGTGTTTGTTCTGAGGCAAGCCGGTTCTTAAAGGTGGCCCTATCACTTTATATTGATAAATGAGGCTTCAACATCAGAACTTCCAGTTTTTCATAATTAAGAGAGCGAGCTCTTAATCAAAATAAGTATATCACTGGAAATGAATATTTTACTGGAAAAATGAAAATATTTTTATTCTCTCAATGTTTAATAAGAATTTCCAAGAATATTATTCGATTTTTAGAAATAAGGTTGTAGGAAAAGCTAGAAATGTTTGTTTCCAAATAATTTCATTCTATTATTTAAATTATTTACTACTTGAAGTAAAATAATTTTGATTGCAAATCTGCCGTTGAATTATATCTAATATATACATGTGTCGTGGCTCATAGTCACCCCTGAGACGACTATCTCCCTGTCTATTTACAAATACTACTAGATGTGTAGGCGGACTTAAATGATCAAAAGGCATAATTGCAAATCAACTAGATTTATTGATTCTAATGAACACCAATAGTTAGAAACACACAATTCAAATTTAAGAGAAACAAATTAGAGTGGAGTACGAAAAGGGGAATTACTACTTGCGGAATAACAGAATAGCAACTGAATCTAGGAAAGCTTAAACACGCACAATTACAGCTACGCCACGTACGACTATTCGCAATATCTTAAATTAAATCACTGACCTTATCTTTTACATCGGCTGTTCCTTCTTGATGATTTCTGCCTTTTTACTGGCCGGGGAAGGGGTGAAGGATCCACACTCTATAACACGAATTTTACAATCTTTAATCAGCTTCTCCTCCTGTAGCTTCACACGTAACCGCTATCTACGAATGTCAACAACTGCGTGCTGACCTCTCGATCTTTAATTCATTTAACTTCACTCTTCTATCTCTTCACTTTACTTAACCCTTTTAACTCACGAAACCAGAACTTATATAATATATCTTATTTGCATAAATCACGCTTGGTCTCGGTGAAGATTGGTTGAAATAAATAAATTATTTTACAAAAAAATAGAGAAGGTTAGTCGAAGACCGTATAGATCTGTCACACATGTTAATGGCTTCTTATATAACAATAAAATTTAGTCGGTGAAAAAAAATTTAAAATGGTGATAAAAAATTGTAGATCGCATTATTACAAGCATTTTACAAATTTGTACATAGATAATCACAATTTTATAATCCATGCTATACTAAAACCATGTAATATAAATATCAAGCAATATAAGGGTTAAATGTATTTAAATAATTTGAACAATCACCATGGCTTAGTTACTTAACAGACCATTTAAAATTTTCAGACATGAAATAAATCATGGATATCTACCTATGAAGGACATTTAGCAATTTCAAACATTTCTTCTTAAAGGTAACATTTTCTCCTTCCTTTCATTTTAATTAGACTTGCGTGCTCCTGATTAATAACCAACTGGAATCGCCATTTCCTTTTTATCGAACGAGTGCACAATACTTGAAGTGAAAATTATTACCGTCTGGATTCCGAGAAGACCAGGAAACATTCCAAAGAGGGTGAGGGAATGAATGTATTCCAGAATGACGGAATGTCTGGTTAATGGTACGAGTCATTCAAAGGCTCACCAATGACAAACTTGCTTGAAGTCTCATTTATTAGATGAAATCAGAAATTCAGATCCTTTAAATTGTGAGTGCAAGACCGATGAGGGTCCTCAGAGACAGAAAGTCTATTGATCTGTGTATGAGTTAAACATTTAAAAATAGCTTAAATTCTGTTGGAACAAAACATATATAGGAGAGACTGGGGTACGAGGGGCTAGATGATGAATAATATTAATTCATATAATAAATTATTTTTAATTAGTATTATAATTTAAAAAATTTAATTTCACAGTATAGAGTATACTACTAGCTCTCCACACTGCTAGACATTAAAAACTGGCGTCATTTCATGAATGAGATGATGTTCTTCATATATTTTGACTGATATACGTTGTAATTTTGAGAGCCTTCAAAGTATGATTATATGGACTAATGAATAAGAGAGTGAGTCAGTCTCCAGCATGATTTTTACAATCGTTATTTATTTTATCATGTTTTTATTAACTCGCTATCTTGTATGTCTGTTCGGGTGGAATTTTGTAATTGATTTTAAGCTAACTTCCCGATGAGCTAGAGACTTGCAATTCGGAACTTAGCTGAGAAGTGGATGACAATGCATGAAAATGTGAAAAAAAACCCATGGTACATTAATTTTTTTTATTTATAAATTTATTTTATTCTTGTTAATTTTTTATTAATGTCGCACTCTGAGACTATGTGAAGGATATTGGTAATGTACCTCATAATTTTGAGCCTCGACTAAATGAAGAGAGCAACATCTGAGCTGGTACAATTTTATGTCGATTCAATGAAAACTTGGCGAAATTTTGGTGATAGAGCCGTTGGCATTACTTTTGGCGATCCTTTTGGTGTTTTGGCAATCCTTTTGGTGTTTTGGCGACGATTTTGGTGTTTTGGCGACGATTTTGGTGTCTTGGCAACCATGTTGATGACGATGTTGGTATCACGATCTATGACGGAAGCGGATCTTTCGAGATAAAATTGGAGCCGTTGGCTGAAGTTGAGTCAGTATTGTTTTGACAGTTGAAGAGTCAACTAGCGATTAGTTGCTACAATCAAGCAGGTTCTTGCGAATAATCTTAAACAATTCGTATTTATATTTTTAGACACTGATAGTAGCCTTGTAGGTCCTCCCGTTGGTGTGGTGTGGTAGTTAGGAGAGGGGGTGCCAGCTCAGGAGTCGTCCACGTCGCTTGACCATGATTCAGGATTACGCGGACCATCCCCAAAAGCCCTCGTGTAGCTGAACAGTGGGACGTTAATATTCACTCCCTCACTGAACAGAAGAAAAGATTTTTCTTGTAAGTGGCCAATTTTGACGACAAAGAGTGCAGATCATTATTAGACATTATCTGGTCCAGATGAATCATGAGTAACCAATCGTGTGAGTTTTGAATAGGACAGGAAATTCCTTTCTTATCTCATCCCAATCAACAAAGCAAGGGATATCTTAAGATTTTAACGATTATGTTACATTTGCTGAAGGACTTCCTACCTGTGCAACTGAAGTTCAGGGATTTGTCCGATAGGATTCTGATGCAAAAATTTATAATAAAACTCTTATCAAAACTGTTACATTTTCTTATTCCTTACATTGTTTGGAAACTGTGAAAACGTACCTTATGCAGCACGGTGTAAATGAATCAATAATTTCTTGTCTGCATAAAGTCGAAAAAGAACTATTTCGAGTCAGGAATCAAAAATATTATCAAATATCTATTAGTAATCATTTTAAAAATTCTAATTAACTGGTGCGCAATATAATTCCCTTATAGCATAGGTTCCCAACCCTTTTTGAACTGGCGCCCCCTTTTCTAGTAAACATTTCGATACCCCGCCCCCTCCTACTCTAGAGAAATAAGAGTGTACATAATGCATGGTGAAAACAAGAGTTAAATTTTAAAAGATATCCTATTGCTAAAGAATATGTCTTTTAATTTTATTTTTTTTCTGAAGCCCCAATTTTTTTACTTGCGAATCTGAAATATCTATTGCCACAAATATATTTAAATGTGTAATATTATATATTTTAGTCATACATAGGATATTGTTGGAATTCAAACGCTATTGAATTTCTTCTTCATTTAAAAGAGTGGAATATAAGTTTTAGCTTACTGTTATAAAGACAGGCAGGGTTTTGATGATACGAAGTAATTCATAATAAATTATTGCTTTCAAAATAAATATAAATTGACAGTTTCAGCCTTTAAAGAATCACATTAATTCCTGGTTAACATACTTAATTATGTTTCTTGGATAATATACGTAATGAAATGCAGTGGGCGAAACATGTTTCCTACTGCTCACAGACTAAGACAACCCGTACACTACAGAAATTGAAATGCACTATATCATTCAATTTAATGTAGGTCTGAATGTAATGTCATCTTTAAGTTTTTCATCCACTGCCCGAACTACCGAAATATGTGAATTTTCGTACATTTAATATAAAAATGATTTAAATACATACAATAAACATAAGGTAAACAGTATTAAAGTTTACTTTTGTTAGAACATAATTAGCGTGTTTTTTAGTCTTTTTTGGTTAATCTGCCCAAGCCCTTCCATGCCATCTCAACATCCCCTAATTTTTCTGTGTCTTTTACTGTCCCCCTAAAAGCCTCAAACGCCCACGTTGAGAACCTATGACTTATATAGTATATTTAGCTGCTGAATAAAAAGTATGCAATAACTATGGATATTTTTTTAAAGAAGTTGCTTATACAATTTCCAAAAGATTATCGCAAAAAATTTGTGTTTCCTTTGGACCCCGATCTAACGAACAAGCCCAAATTAAAGAACAAAATATTCGGTGTCGTTGAATTCCTTAAATCGGAGTACGACTGCATTATGAAACATGATTTTAATTGATATAACTCATTTCTGATCTCTAAAATTTTATGACCAAGAAAATTTAATTAATTTATTAACTTAAATTAATTAAAAATTCTACATGCTACTTTAAACACCATGAAAACTTCATAAAACAGAGTATAACAATTCAAATTACGGCATTCAGTTTTTTTTCTTAATGAAAATAAAAAATAGTTAATTAAATTTATACCCATGGGTAATATACTTGTCCGAATTGTTATGGAAGGATAAAACTGCAAAATATGAATTTTCTATGAATTTTAAATCATTGCATTGTTTAGGTGAACTATAATTTCTATGAAATGCTCAATAATTTATAGTTAAAGTGATAGTTACTAAATTGAACGTTTGATCGATTTTATGCTTAATGGTTTTCCCGGATGATAAGAGGAGATCGATGTCCTATATTAATGACATTTATGATGATAAGTTTTCCTATATTGATAATATAGTTGGAATTCAATTTTCAGTATAATTTATTTTGATGTTTATTAGTTACCGGAAGTGTTCATGAATTGCCTGGACATTTTAAAGAAAAACTCCCGGAACTCTAAATGATAAGTTCAACGCACATGCACTGTTGTCATAAAACATGAATGCCAAAAATAATATTTTTATAATATTAATTAATATGTTTTAAGGATAATATGTTTATAATATTACGTAAAAACTGCAATAAAAAACCCAACTCTTTTCTGGAGGGATCAGATATGAAATTAATGAATTCAAGTTTGACATTTATAGGGACATCTTTCAAGCTATACTCAGTATTACTGAATTAAGAGAAAGTAACACTTTCGAGAGATGCTGTGAAAATTTTAAGTAAGGTTTTGATTTATTTAATATAAAAATATTTAAAATGATATTTACTAAAATAAAAGTAGTGCTTGAGTATAATAAATAATTGAGTAAATAAAAATATTCAGAAAAATAGTATAGTAAGAAAGAAATCACAGTCTCAAAAATTAGGCCATCCCAGGTGGGATTCGAACCCTCGACCTTTGGATTAGAAGTCCCACGTGCTATCCATTGCGGTACAGTGATACAACGAACAACTTTCTTTTCTATAAACGCTCCTGCACTAGTATTTTTGTGTTGTTACTATTTATTAATTTTTTAATTTAATTAATGAATTAATATTTGAAAAAACTGTATTAAAACAAGTGTCATCCACTACAAGTTCAAAAAAATGTATTTGAACTTGAAGGGATGAATAGAAAGTATTTTATTAACGATTGAAAATTTGAACAAGAGGGAGAAAGTGAACTATAATAGTAGGAATTGAAAAATACAAGCTACCCTTTATTTACTAAGGGCAAAGTAAGTTGCTTAGTTATCTTTAAAATTAATGCTCTTATTTACGTGTTAGTTTTTTCCTTGAGATACATAAAATAATATAACTTATTCATAATAATGCAAAATTATAGAGCATTTAAGATATAAATTGAAAATCTTTTTTTGTATTTTTTGTTTTTTACCTTGTATTTTATATTAATTTTATATCATCTTAAAAGCCTCTTTTCTCTTTCTTCTCTCAAGTGACTTTTATCCGAAAACAACAAAGGGGAAGTTTCAATTTCACCATGAAAGCTGGGGGTGAAAGAGAAGAGGAAAAACATTTCGTTACAGAACTAATATTCTTGTAAATAATTAAGATAACATCTCTTTCCTTTCTGCTATAACGAGTAGATTCATGTAGCAGTATCTTTTGGGATTCGATTTATCTTCGTATATTGTTTACCGTAATTTAAAGAAATAGGTATTTCAAAGCATTTTGATTTATTTTAATTAAATAACCATTTGATTTAATGTAATTGATTTATGTTATTGCTAACTTAATGAAAAAGAAACTCATTTATTAGGATTATAGTAAATTTAGAATTTTCAAAATGTTTCCATTGCAAGCTGTAATTTTTCTAAATAACTGTACAGAAAAAAAATAAGAAATCTTTTATTTTTTTATACATAACATCTTACATACAATGAATTATCTATAAAATACCTAAAAGAGAACTTTTTTATGTTTCACGAATCTGTCAACAGTACATAAATAACATGGAAAATCAATTTTTGAAATACACTATTAGATATTTTGAATGATTGAAAAATAAAAATTAAGGCGAAAAATTGAGATAAATAAATGAAATCCCGTGTCTTTGTTAAAGCTTTTTTTTATTCTTCTAATCTCGTTCAAATCTTCTATAAATCGATAATAATAAATAGAATCTAATATTTTGATTGTTAGATTTTATTGATGTTTAGAAATTAATTATCTTATCAAATACTAAAATATGTTCCAATAGTCAAATTAATTCAAGCAAACACTATTCGAAACTCTTGTAAATGAGGATATATACATATTAAAAGCAATACAATTTTTATTTATTTATAGCTACAGATACATTCATAGACTCATATACATAGCTACCTAACACCAAACATTTTTTATGGACAATTTTTTGATTTCTTTACATAAAAATAGCCAAAATCTAGGGAGTTACAAATTAAAATCTATATTTTGATAAGACTCAAGATGTACTATGTCATAAAATAATATTACATAATAAGACAAAAATAGTTAAAGAGTACAGAAATCGAACTTGAATAATAATAATAATAGTAATAATAAAAAAAAGGAGCATTAAGTCCTTATCAGGAAAATAGCAATTTCTACAAAACGAATCAGCTATCACACTGCAATATAATATTGTATTCTGAGTTAGTATTATGTGGCCAATCAGAAGAAATAAAAGTTCTTTCTTTTTGATGGAAAAAATATATGGCGTATCTTCCGTTGTAGAATTCATTTGATATCTAGATAAAGAATTTTTTTTGGCTGCTTATTCTTCCAATTTGGTCTTTCAATATAGGCTTTGAAATAAGCTTCTGATCAGTTTAAAAGATCTCTTCGTGCCAAAAGACATTACCTAGATCTCATAACCTTTATATTACGTTTCTAAAAAATCTTGAAATATATCCTCTAAGAATGACGACGAATGGAGGGAAAATCCTTTTTCCTTTCGCAATCTAAGATAATAATGGGTCCACTTCGTGTCTGACCACTCAGAAGTTAAAGTCATTTCCTCTAGCATCTTAAAGACAGTTACTTTTCTGCGATTCAGGAGCGAAAGAAGACTTGAAGAAATCCCAAATCACGCTATTATTGATCATTTATTCTGTTGGTAATGATGTAAACATGTCTTCAATGCATTCATTTTCTTACATGTTTCCTAACTTTTCATGCATATGTTACACATTTTAGATAAAAATAACTCTTAAAATGGTTACGATTTAAATAACACATTTTTTATTGACACTTCTCACAAATAACGTTAATTAGGATATTGAAGTCATTTCATGATTTTTAGATATAAAAATAGATTTTAATGTGGTTTTTTTTTTAACTTTCCTTCGTTTTAAAACCTAATGAAATTTTAGGATCGTAGTAATCTGTAACACACGCACACGCACACGGAGGTATCTAATAGTTGAAAATCTTGAATTTTATCTACAGCACCTCCTTAACACCTTGCAACCTCCTTGGGTGATAATTTCCACAAAAATGGTTCTTAACGGGTCTCTACTCAACAAAAGAAACATGATTACCGAATTTCACGTCTGACATCTCATGATGAGTGAGTGAGTGTGTGAGGGTGTATTTTCTCCCTTATATATACATAATACATATGTATAATATATTGGTCCATTAATACTGTAACGATGACTTGATAAATAAAACATAAAGAAGTTAAATTACAGAGCTCATATATTTCAATAATAAAATCTCAGTTAACATATTTCATTAGTTTTTGTTTTTAAAACATAAAAGTGAAGACATGACAAGAAAGCTATAAATAATCAATAAGTCGTCCGATGCTTTGATATTTGTTTATTTCGAAATTATTACAATTTATCTAAGTTCCTATTTAGATATGTTCTAGTTTTGTATTTCGTGACTTGATTCTTGAAAATATTTGCTCATAAATGATGATGCTTACAAGCTACGATGACATAAATAAGGCAGGAATGTGAAACAAATAATAGTTTTCTCTGGAAAATATACATTTTACAAAAGTCCAGGCAAAAGCAAGGCAAGATTTAAGCGAATTGTTCGGGTAGTAGCCCTTTGAATTTAATGTGAAAGTTAACAAATGATATGTTTATGTCGATTCTAAATGGACTCGCGAATGTACCTAAAGGTAAATGATTGCTTTGTGTAAATTTTGAAACCTGTATTCACAAAATCCTACGTACAAATATACTTCATATTTTCCGTTGTTTATAGGGTTATATTTAGTTAAAGCGTGAAAACTTTAAAATTATTTGCTTCAATTATTTTGCTTTAAGAATAATTGCTTGATTCTTCACGTAACATTTTCATGGTATACTTTACAATAATATTTCATTCCATGTAAATTTTGGGAGGCAATTGTGTCATCTTCTCTTTTATTAGAATACCTATTATGAACAAAGAGAGTCATCTATTTCGTGGTAAGAGCAGGAAATTGGAATATTGTCGTCTCATTCATTGTGTCAAGAAATATATATTTGCATTGGTGTCGTATTCGAATAAATATAAGCTAGCATGCTCAAAGCGAATTTAGGCAGAAAGGTAAATATAATTATTTGAGAATGGGGGGGGGGGACTTTGTGAATTTCTCGTCTCTTTAAAGAATCTCTTAAATTAAAATATTTACGTTTAAAAATCAACGGAATGTTAAAATTGCATTTATAATACTATTATTGTTTTCTTTTAGATATTATTTTACTAATTTTTGTTAGAACCTATTAATAGCCATCCAGACCCAATGTAATTTCCTTAAAAAGTGTGTGTGTGTGTGTTTTGATTAAATTTAATAACGTAAATGTCATTCCTAAGTTCTCTTAGAACTGTGTATATCTGTAAGTTTTGGGGATAGTATGATATTTTTTAACACCCTTTTATAAACTTCACTTGCATGTAAAGGAATCTTTGAACTCAATTTTTACCCATTTTAAAAGGTCAGATTAATTCAAAATTTTGCTCACTTGTCTAGAACCGATGGCAATACAATAATTTAATAATTTTGTTCCATTGTCCTGATCAGGATCATCAGGTTTAACAATTTCCCATGTTCAGATCCCACCCCGCATCAGGCGACAAATTTCAGATTCCATTTCCAGATTTGGCGTCTAATTCCAGATTTGGCGACTAATTCCAGATTTGGCAACTAATTCCAGATTTGGCGACTAATTCCAGACTTGGTGACTAATTCCAGATTTGGCGACAAAAAGATTAAGTTCGATTTACTATAAAAGGGTGTTTTAATTTTTTTAAAACTATAATTTATTATTCTTGTCTTTTCGAATAAGGTGAAATGATGTATAATTTAAATTGTAGCAAACATATATATATATATATATATATATATATTTAAATCGTAAGTAAAAAGGAGGGAAAGAAGATAGAATGCAAAAATGGAAAGCTATAAATGAGCGAAAAATGCTCTGAGGAATATACGCTTTTTTAGAAAAAATTACTTAGAAGTGGAGCGAAAAAATGAATCTATGCAATTTTTCATGATGCAAATATAACACCAGGTGCAACTGCTTGTTAAAACAGGTAAACAGATTGCTTTCTTGTATTTTATGATCGTAATTGGTTTGCTGGTTATAAAATCCATACAAAACATTGTTATTTACTTTTCAGGAAGAAATAATGATTGGAGCATAAATTTTATTTTAGATTTTATAGAATTTTAACAATAACACACGTTGCAAGTTAACAACGGATTTGAATGTAGCTGAAATATTACTAGGTAAAAATACTATGCAAAATTTTTTTAACTGAATTCTTCATAGATTTTGGAAAAGAATAAAATAGCTTCAAAAGGAATTTGTGAAAATGGATTTATAATGCTAATAAATTGATTTCGATGTATTTCAAAGAATTTTAAATGCTCCCAATTTTAGATTTGAGTATGTAGTATTTTATGCGATACAACCACGAATGAAAGTTTCACATATATCTCTGGTGTGTAGATTTTTATACAGTTCATATTTAGCAGTTATCAAACAAAAAATCTGTACAACCTGCTGTACAGATTTATCTGTTGTTGTCTGTTAACCTGTTAATATTCGTAACTGAATGCCTGACCCAGTCTTCAGATAGATGCGGGCAAGCTGTGAAATCGTATAGTAAAATATAGAGTTCTAAATTTCTATTATAATGTACATATAGTAAAATACGTTTAACGCGAAAACGCTTAAGACGAAATATCGGTTAACACGAAATAATACAATGCTCTCAACAAACTACTATGCATTATCATACATTTTTTTCTCTTAACACGAAACGAAAATCGCTAAACAAGAAGACAAATTACCAAAATGTTTGAACGGATTAAAATTGAGCCAGAGCGAAAAGGGATGAGAATGGCCTTGCACAAAGATTTAGAGACGGCTTTCCATGTTTGATTCAAATATTAGAGATCTCAGAATGCTCCCATATCAGAACCTATATTGTTAGAAAGAAGGAATGAACAGTTTATTGATAAATTGATGTTAAAGAAGACAATACCAAAGATAAATATCAGATTATTTCTAAATACCCAATAAATATTTTGTTCTTCACAAACTTGAAAATTTTGTACTAAATTTTATTAAGTTCTTATGAATGTTTTTGTTTCATTGATTTTTATTAAATGCATGCATAGATACATGCTTTTACAATTACTTACTTCTACGACTTTATAACTTTTACAACAAAAAATTGTATTATATCTTATTGCCACTAATTTGCAGATGCGTTACATTGATTAATTAAAATTCAAGAACAATTAGGAATATATTTTATTTCCCTTTGTTTCAATGTAGACATTTTATTCTAAAAAGTATAAATGATGAACAATTTTATGATGTAAAATGTGGTTGTGATACATTAACGATTCTATTATGATATACGGAACTATTATAATTTGTTCATGATCCTTATTTAATGCGTATCATGATTAGTGAAATAATTTATACAATGTAGAGCTTATGATGGTTTTGTGGGAATATATGATATGCATTAGATTTTTCACATCATATTTTGAAAAATAAATTAAAAATTAATAAGAGATCTATATTATAACTTTAACTAATACTTTATTATTTTAATAATTATAAATGTTGAATATTTTTATTTGGAGGTCTATGCCCTTTTTCAGTTAACTTTTCAAGTATACCTTGTTTAGGAAAGTGCGTTAAATATTTTGTGTGCGCGTGCAAATTGGACTTTTACCTTTAATTTGAAAAAAAAATCCCGAGTTATTCCAATTTTTGGGCAAAAATATCTATAATTTAGCACTGAGACGAAACACTGTGTGTGTTGTGTTGTGTTGTGTGTTGTGATTCAAGCATTGTGATTATGAATTAATATTTGTGCAGTCTTTGGTCATTATTATGTTCAGTTGATAATATAATTCTGGAAGAGATAGAAAAAATTTGAAAGCTTTTAGACGCCAAAGACTGATACTTTTCCACGTACTACAGAACCTCCCGCATACTCTACAACACAAACATTCATACTTTAATGAGAATTGGAATCCTTGATTCAAATGTTCGGAAGTCAATTCAAAAGCCGCTCTACTCTCGAGGGGATTTTCGGAAGTAATCCGTTTGCACCGAGTACAACCTTTGCAAGGGTCAATATATCTGTTGGTGAGTGATGAGGTCGATTTCCAAAATGTCTAAGGAAAATATTAAATCCAATCACATTGAGCTGTATTAGTTTTAATCGATCTCTAAATATGTGTTGATTTATGATATATATATATATATATATATATATACTGGTGTCCAAATGTTAAGTATAATTGACAATTATGTGAATAAAGAAGGAACTGTAAATCAGAATGGCGGGAAATGTGATATGCGAGTGTAAAATGGTTATAAAATAAGGAAGCAAATCAAAAGAATTATAATAATTAATTTTATTATCCAAAGTAGCAGTTTGAAAGAAAACTGAGCATAGCAAGGATTCACACTTTAAAGCAAAAATGAAAGAAAACATTAAATAAAATACTGATGCTGCAGTTTAATAAGGCGTGTGGTCACCTCTGACAGCCAGGCACGCTGCACAGCAATTTACCATACTTGCTATGAGATGATGAATGAGTTGTGGGCTCAAACGGTTCCAAGCTTTTTGGAGAGCTCTCTTCAGTTCTGTAATGGAGCTTGGTGGGTGCGAAAGGGCTGCAATTTGTCTCCCGAGCATATCCTATACATGCTCGATAGGATTTAAATCAGGGGAGTTCACAGGCTACGACATTCGCTGGATGTTTTCCGTTTCAAGGAAGTCATCAATTAGCACCACTCGGTGGCATGGCGCATTATCATCCATGAATATGAAGTCAGGACCAACAGTACCTCGAAACAAGTGAACATAAGGCTCAAGAACTTCGTCTCTGTATCTTTGAGCAGTCACAGACCCCGTGTCAAAGAAATGGAGGTCTGTGAGGCCGTCCATCATGGTGCCTGCCCATACCATTACTCCCCTTGATGGAAAATGATGTATTTCCGTTATGTTTCTTGGTTTAAAACGTGTTCCACGTTCTCTCCATATCGTTACCCTCCAAGAATCACTACTCACACTTAACCGGGACTCATCACTGAACATCACGTTATCCCACTCTCCCACACTCCAATGTTGATATTTCAAACTCCAGTTCAAACGAGCGCGTTTATGCGCAGACGTGAGGGGAATGCAAACTGCTGATCTTCTGGCATACAGGCCAGCATGATTGAGTCTCCTGTAAACAGTTTGTCTCAAAATTTGTATTCCTGTGGCGACTGTGAGCGCTGAACCCAGTGCTCTGGCAGTACTGCCTCTCTGACCTCGCGCACTTATTACCAGATATCGGTCTTGGCGAGGGGTCGATTGGTCGACCTGATACTGGTTGTCAGGTAACATCTCCCGTTCTTTGAAACCTCTGCCACAGTCTTGAGATCACAGACTGGTCCACATTCAGAATTCGAGACACTTCGGTTTGTGATCGTGAGGGTTCCAGCATTCCAACAATTCTTCCTTTCGTAAACATGTCCAATTGACGTCTTTGTGTCATCATTCACCTTGTTTGATGGTTAACAAGGTTCCTTTGCACAGCAGTTGCACGAAACTTGTCTGAACTGCCTATGCTACGTGAATCGGTTTTTCCGTGTTCCGACATGCGCCGGTGTTTCGTGCAGGACGTAGTCGACTGAAAAGTTTTGCATAAACCCAATGATTCTTCTTCAACCAATTAATATCCGCAAGAAATTTGGAATAATTTTACGAATATTTACTCCATGTTTTTCGCATTTTACGATTTAGTTATGCTTAACTTTTGGACACCAGTATATATATCAAGTCGGTTGAATTATGACAATTTCAAATAGAATGAGATGATTTCAAGAAGTCATTGAAGGCTACTGATGAGGCTTGGTACTTTTACGTTCTTCATTTATTTTAATGTGTTGAAAAAACACTCACAAACACACAAAGCAAGACATGAAGACGTTCAATTTACATCACAATAAAAAAAAAACAGCCTTTTTTCCTTTACAGAAATTTTGTCTGCTTATACCAATGGAGAACCGGAAACTAAGTTTCCGGTAAAGATTTTTTTGATTGGTCCAGATACTCGGGTGACGTTAAATTGTATGATTCTGAATTTAAAAACGCTGAACTTTTAGTTTGGAAGAGGTAAGGTTATGGATATATCTACTATTATTACACTAAATCGATAAAGTATGTTAGAGTACAGGCTCTTTCTCTATCACTTTATACAATAATTTGTTCTTATTAGAATACAAATTATATGAATGTATTTTTGCATTTTTATTTTTGTTAAGTTTCTTTTTTTAATATTTGAGAACTTTGAGTTTTTTTTCCAATTCATAATGTTCGATAAATATCTTAGATTTCATTAGTATTTTGTCACTTAATATCATAAAATCATTAATATTTTGTTCAAGTATCAAATATAATATATAAAAGAGTAAAATTGTTAAATGTAAGGCGATCTGGGAAGGTAATACACTATTATCCTTAGAAGGAAGTACTATTTCAAGTACATAAAAAATCATTCAATATTCTTTAACACAGGAAAAACAGAACTTTAAAACAAATCCAAATGATCTTTATATTACTAATCGATATTTGGTACGAATAAAGAGATTGAAACCTATACTTTTATTAAAAAATCACATTAACGAAAATGATTAATAATAAATTTTTGTTTCTTAAGATGAACTTGCTTATAATTGTATTTTTTACTACTATTTTTTATACCATTTTCATAATGAAGTTTCAAGCTGACAATTCTTTTACTTTATTGGGGGGTATATTCAGCAGTAAGATTTTCATGCTGATTCATGAATTTTAACAATATTTATGGCCTAATTCAAAAGCTTAAATGAACCAGTTGTTTTGGAAAAAAAATATAAAAGATAAATTATAACCAAATTCCAACTCTTTTTTTTATTCCAAAATATTTAACTAAGCTAAAGGAATTGCCTGCTGTAATCAAATAATAGTAGCAAATATAAAGAGTAAATGCCATTTTCCATAAAATACAAAAAAAAAGTATAAATTCAATATTTAACTTTAATTTGTGTATCATATAAGAGAAAGAAATAGCAAATTCAAAGTTCTTTCAATTTAAATTTATCTACTCATAAAATTAATAAATATGTAGCAAACTAATTTATTAAAACAACATTCATTTTTATTAAATTATTAAATATTCTTCAATTGTTTTAATACATTTATAAAAACTGTTGTTTAGACATATAATCCCTATATCTTATTTTTGAAGTTTACAGTTTTATCTCAGAGTTAGATCACCATTTTTAATATATATTTTGTCAAAAGACAATGAAGGAAATTAAGTATGATGCATTATGCTTTTATATATCTCATAGTTAGTAGATAGATATAATTGCGTTGATATTTATAAAAACAAGTACAAAATGTTTATATATTTCAGTAAATATACATTGCGCATGCATTTAGTCACTTATTTAATTATAACACAGTAATAAAATAAATGAAACAGATTTTGAAATAAATTTTTATTTGTTTTCAGGCACTTTATCAGATTAATTTTAAAATTTCCTGTGGTCGTGAACTCGTGGCTTGCGTGTCACTGAAGATCCGCCGTGTAGAGGGGATTGAAGCCCTTTAAATTTGTCACGACTCTCCTCCCATTGGTGTGGTGTGGAAGTTAGAAAAGGGGGGTGCTAGCCCAGGTGTCATCCTCATCTCTTGATCATGGTTCAAAGTTACGAGGTCCGTCGCCAATAGGCTTCGTGCAGCTTTGTAGTTCGACGCTAATATCTTTCTCACTCTTTCTTTAAAATTTCCTTTATCGTATTTATTTCGAGCAATCCTTAAAAATAAGTGTGAAATTCTTCTGATATTAGCATAAATCTAATTACTAAGTTAATTAGATAAATAAAAGTACATCGCAATATATAAAAAACATTGCTTTGTAATTAGATCCTATGCTAATTTTTTTTAAATATAGTCATCATAATGTTTCTGAAAGGCGTTTCTTGCAAACAAATAAGTTGTGATAGAATAAATAAATACATTATTCATTTCTTATTTTAATTGAATTTCTGAAACTTGATACAAATTCTAAAATAAATTTCATGCTGTAACACCCCATTGAGTATATAGAATTAAATTACTTCTGGTAATATTTTTTAGACCATTCTCAATCATTTGAAGTTCACTGGTATGCAAACATTTAGGTCGAAGCTGAGAAATCAGCATATCAGTAGAACGAAGGGGCACAATGTAACGAAAAACTGATAAGGAGGCCGATAAAGGCCAGGTACATGAGACATACATATATATGTAGCTGACATACTGAGAAAAAGTCGGAAAAGTATAAAGTACGCTGGTGGTGCACGCTCAGCATTTCTGGGAATGCAATTGAGCGGTGTTCATCAATTTAAACAATGTCCAATTGATGATTCAGTGTGATATGTATCCAACAGGTAATTTTGCAGACGGCATCTGGATGATCTTACTCGAGATCGAATCATAGGAGGATGGAGGAATTTCGAAGTGTGTCTAGTATGTTTGCTCATCCACTCGGGATTACTCATTTCAAACAATTTTATTTCATAGGATATTCAAGTTTCAAGAAAAGCTGTGAGTGTGTGTGTGTGGGAGGGGGTGCTCACTGGTGGTTGTCCACTAGTAACCTCGGCTTAAGACGATTGGTATATTGTCTTACAAGGGACAGACAGCAGGAAAAGTCGCTAGTAAGATGTGTCAGACTACTGGACCTGCGCGTGACCACTTTTTATCAAGTACAGGAGACAGCATAATCGTGGTCGCACTTATATTATTGGTAACTTCTACATATATGTTGTTGTTTATTATCCTAGATGATGTAGCTCAGCTACATCATCTCCATAAAACCAAAAATTCGGATTTGGTTTTATAGTAATGGGAAATGAGCAGTTTCAATTGATCCAAGGATCTGGGGCACCAAAGGGAGAAGACTGACTTAGCCCCTAGTGCCTGCTAACTTTAGCTGGACATAATGGAATGGCCTTCACATCTAGGGTGACCCTACCAGGAGTATATACTCCCGATGTACATCGCCCATTCCGTCCAGGTACACCCTCTCGCCACTTTGAGGCAGCTAGCAGGTCTTGAGAGGGTCTTATTCTACATATAAATTAGTCTATGTAATACACGTGTAAGTTTACGTAAGTATACATGTTTACGAATGATGTTAATACTTAGACATTTATTTTAGTCTTTTATTCAATGCATTCTCTTTTTTAAGTACAGTACGTTTAAAAGGAGGTATCTTTTCTTAATTAATTTTCCTTTTAATAAAATATTGTATCAAATTAAAACATTATTTCTGAAAAATTTTCATTTCTTGGGAACCCAATTTTTAAATTGAAGTTTAAGGCTGCCATAGACTCTCGGAGCGAAACTTCTAAATTTCATTGCAGTGATATTTTAGTCTGTTGGCCGTGATAGCAGAGTGGTCGTGGCCTGCGTTGTCGAGTCGCTATTCGAAACCTAGTACTACTTGCTTGTAGAGGGAAATGTCTGCTTAGTTGCCGTTCTCATCACTTAACAGTGATTCAAATTTACGAGTTTCGTCACCAATAGCCCTTGTGTTTCTTAAGAGTGCGCCGTTAATAAAAAAATTAAATGAAGTCCTAGGCTGTTTCCAACAAAAATTATCTTGAGTGAATCATCGGGGATGCTCTGCAAATTAAATTCAAACAAGTTTCAAAATCTTCATTTGGCTGTAATACGAATATTGGGAGAGTAAAGTGTCAGCTGAGGAATCTATAGCTGACAGTGATTAGAAAGTCCCAAGATCCGTTCCGATAGACTATTGCATAGCTCTAGTGCGAACTTAATGAACCAAAATAATCCAACAAATTTGGAATAATTAAGCTAACATTGTTGAAATTTTTCGAATATTATATTCCCATCTCGAATAATTCAATAGATGTGTCAAAAATATCATAAAACATGAACTATATTATGAAAAATGAGTGAATGTTTTCATTTTACATCAAAAATACTAAACAGTAAATTTAATGTGCCTATCAAGCTCCTTCGTCTTTAGATGAAATACATCAAAATGTAAAAAAATTGGTTTAACTATGTAATATATTATTGCATGCTAGAATTAATAAATTAAACAATGATTGTTTAACATTTGCGATAAGTACTGTGTAATCCATAATATGGATGTGTGATTAACCTTCCCTCTTTTAAAAATAATTATGCTGTGCATTAAAAGATGAATTTTGTTATATCTCACACGAAGACTTCAATATGGGTTATAGCATCGGTCGGCAACCTATGGCACGCATGCAAAATTTGGCAAGAGATGTAATTATTAGTTGTACTCAACACTTTTCTTCAAATTTGTTTTGAGTAGAGCTGATAATTTTGAAATGGAGTTTATTGAACTAATATTTTCAGAATTATGGAAAGGAAAATTTACGGAATTATATATCAAAAAATCTGGAAGAAAACTCTAACGATAAATCGAAAAAATTATGTGTATTAAATTGTTGGATGTCATTTCTGGAAAGATTTAATTGTTCGAACAGAAAATTGCATATGCTTTGCTTTCTGCTTTCGGTTCTACATATTTATGTGAATAAATCTTCTCTCATATGAAGAGTATTTTGAGCCCGTTAAGAAAGTTCTTTAATAACTTCTTTCCAGACTTAACTGAACATTCAGTATCGTGTGAAATATAATCACAAATTATACCCTTAACATTGCGGTATTAAATAGAGAAATGAAGGGACAAAAAAAAGGGGTTCGTTTTAAAATATTTAACTATATTGATGGATATGGAACATTGATATTTTGTTGTTTATTTCTTTTTTTATGCAAGAGAAAGATACAAAAAAATAAAGGTACAAAAAGTTTTAAAGATACAAATACTAAATATATGTAAAATTTTAATTCTTTATATATATATACATATATATATGTTGAAGAAATATATATATATAACTTAACTCAGTGGTGCAACAGCCCATGACGGCTAATACCTACTGTGACCATATAAGTATACGTGACCATGACCCTGAGGTGCATGAGCAGATGTTCCGAGCAGATGGTCAGTCGGTAAAATCCTAGGAGATCCCACACCCTTGGCGACAAACCGAAAAAAGCGCCAAACCAGAACGAGATATCGCCAAGTGATACCTACAATGGCGACAAGTGAGTACAGCGGACAAGGTGGAAGTGTAATGAAAATATATGTAAGCAATACAGAAGTTATACAAATATATATATATATATTTAATATATTATATTTAAATATATTTATATATATATTAAATATATTTATATACATAAATATATTTAAATATATAAAATGTATTTAATATATATAAAATATATTTAATATATTTAATAATAACTAATATATTATATATCGTACAATATGTGATTCCTCGTAAGTAAAATATGAAGATTTGAGAAAGTAAGTCAGATGAATAACATATATATATGTTACCGTTAAAGTGTATAATTCACTTATTTCATAGAATAACTATTTCATCAAAAAATAGACAAGTCAGTTAAAGTATATAATAGAGGAAAAATTTCCTACTTTTCCTAGTTATTTTATGAAATAACTAGGTATTTTTTCTTATGAAACAACTAAGGATAAACAAAGTGAAAAATAAACAATTTTAAAGATATTTTATAAATTAATAGATCCTGAATAGCTAAAATCTCTTTTGTGATGAATAATTGATAAATAATAAGGGAAAGCAGATAATATAATTTATTATTGACCATATTGCTAACATATGTTAAACAGGAAAGGGAAAAAAATATGCTGCAAAAATAGATAATATTTAAATATTATCAATAAAAATATATCCTGGGAAGAAAAACTGTTGCTTCATAATATCAGTGCGTAAACTTTTTAAAGTAAAAATGTAAGAGAATATTAATTTAAAATTTATGAGATACTTTTATTTTACTTTTCATTATTTATTAGAGCAAGGATTGCTGTGATGACACTTTGGATTGGACTGCTTATTATTTTTAAAACAAGTCCACTTTTTGCCATCGCATTTTTTTTTTACACGAGCACTTTTTAAATCTTTTTTTAGTAACGCAACTTTGAGCTGTTGCAAAAGATCGAAGCGTTGTGTCAATATTTGGAACTTCTTCAATGGAAATTAATTCTCGCTGACATAAACTGAACTGATATCTAGAGTACAATTATTTTGTTTGACCATTTCTAGTTCCTAATCGGAAAAATCCTTCCCAAAACAGCTAGAACCGATTCAAAGAACCATCGAGTGCCGTATATTTCATACTTTAATGATCAAGTAATCGTTTCTGTATAGAATACCTAGTTATAAATCGTAGAATTCAATAATTTTACATATTTTAGCTGACGTCTAGTTATTTTATGAAATACCTAGTTACTTTATAAGATAACGGATTTCACACTTTAACGGTAACATATATATATAAAGTAGTGATTACTTTTTTTTTCAATGGGGCTGCACATATTGGTATTTTAAACCTTTGCAGACCTAGTACATTCCCCAGGAGCTGGTACCACTTTTTAGTGCTGCACCATATAGGCGATACCAATTACAGCAAGCAATTTTGTCACCCAGTTTCCTCCACAGAGGGAGGCACCTGAGCTCTTGATGATGCGAACTTTGTACTAGGATTTAATTTTTCCGAGAGCATCCAAGCCAAACAGACACTCTAAGGATCTTTCACATGCCGTATAATCATACGACATGGCCGCTGTCGATTTTCTTCATCAAGAAAATCCACCGACTTGGGCCGGGGTTGAACCCGCAACCTTGGGTGTAGAAGGTTAGCGACAAACCAACCACGCCACCCAGCCGGCTGTAGTGATTACTGAAGTCTTTCTTTCTATCCAACTTACAAATAGCTTTATTATCATACAAGTATTTAAAACAAAAAAGGAGTTTTAAAATTTTGAAAAAGGAAATTTAAATCTTTAAAAAGCATTATTCTTGTCATCTGTGTAATGCTCTAGATAATTCATGAAATCAACAGGTTACTTTGAAACATATACAGATGGATAGTAAACTCGTATGGATAAATAATTGAAATCCAATAAAACTGACAGTTTTGCTTTTCAGAACATAAAAATCAATACTTTTTCTCATGTCAGACATGCATTTCACTTCGAATCATAGATTCGTGAGCTGTCTCCAAACACCCCTGCGAGAAAAGTTCTCCAATGCTCCAAAGCTATAGCAGAATTCTCAAGCTCATCGCCATTCTTGTCCAGTCCAATGGCTAGTTTTATACATGTACACCTCGATCTATACACAGACATTTATTATTATTCTCCCCTTTATGTCCGACGACAAACCGTCATATTTTCTTGCTGCTCTCCACGAAATTCTGGTGGTCTTCAAAGACCCACGCTTCATGTGAAGCACGTCCCAATGAAAAATTCAAGCAGTTAAAGAAATAAGGATGGGTAAAAATTCTGAAGAAAAACATGGTTCAGAGTTTAGAATGTGTGCTGACATACAAGATCCCCGTACGGAGATTGTAGAAAACATATATTTATATACAAGGGAAGATTTAATCTTTTTTTGAATAAGAAATGAGTAAAACATATGCAATAAGACAAGTAAGACAAAGGAGAATTTTGAAGAGCCCCTTGAATAGTAATGAGAAGAAATATCAGAAATGTTTTTTAAAAAAACTTAACACAAATGACTTACTTAAAGAGTTTCCAGGGCATTGTTGTTTAGCTTTCATTAGTTTTGCAAGCAATAAAAAGAAAGTTTTTTTAAATATTCAAACAATTAGTGAGTGAAATGTTTATGGTTCTGCTTAGATATTTTTTATAAACCTTTAAACAGCCCTTTTAACAAAACATTATAGAAGTTAATATTATTATTTTAGAATAAGTTTACGATCTTTGAAGGACCATTGAATTTAATTTTCTACACGGGTATAAAAAACAGTTTAAGATTAAAAAATAAACACATTTATGCAATGTTTTTAAAGTTTCATATACTGTAAAATACGCCGTATAACGCGCAGTTTTAACACAAATATAAAATCGAAATTTATACGGGTGTGCGTTATACGCCGGATATAAAAATGATAGCTTTAAAAATATTTAAAAAATGAACATAAAAACATCAAATTTCCGCAGGTATCTAAATACTATTTATTTATAAGAAATGCCATACCTTAAGAGCTTTCCTTATTGAATGACATAGAAAACTCATATATTCATTTTCTGTTATATCTTCATTCACATAATTGAATTCTTTTTAAGTTTTTCAACATCACTGTTTTCTCTGATCCATAGATGAATTAATTTTTTATTCCATCTAGATAGTTTGATTTATTACCGTATTTACTCGAATCTAAGCCGCGCTATTTTTCCATTGGTAATGCTACTGAAAATCGGGTATGGCTTAGAATCGAAGGCAATACATTTGTTGGGTGGAGGAAATTAATTTTCCACCCGTTTTTCAAAAGGAAAAATGTAACCAACCATTCTGGCCACTTACATCGATGACTCATCCCATTCCAGTATTCAGTATTCAGTCTATCTTCAGGAAATCTTCAGTATTCAGTCTATCTTCAGCATCGTAATCTGTCCGTACTTAGGAAATATTTTTTTGTATACGCACTTACTAAACATCAAAGATATATCTAAAACTCTCTCTTAAAAATTCAGTTTAGTAGTATAGGTGCATGTTGTACGCCGGAATATACGGTATTCCATGTTTTTAATCATGTAAAATTTTACCGTTACAGATAATTTGTGTAATTGAACTGTGCATTGAAATATTCTTTCTGAATATTTAAACTATTTTAATGCTTAGGGAATTTTGGATGCTAAATATTTCAATTTCTCGGCATGCACTCTTTGAAATCAAGCTATGCATATGGAAGTCGAATAACCATATGTAATATAATATTGTGATGCAGTAAAACCTGTTTTTGTGCGATTTCTTTTGTGTGATTTTTTTGTGTGAATTTTTTTATGTGGTATATGAATTTCAATTGGGTTTGCGCGAATGTAATGTTTTCTATCAATGTATATACATTAGGAAAAAATTTCAAAACACAGAAAGACTTGTGTTAGTTAAACTAAATTTGGTAGACATGTTTATTCATCTGAAAGATGACATGAATTCAAATTTCGTGCTTAAGTATGGCGCTAGTATCGTCACTCAGAACTTGCAAATCAGGGTTGTTTTAAATGCCTGCTGTAAAGTTCGTGAGCGTTATTTGTCTGTGAAATTTGACGCATTGAATTTATATTAGCCAAGAATTCCTTAAAGAAGACGAAGAAACCATTATCAACACCTCACCGAGTTTGAAAGAAATCATGTAATAGGGATAAGAGAAGGTGGATTTTCTCTCCATGATGTTGCATAAATACTTAGCTGGAATGCATCTACTGCGCACTATTGTTTTGAGCAGTGTTCAAGGGATGGTACTGCCTCAAGAAGACCGGGTTCTGGGCGGCCACGTGGCACTAGTGAGAGGGAAGACTGCCGTATTCAGCGTACGACCGTGGCATATCGCACTGCTTCTGCGGCGGAAGTTCGAGCTGCTGTTGGTACCACAGTGATACAATGAGCTGTTAGAAATTGGTTATTTCAAGGGCAGCTCCGAGCCAAGTGCTCTGTAGCGTGTATTCCACTGACTTCATGCCATTGCCGTTTGCGACGCCAGCGCTGTCAATCCAGAGCTCATTAGAGGGTGTAGAGGAGATCTGTTGTTTATTCTGATGAAAGCAGGTAAGGCCTTGGTGCCAGTGATGGAAGTGTGTCGGTCAGAAGGAGGCCAGGATAACGCTTACAACCAAACTACCGGCGTCCTAGACACATTTGAACTACACCTGGAGTCATGGTCTGGGAAGCAATGACCTGTGACAGCAGGAGCATCCAAACATACTGACTGCAAATTTGTTGGTCAGTCTGATAATTCAACCTATAGTACTGGCATTCATGAAAAACATTCGAGGGAGAGTTTTCCAACAGGTCCTCCCACCACTGTTGTAACGCAACTTTCTGTAGACATTGGCCTGTGAGATCAACAGATCTGTCTCTAATTGGGCACGTATGGTATATCATTAAATGACAACTCCAGCATCATCTACAGCTAGCCCCGACCGTCCTAGTATCGACACAACAAGTACAACAAGCATGTAACTCCATACCACAAAATGACATTCGGCACCTGTATGACACAATGAATGCACGCTTGACGGCTTGCATTCAAAATTCTGGAGGTTAGACCGGCTATTGATGTAACATCATTTCACATTTGGAATGCATTTTCTTGAGCTTAACTTAACCTGTGATCTTGAAAACTTAATCAATTAAATATGTTAACTGGAAAATTGTATTTTGTCCAAATTTTTCCCCCATTACTCTACAATAATTTGTTCTTGATGTTGGGATATTTTTCCCGTCATAGTATGTACATTTAAAGACACTGAGTTCATTTTTTGAGAACAGTCTCCCCACAGTGCAAGTAATAATTCAATCAATATGAAATAAGTAAATTGAAATTGTATCGTCAAGTGACGAAAGAGATTTTATTCAATTAACCACAAGAAGATGCATGTTTTGGATTACAACGTGTAGCGGTGAATTATATATGTGCATTTCTAAAATTTGTCCAAGTATGCAATGAGAAATTAAGTATTTTAGAAATGTTTCTATGTGTAATTTAATTATTTATTTTGATTGGAAACACTTTCTTATGCATTTTGTTAATAATTGACGTATTTTAAGTGCGACTTTTCTTATGCTACCCTCCCCTTCATACAAAAAAAAAATTCTTTAGTATGTTGTACTAAAATATTTGTTATATATAAGTATTTATAAAATTTGTGAATTTCTTTTATACGTTTTTCTTATGCGGTCCCTATCAACCGCAGAAAAAATAAGTTTTACTGTATACCAAAAAAAAAACAAAACAAGCAAATAATTTAAATTAATTATAGGAAATATATCTTTACCAACTCAAAATTCAGGTTTTATATATATATATATATATATATATATATATTTGGGAGGAATTTTGTGTGTGCGTATCATATCAACTTCGAAATTCAAGAAATCTGGATTTTACAGATCAGTAAATGTATAATGCTACTTTTATAAAATTAATGAACTCTCAAAACTTTGTATTTCTGTCAGTTTTATTTTGTTTTATTTAACTATATTTCTATATGCTTTATTTTTTTTCCATTCGTGTGTTATACATGTATTTTACTTTAAATATCTCTTTCTCTACACATGCACACACTCATATGCTCTCACGCACATGCACACACACCCATACATACACCCATGAACATTCCATCTTTTTATTTTTTCAAAATTAATCCTAAAAAGCCTAATATCGAAGTTATCCTGAAGAGAAATCATGGTAGATTAATTTTTTTAAATTTAAGATACTGTCTAATAAAAAAATATTACATTTATAATGTTAAAAAAATAACTGAATTTTTGCAGCTTTTAAGAGATTACACTAAGAATAATGTATCTGAAAATAAAATTACACTTGTGTTGAATTATTCTTTTCTTAAATAAAGGACAGAATATTTACTAAACTTCCGATTATCAGCTCACAAGTCGAAACATGCTTCAAGGGAATTCTATTACATTGTTAAATTAAATAAATTGCTGATAAACAATTTACTTTTAGTAATAAAAATACCAATATGTTAGAAACAACTTTAAATTTATCTAAAATAGAAAATAGTTTTAATTTAAGCTAGATAATCCTCTTATCTTTTTTGCTCTAAATCAAATGGCTGTTTCAGACCGAAGGGAAAAAAACATTATTTAAGTGGTTTTTACGTAGAAATAAATCTGAATTAATCTAACATTGAGATTCCTTACTAAGCTAATCTAAATATTTGAAGTAATGAACAGAAATTTAATCAATGAGACACTTAAGCAAAAATTACGCCCATCGCCGAATAGAAAATGTAGTTTAATCTGAATTTAAAGAAAAAAAATATCTTTCTTAGCAAGCTAATATTTCTTTTTTGAGATGTTTTATGGAGATGTTGAATAAAAAGAAGTCTAGTTTTCTCTTTATATTGTATTTCGTACCTTTTGTATTTTTAATTTGAATGTTATTTTTACATTAAAGTATATTTGATACTAAAATAAATGCTCTTATTATTCTTATGTACTTAAGTATAAGTCACTAAATAACCTTTTGAATATAATTTTGATCATTTTGTATGACTCTTAAAAATTGTTTTCCAAATGAGCACGTAATTCAATTGAGTATTTTGTGTATAGTACATTAATTGTTTCTCTTTTTACAAAGAAATACGTTATACGTGTCTCACTGTTTCATTTGGAAAAATCTAATTTAGAAAGAGAAGCATAGGAACAAAAAATGCATGATCAAAAGAACTGAAGCAATTTTAATGTCATCAAATTGTTCAGATAACCATTTTGAAATGAGAATTTAGTCAACCTTAAAAAAGTTTCCTTATCGTTTTTTAGACTCGGTTAATTAAAAAGATTCGGTGTTCTAAAACGAACAATCAATGAACAATACTTTATATATAAACCAAACGATGAAAAAGAAAAAAAAAAATATCGAATTCTTCCGGGACTCCTTGAACTAATTTTGTCTTAACTCGATACACTTAACTAAATGTTTTAAGACTATAATGCAGGTTTTTTTAAGAACTTAAAGGATTAAAAAAATCAAATAAATGGCAAAATGAAAATTTAAGTATTACTCTGTAATGAATAACAACAATATGCAGCAGTATAAAATATTCATTATTTATTTGGTATTCATACCAGTACCTTTCTAGAAATAGATACTAATATTTTTTAAAACTAACTTTTCTTCTTAATTTTTAGAAACAAGTGCATAAGACTCTGTAAAATATATGGAGTACAGTTTAACTGTTAATATCAAAGAGCATAACTTATTCTGAGATTAGATTCATGAGTTCAACGTATGATTTATTCACTCTGTGTGTATGTGTGTATTAAGAATTGTATTTCATATGTGATTTACTTGTGTATATTATTAGTAACTATTACCTACAAGTCTTACAATATACATTTTTATAATTATACACAGACATTAACTTTTAATATATAAGAGTAAGATATCAATTTAGTTATGTATACACATCGAGTATTAGTGTCTTATTAGGATCTATTCCTGAGATTTATTAAATTTGTACTAAGACTTTTACAAATGTTCTTATTTACATATATGAACATAGTTTTATTATAAGAGGAAATCTTAAGATAAATCCTATTTGCTCGCTCATTTTTTCACTCTGTCGCAATATCGTTTTAGAAGATGAGAAAATGCTCTCATATGAGATTATGATAATGAGTTATCCTAATATTGCTAATACAGTGAGATATTTTCGTATTAGTTTTGCATTAGAATAACGTATTAATTTGCGACAGAATTTCGTCTGGTATTAATAAATGAAATACTGAATTTTTATATTAGTTTTCGGTGTCTTATTACCTTATATATTATACATGGTTCACTAATACCCAAGAAGTTAATATTGAAATATCTAATGTCTAACGAAATTTTAATAAAAGACGCAATCTGAATTACAAGAAATTTATTCTTAAATATGAATTTTGAATCAGGTTGCATAATAGTATGATTTATATATAATTATGTAAATTTATGCAATTTATTGGTGTAGAATAAAGATATTGATGAAAATTTTTATTGTAAATTTTCTAATATTAGAATCGAATATAAGTGGAAGTCATTTATATTCTCAGACTAGGATTTTTAATTTAACTGAGATTGGTGGGAAAAATACATTTAAATGATTAATAAAATTTATTATAACAGCCAACTGACAACTTTTTAAGAGGAAATGGAACTAAAAAAATAAATTATAGTTAAAAAAAACTAAAAAACACGCTTTTATAGTGAATCGAACTAAAAAGTAAAAAAATAATTCTTAATATAAGAAAAAAATGATTAACGAGAAAATTAATGTCAATGAGGTAAAAGTGTGGGGTGCTCTATTTTAATTGTTATAATTTCTTACTAGTTCTACTCCGAAATTCTGAGTTAGTGTATAAATGTAGTTTTATTAATTTTCTTGTTAATCATTTTATTCTATGTTAAGAATTATTTTTTTACTTTTTAGTTCGATTCGCTATAAAAGCGTGTTTCTTAGTTTTTTTTTTAAAACTATAATTTATTTTTAATTTTTTAGTTCAATCTATACAATAAAAGCGTGTTTTTTTAGTTTTTCAAATTATCATTTACTCATTGTTGAATTTATCCTTGAATTTGATATTTGGAGCCGGGATTACGTAAATACTGGAATTAATATTTCTCTTCAAAAGATATTAATTAACGGGACCGAAGTGTATTTATTCTCTCCGTTTACGGGACCTCGGATCAGTCCCGTATCGTTATATTTTCCAAAGATTCCCTCTCTTTAGATACAAAATTTTTTAATGTACCATGTTTTTATAACGGACAAAAAAGTATAAAATTACTCCTTTTCGTTTTTTTTCGATCTTCTTTTTTCACATTTTTAGGAATTGTCATCCACTTCTGAGCAATGGTCTAAATTTCAAGTCTCTAGTTCATCGGGAAGTTAGTTTAAAATCAATTATAAAATTCTACCCGGGCAGACATACGAGAAAGCGAGAGAATAAAACCATGGAAAAAGTGTCAATCGTATTATCAACTTTTAAACGTATTGGTGTAATGTTAATTCGTATCATAACCTCTAAATGTATTGCTTTATAAAAATAGCAGTTAGAACATAAATTATTTTTTTTCACATGCACCAGTCTTTTTTTTTTATTTCCATTTTCAGAAAAACTAGACAATTGTTAAAAATTACGGTGAGAAATTATTGAGACGCACATCCACCCTTCCCTTTCTCGCATGAAGAGAGAGAAAAATTTTTTTGCTTGTTTTATTTATATTAACCACAAGTGTATTCGTTTTTAGGGTTGCACCTTAATCTTTTAGTTGCTAAATATGGAATTAGTCGCCAAATATGGAAATGGCAAAGGGAATTAGTCGCCAAATCAGGATATCGTTATTCCTGATGGCTTAATCAGGACAATGAAGCAAAATTATAAAATTATTGCATTGTCATCGTTCTTTAACAAGTGTGCAAAATTTCGAATTAATCTGACCTTTTAAAGTGGGTAAAAATCGAGTTCAAAGATTCCGTTACATACAAGTGAAACTGATAAAAGCATTTTAAAAAGCTGAAGTTTCTAACTTTTAACGGATCCTTATGAAGCTCAGTGTAAATTATCGTTGGCATGTATTAATACTACACAAAAAATTCCTTAATATATATATTACCGTGCATAGTAATCAAAATTCATTGCTATATTTTCATATATATTTTAGCTGTTTCATGGGACTTCTTAAAAAGTAAAAATAATGTGTTTTCATATAATTTGCAATTGTATTAAAGCCTAAATTAAAGAACGGAATAAATGGAAGGAATCCTTAATAGAGAAAAAATATTCTTACTTTGTTTTCTGACAAATTCTTCGAATACTTCTAAAGCCAGAAGTTTGTAAATAAATTATCAAAATGATTAGAATTCTGTGTCTTTCGAATTAAATGCGAATCTCAAGAAGCATTTTGAATACAAAATAATTCCATTTGAGAGAATATAATTATCAGGACTAAGAACCCTTGGAAAATATTAAGTCAATCACTATACAGAAGACAACACGAACGCAAAAGCATTAGATGACCAAAAATTTGTCTAGTTTGAGTAAGTTTTATTTATAATAATAGACAATAGCTTTTAAAAAATATTTTATTTACTTAAATTTAGAATTTTTCTGTGTCCGTACCTTATAATGTAAGGTAAGAGTGACATTAAAAATACTACTTTTGATAAGTGATAGTTTAAAGTAATAGTTGAATTAATTGACTAATTTATAGCTAGTATAACTATTATTCTTTTTACAAGGAAACAAAAAAATAAATACAATCAAACAAAACTAAACTGCTTTGTGCAGAGAATTATTGCAGCCTCAATTGTATTTTTGCGAATGACTTCATTCTAATTCTGTTAAAGATGCAAGGATAATGTATGATTGTACGAGTTTAATACAGTATTTTCATTTTCAGGCCAATTTCTTAAATTTCTTTTCTTGTTTTACATTGACTAGAGCTGTTTTCTCTTACTAATTGCAACGACCCATTTAAATTATTTACTTTATTTCTTATTCTTCTCAATAATTAACATATATTTAATTGAGTATTTTCTAATTTAAATTTCTCAATGAAGATTACTTTGAAAAATTTCAAAATGCAAATTAAATTTTAAATAGTGCAAAAATTAAGAAACAAATACACTTTTGTAAATTTTTCAAAAATTACTGAACCAAATTAAAGGAAACTTCATATGAAAATACTTAAAAATATTACTAAAAATGTGGCAATAAAAACTAATAACATTCGCTCATGATCAAGATTCATATTCTTGAGAGCATATTTTAGAAATTATGTAGCAAGATGGCATATTCGTGTATGGGGAGCTAAAAGGAAATATGATCACCTCCCTGTCAGCAATGTGGCTCTCACAATGAATCCTCATACTGTTCACAAAGGTGTTTATAAAGCCTTGTGACGATAGATTCCATTTCTTCCCGAAGGCCCTTCTTAGCTCTGGGAATGTTCTGAAAGGGAGCTGGTAAGCTGTAATATTTCTGCCAATATTAGCTCAGACATGCTGTATGAGATTCGGCTAGGATTTAGCTGGTATATATTTTGGTATATATTTATATAGCTTTTCTATATCCTGAATATCTATATCACCCCCAGTCTGTATGCATTCGCCGACCAACTGAGCTCTATGTGGAAGACAGTTACCTTTTATAAAAATGAATTTGATGCTGCCGATTGTTCCTCAGAAAAAACTCATACAGGGTTCTAAGACCTTATCTCTATACCTCACAGATGTCAAGGAGTCTACCTGAAAGACGTACAGGTCTGTGCCTCCACCCAACATCACGCCGACCTAGATGATGACACCACGACCTCCATAGAAGTTTATTTCCTTGATGTTGCAGGAATCGCATCGGGTTTTTGGTTCTCGCTTTTTGTGATCATGCTGAGAATCAGTGTTCGGACTGAATCTCGATTCATCAGTGGAAAGAACACATGCCCACTTTCCCCTTGTACAAGGGGGATGTTATTTCACCAAGTCGGCGAATTTCTTGTGAACTGGAGGGAATGCAATGCAGACCACTGGTCTTCTGCGATAAAGACCTCCCTCATTCCGCTTTCCATTAATGAAATACTTCCAAATCGAGGTAACAGAAAAGCGAAGGGCTCATTTGCTAGTTGAGGAGCTGTCATCTCTTTATTTGTCCTAGTATTTAAAACCAAGTAGTGGTCATGCTGGATTGTGGGGGTTCTTCATCATCCTGTAACAGGTCTTCTGTATATTATTTTGATCATCTGAAACTGGTACAACATTTTGGAAACCACATTTTAGATACATTGGTCTATCTTTGCAAGCTCCTGTTTCCAATATTCCATCTGCTCTTTATTGTAAAATATCATCCTGACGCTGTTTTTGTTACGTTGTAATAGTTTCAGATTAATCAAAAGCTTTTTAAGACACGAGCAATACTAAAACGACATAAAGGAATGATTGAAGTACCTGTATTATCAGTTTTCTTTAATTTGCAAAAAATAAAAGAGCGACATTGAATTTGATTGGATAATTAAGAAAAATATCTTTCCATTGATATATTTATTAATTTTCACTAAACGTTTCATTAGTTTTCAAAAAACTTCTGAAAATGAGTTTGTTTTATTAATTTTTGCCCATCAATGGATATGTACAGACATATGAAATGGACAATAAATGTTTCAGAAAACATGAAAATAACAAGGTGAATTACAAAAAATATTTATATACTTAAATGCAAAAATATACAAGTTTTTATTGATACTATATCTGCTATTATTAAAAAATTTTCTTTTAATATTTTGAAGAATTTTGGTTAACATTTTCACAATACGTGCAAACACAGAATAGATTTCAATACATATTAAGAATATATTTCAATATAACATTTGATACATTTACAATTTATAAACTTTTAAATTTTATCATATATATTTTTGTTAAATAAGATACACAAAAGCAACATATTTATCTTCAAATATTATTTGCAATTTCTGTTTTACACTTATCTTTGAATAAATTTTGGTAAAATACTATACAAATATAAACCTACATTGTATTCTTTGAGTTATTTGGCATGCAGCATTAAATTCAAAATACTCTTTTGTAATTATTAAAACAATTATTTTTTTTATCTTGAGTATTTGAATAATAAAAATTACATTCTTTGTAGTTCAAAAGTAACAATAATATGTCTACAAAGAATTTTCTAAATTTTTCAGTGATAATTCACTATTTTTAACTAAAATTTTTCATCTTTTTTTTTTTTCCTTATTAAAAAAGCCTTATTTGCATTTTTCGCAAAAGTTATTTATAGCAATTTTATTCTTCCAATAAATATAATTGGGTTATAATGAATTCAGTTCTTTTTTAAAGCAAAAATAATTACTATTCGCACAAGTACAGAAATTGATACAAAACTAGATTAAAAAATGACTGCTATTAAATTAGATTTATTCAACATTACAAAAGTGGTGACCTCTTTACATTAAATTATCTTTCATGTTTGACTAAAAGGAGTTATTTTTCACATAGTTTAAGGATTTAAAAGTGTAGAAGTTGTAAAGGAAGTGTACTTCATATAAAATGGTGCATATAGATTTAATAGAAGTTGAATGGCTGACATTCTAATAAAAGGAAAACAAACTTTACGTCTGCAGTTAAATGAGACTTGAAGCAATCTTTTGACGAATTCAGTAAATCATCATATCAAAGGTTCCTAGTAAATTATTAAGAATGGATTAAAGGTCTATCGCATTACATTATACGTAGGGGTACAGTGAAGTTTTAACTATTACTGGAAATAACCTGGATCTAGATAAAATTTATTCTGAATATTAAATAATTATTATATACGTAATGTAGATAATAGCTATTAATGTTGATTTTTTGGGTTTCAGGATGCCGTAGATTGAAGCAGTCCACAATACGGAGAAGATAGAGGCTCGCAATGTCACTAAGTGTTTTTCAATTAGAAGGAAAAAGCACTCGACAAATCTGCAATAAAATGATGGTGTTGTTTTTGCTAATGCCACCTTTCTGACGGTGTCAGAACGAGGCCCAATATATTCATTGAGGCGAAGAGCTAGATGTACGTCTGTCGTTTGCCGTAGCTTTGAGCAGCATACAGGTGACAATTTGGCTCGTACTGTCACCTGTAATGGTTGTTTATTTAAATGATAGCCTGATATGAGGGAAGAAACAAATTTTCCAACTGGTCACACGTCCATCAGAGATGATCCAAGAAGTTAAACACAATCATTCGTTAACGATGCTGCTTCAGTGAAAAAAGTGGAGAATTTTATCATAATAGGCCGAAGTGTAACCATTCAAACGATCACGAATGAGATTGATATTCATTACGGCAGTGACTGGAAAATTATTCACAAAGATCTGCCTATATCAAAGGTGTTAGTAAGCTCTCTCTGCGACTATTGACATCGTTTAAAAAGTAATCCCAAAGCGCCGTCAAGAGAGATGTTAAATCTTTTGGAGTAAGATGAAGAGCAATTTTTGGTTACCTGGTTACTATGGATTAATATCGGATCTATTGATATGATCCAGCGATCAAAGGGATAAGCAAGGAGGGAAAGCCTAGTGATTCCCCTCTTTTCAAGATAGCTGAGGAGAGCTGAAGTCGTTAGGGAAAGTCACTTGGAATGTTTTTGGGACTGTTGTGAAGTCGATCTATATAAACCAGTGCTTCTCAACTTTTTTATTGCCACGGACCGGTCAACGTTTCATAATTTTACCGTGGCCCGCTGAAAGGGGACGTTATTTGTTTATAATTTATATTGTTTTCATTCAATAACTTTAATTTAATTGCATTTAAACATGTCTTTAGAATAAAATAGTTACACCAAAAAAGGAATATAAACATGGAATACAAAGTGATTTCGAGAGTCACACAAACTCGAGAGAATTACACCACAGTAAATAAAATAGTAATGGATTAATGTTTCTTGTGCGGCCCGGTATTATCAGATCCACTGACCGGTACCGGTTCACGATCCAGGGGTTGAAGACCACTGATCTAAAATACCCAGAGAAGGGTTAGACCATCCCTAGAACGTATTACTGAACACAGCTGAAGAGAGAAACTGCGTGGGTTGTTGTCGAGAAACAGCGTGGTATGATTCTAAAGATGTCCGTTTTCTTGCCGACATAGTACACCTGCTTACTAATTTCAAAGTGCTGTAGTAGAATCAAAGTGATATGGCACAAGATACAATCTATTTTTCTGATTTTATACCAATAAACATTTTCTTGTTCTCAGAATAAAAAAAAGTATTGTGGAATTGGAAATTTGATAACACAAATTACAATATTCAAAAAAGAGATCAACCATCTTACAGTTATGATCTTCGAAAAGCCAAGAAACGCTGGAAGAACTGTATGTATCTCAGATGGCTACAGTAAAATGTCTGAAGAATAACATATAAAAATTAATTTTCAATCTCGATTAATATTCAACAATTATTAAAACTTTATTATACCCTCTCGAAATCTGCACGTGTCAGTATTTAAGTAGTATCCTATTTGTAACCTTTGGTTATGAAGTAGTATATCATATGCAGCCAATCACGTACAGGAGCCCAGAAATGCACCGAATCACCATAATTGCCGAATTTTCTCATGAACTATGGATCGTATAGGTGCAGTTCTTTGGGCATTTTTTACATACTCCCAGGAAGGAATCTAGCTGTTCAGAGTTTGGGAACTGTTTTTAGGACACCCTGTATATATTTTAAAAATAAAACAAATTGAAAATATATAAATACACTAATTATAAAACATTTCTAAAATTTTCAATAATGTTAAAAAATAACTACATTTATTTACGGTTTCAGCCTCTGATTTTTCAATTCATACTCTCTCTCTATTAGCGCTCTCTCTCTCTCTCTCTATATATACGTATATATATATATACATAATATATCTTGTTCAAATTTTTAATCGTTAATAAAATACTTTCTATTCATCCATTCCTTTTTTAAAACTTGTAGGGAATGACACTTGATGTTAATACAGTTTTTGCAAATATTAATTCATTAATTAAATTAAAAAATGAATAAATAGTAACAAATGAAAATAATAGTCCATCAGCATATATGGAAAGGAAAATCGTTGTTTGTGTCCTTGTAGCGCTATGAAAGCACTTTGGGCTTTTAATCCAAAGGTCGTGGGTTCGAATCCCTCCTAGGATGGACTAATTTCTGCAAATATTATTTCTTTTTGAAAGATTTATTTTATTGGAATAATTAAATTTAATTAATGAATAAATAGTATAACAAACAAAAAATAGTTCAACACCATATATAAAAGGAAACTGAAAACACAAAGATTTAATCGCTTTCTAGTTTATCACTTAATATTGTGATTCTGTCATATAATTGTAATTAATGTAATTAATATAAATATGTATATACATATTTATATTAATTACATCTATTTAATAAAAAGTAACTAAAATAAAATTTTTCTTTGTTGATCTAAGTAAGAATTGAGTTAAAATTTTTTTTTATTACATAACTAGTTTATTACAAATTTTGAGATTTCACCTCAGTGTACTCGTACGACAAAAAGGGTATTTTAGAAAGAATTAGAAAATTCTGTAAGAGGTAGGATTAAAACAAACTGAAATATGGAGAGAGCATTTTTATTCCTAGGCTAAGTTCGCTTTTTGTAAATAATACCCCCCCCCCTTTTATAAAAAATGTTGATCAATGTACAAAGATAGTAACAATTACGATCAAAATACATGATTCTTTTATGTAAGAAATGTATTTTTTTACAAATACAAAATATTTCTGAAAATTGATGTATAAACCAATGATCAGTCACAAGTTTTATCAGTCACAAATTAAAAGAAAATTAACAGAAGTTAAGTTCAGTTTTTGTATCTTTTATGATTTGATTAATTTTACAGCTTTCAAAAATATTAATTTCTGGTTTCGAAAAACGTGACAATTAAAACAAGGGTAATATTTTAAGATATCCGACTACTTGCGGTAACTTTTCTTAAAAAAAATGGAGATGAGAGGATTTTTTTGTTTGTTTTTAGATTTGTTTAATATGTTTTAAGAAAAATATGCTGAAATTAAGAAGAGAAAAAGGAATAATTATTACTAAAATGGGAAAAAATGGGTAACAATTTACAAAAAATAACATAAACGCGACCCATTTTGTACCAAAGGTTTATGAACAAATTTTCAATTTTTCAATTCTAATGTGTTGCTATTCTATTCATTTTTTAAATGACTTTCAGGATAAGAGATATTCTTACTTTTACAAAAACTAGAGCACTTTATCTCAGTTATTATATGAAATTGCTTAAAAAACAGTGATTATATTCACAAAAGGGACTGTAAATATTGTATTGAAACAGTGATTGATAAATCTGAAGGTTAAAACACTTCTACTATTATACAGAACATAAACAAAAAATTTCTTTCAAAACTTTTTGAGCAATCGCTGTCCCCGTTTTTTTTTTTTAAAGCATTCATTTCGATTAAAACGCGTTTTAAAGTATGACATTTTGCTTAAAGTAAAGGCATCTGCTTTTACTAAAACACTTGTAGTTTTTGTTCTAGTGTACGGAAAATAATAAACTTGGCATTTTTATAAAGCTAATAAAATGGCCTATAAAATAAAATCAGAAAAAAGTTGTCAGTTTTTAGTAAAATTTACAGTTTTAGGGTAGTCGGATACCTTAAGTATAAAAAAATACATCCAACATTTCCTTCTAAAATAAAGCTACAGTAACTATGAATGCGTACTGAATTATTTTTTAAGTGCAGTTAGTATATTTTTCTTTTAGTGAAATCCTGTAAATAAAAGGATTTAAGTGAGCATTATATCCTCAAATAAGCATTTGTAGTTAGTTTTGATTTCAGAAAACTAAGAATAGAAAAATTCTAATTGCATGGAGATATTTGGTGAATAACACATTTGAGTAAAGTGAAAAGAGATATATCTTCGTTGGATATGTTATATTTTATAAATAAAACAATTATGTAAGCTTTATTAATTTGGTAGATTACTTAAGTAATAATAACTTCTTGAAATAGAAATTTACTTACAATTCTCTCCGAGGTAAATACATAGTTGATATTCGATTAAATTTATAAATGTAGAGATTTAAAGTACCATTTAATAAGAAATGTTACAACTTAAAAAATTAACTTACCAAAATTACAACGAGTGCATTAAGAGAATTTTTCTCAATACTAATTTTTGTAGAACATTTTAATAAAGAAATATGAAACAAGCAATATAATTTTTTTGAAAGTCAATTCATACTTAGGTCAACAAAGAAAATTTTTTATTGTAGTTTATTAAAATTGATTAATGAATTAATATTTGAAAAAAAACTGTATCAACATCAAGTGTCATCCACTACAAGCTTAAAAAATATATTTGAAGCCAAGAAAAAATTACTTAGAGACACTTATTAGCGCCATCTGTTGATGCGAGTTCACAGAATAAATTTAAAATAAAAAACAAAATTTAATTAATGAATTAATATTTGAAAATAGTCTCTATTAACATCAAGTGTTATCTACTACAAGTTGGAAAATTGTATTTGAACTACAGTGGATGAAATTTTATTAAGGATTGAAAATTGGAACAAGATATATATATATATATATATAGGGAAAGAGTGAACTAATAGTAGAAATCGAAAAAGGACACAAAACATGTAAATTTTTTGAGTTTGTGCATGCTAAGATGCATATTTAGATAAATATTTACTTGCCTAAAAATTACTGTTTTTATGTTAGTGCATAATTTTGAAGACTCTGCATACGAATATATAAAATATGTACGACAAAGAATACTTTTTTGTATAAAGTATCAAAAGTATTTTCATGCGTGTGGCAAACAAATATATGGATGTTCTGTATAAAAGAAGAGCGGTAAAAGAGACGAAAGCATTTTGTTTTGCTGCGGAAACAAAAATTTCTGTTTTCTAAAAAGAGAAAAAGCTTACAAAGACAACATTAGGAATTCTATTTTCCTTGTTTCCTTTGGGAGTCTGATTTCTTTGCATGCGTTTGCTGAGCGGCTGTAGGTCTTGTTTTTATACACGGCTTTGCAACGTAAGCAGCCCTCCTCTATACCCCTTGCGTATTCAAGATCTGCACCAATAGACAATTTGTATTTCTTTAGTTTGTATCATTGTTAGGTTGATGCCAGATTTCCCTTGAGTTGAGGAATTTAATCCATCATCTGCTGTGTGCAAAATAAAATTTCCATCGCGATTTTGAAGAATTTTTTTTACACTCCACTATAGTAAACTTATTTATGATTTATAATTAGAGTGAGACAAAGTTTATGTTGGTTTTCAGTTTTTATGTTTGTTATTTATGATTTTTCCATTTGTTGAGTAAACAAGAACAGTATACAACAGCAGTGTAATACTTTGCACAATTTCTTGGTTTTGCATTTTATTTTATTTTTAAAAACTTTGATCTCTTGTGACAATATATATTCATTTTTAAGAAAGAAAATTCTTTTCTTGTAACGAAGCACCTGTTCATAAATATATAGCGAAACCTTTCAGTGGTTGGAAACATATACAATGGCATTATTATTATGCAAAGAAATCTTAAAACTTATTTTTCAATTCATTCAAAAACATGCTCCAAAATTTGGAGGAGGTAGATGAATATCTTTCAAATAGAAATATACATTGTATAAATGAAAATAAATCTTTTTTAGATTTATTCTCTTTTTTAGATTTATTCAGTTAGATTTTCTAATAACTGTTTTCTAGATAATGTAAAGTTTACTGAATAATCAAGAAATTGAAAATCCAATGTAAAAATTATATAATGAATGAGTCATAGGGTCAATAGTTGCAGAATATTATCTGTTTTTTTTTTTTTAGATTACATCAAAATTTAATTTGGCTGATGATTTCATAGATCATTTTAGCTTATTTCTATAAAAAATGTTTACATAAACGAATTTGAAAGCTCCTGTACTAAATAAAATTTTAATTCCTTGCTCGTTAAATATTTTCCAAACATCTATTTAAGAAAATATCTAAATGTGGAATTGTTGTTTTAAAAAGTTAATTTTTTAAAAAAATGCAAACTATTTTGAACATTAAATGATTTTACTTTGATAATTGAAAATTGTTGTTATAGCAATATAAGCTAATAATTGTTGCAATTTCGAATTATTTGTTACACGCACGCACGCACGCACGCACGCACACACACTGTGATATATATACTATATACATATACTCGAACAAGATTCATTTTAGAAATGCTTCTTTTTTGCTAGTATTTTATTTCTAAATATCTCGATCATAATATTTCTATATTTCAACGAAGTTCACTTCTACAATGTAAGTATAAAATAGATTGTTGTTTTAGTTATGGAGTAGTTTTTTAGTTATTTTACAAAACGGAGTAGATGCTTCAGTAAAGTGACAATGAAAAGCGTATTAGGTCAAACATGTCACTAAATTAAAATTAAGATGTGTATTATCTTTTTTAGTAGTACAATCATACTATCTCAAACAAAAATTATTACATTGTCGAAAATGCCAATTTTTTGCTTAAACATTTAAAGAGAGTGATTTTTTCTAAGAAAACGTCGAGAATTCTTTACTATTTCGTGATATTTTGTTGCGTCACATGCAAACTGAAGATCACAAAAGACAATAGTTTTGGATATACAACCTCTGAGAATAAAGTTCGGTGAATGGAACCAGAAGAACAAAACACTACACATGCGTAGTGGCAGGGTTGCCCATCTGCCCTACCATTATTCAGTTGAGCGTCGTTTGTGTTCAGTGTAAGACTTGTTTTACAAAGTGCTTGTTTAGTGTGTTGGCTCTTAATTGAGAACAGGAAAATAAACGAACAAAATATCCATTCAAAGTTTTGTTTTAAGCTTGGCAAGACACCGACAGAAACGTATGCGATCCTGGTACGTGTTTATGAAGATCAAAAACACTGTCCATGAAATGTGTGTATGAGTGCTTCGCCCGTTTTCGAGAAGGCCGGGACAGTGTTTCTGACAAATCCCTAGCGGAAGACCGGTGATTTCCGTCAGTGACGAAGACATTAAGAAAGTGAGTGTCACTTTTTTGATAGTCAAGGCATTACACACAAAGAATTTCTACCCGAGAGAACAATGACGAATGCTGCAAGTTACATTGAAGTTTTGACCCATTTCATGAAATGTCTACGCAAGGGCATGACCTCAGTACACAACAAGGTTCATGGTTTTTTTTGTCACGACAATGCTCACCCTCACACAGTCAATATCGTCAAACAGGTCCTAGCAAAAAAGGGGATGGAGAAAATTGAATATCCTCCATACTCATCAGATCTCAAACCTTCATATTTCTTCCTATTCCCACGACTAAAACTCGCTTTGAAGGGAAAGAGATTTGACGATATTCCTGACATCCAACGAAAAGTAACAAGGCCTTTGAAGTTCATTCCAAATGAAGACTTCTTGCAAAGTTTCCAAGACATGTGTAGCAGATCTCAGCGTTGCATAATTATGGGAGGTGACCATTTTGAAGAACAGTAAAGTAATTTTAATTAATATTTCATTTACGTTAATGTTACAGGACTATTCACCGAACTTTATTGTCAGAGGTTGAAGATTACCTATGAACTTTTAAGCACTTGTTTAGAACACAAAGTACATGTTGATAAGAAAAGCATATTTCATAAAGTTAAATTTAGAAAAGGAACTCTTGAATAATTTAGCTCATAGAAATCCTGTTTTTGCCTTTCTTTGAGAATATTCTTAAATTGTGTTATTATTTTGTATGAACTCCCAAAATACAGCAAATTTTTCGATAATGTCATATTTATTTGAACTATGTATCTTAAGAGTAGGATATCAGACACAAATTGGATGAGCTATTAATTTTTACACATATCAGAAGTGATATTTAGTTATCTCATGCCATGAAAGTTGAATGACAGAATTTGAAAAAAAAATGTTAGTCTATCTCGTATATATATGTTTAAAGTTACCCAATGAAGTATGCAAGTAAACAAAACTTTTTGTTTCACAAATTTTTAGATATATTTAAGTCACATTAAGATTTTTATAATATATATGACATTTTCATATTATTACAAAATTCTTTTTCAGAGACTATTGACTATTGGGATAGAGGGATTTACTTTGATACAGCTTTACTAAAACGGATTGGTTAGCTATAAGTATTGATACTTTCAGTTTACAAATTCAGTTCTTGCTGTTACAATTAGGGTAACTGAATTGGGATGTCATTCTCTCTGACCATCCATACCAGAAAAAGACTTGTTTGATAACTTTGAAGTTGCATTAGACTCATTTTAAAAACAAACAAATAGAATCTACTATTTTAAAAGATAGCCTTGTGTGCAATAAGAGTTTATATTTGTATCACAGAATAATACGCTTCAATTCATCTGTTTTGATCACACTAATAATGAGAGGTGATAAAAAAAGGTTAAAAGTCGAATAAAGAAATATTTATAAACAATAGACAGAAAATACAAAAGGGAATTAAGAGGCATACGCGTGCCTATCACTATTCGACATAATCACCAAGTCTATTTAGCAATTCATTGGAACGCAGAACCAACTTGTTTAACCCGTTTATATTATTGTCAGACCCCATTTAAGAGAAAACAATAAACTATTCCGTAATTATGTAACATAAGATGGTATATACCACTTAATAATTTCCTGCTTTCAAGAAAATATTTAACCCAAAAACTTCTGAACCTTCTTTTGTTTTAAAAAAAAAAGAACGTACATTTATATTTAAGTAGAATATTTCATTATAAAAAAAAACATCGGAAGAAACAATTTTGGAAAATTTAATTATATTTCAGTTAAGATGCCATGCGGATTTTAAAAGAAATTAATTGAAAGTAAAGTGAAGAACAATATATTAAACATAAATATACTACATTTCTGAACAATAGCATTTGTGTGATCTTTGTTACCTATTAAAATATATTTAACTTACTTAATAAGCTGCTGGAGCGGAAAAACAATTGCAGTTTTAAATTATAAAGATTATTATACATCACTTTTTATATGCAACTATTTTAATGCAGGAAGACTATAGATAGCTTGTAAAAAATTAATACAGGATACATTGCATGAAAGTAGTTTTTAATACTATTTTGATACACTGCTGGTTACACAAAATGCAACACCCCTGAAGGAAGCCAGCAAACCATGCAAAATTTACATCATACTTTGGCGGCGATGAAATATGCAAATCATTAGCATTATAGCGCAGACGCACATCACGGACTAACGTAGCGCCAACCGCAAGTGCTATATAAGGGGAGAACAGATTGGCTATTTGAAATACAATTGTTTTTTCGTGCGTTTTTTCTAGTAAACTGTTTACCTATGCCTCGTGGAAGACATCAAGTGTTTTTTGACTAAGTTTCTGAATTCAACAGAGGCAGAATAGTAGCCTATAGGGAGTACAGATTATAATTCAGAGAAATCGGTTAAAGTGTTGGACGAAACCAGGCAACTGTGATGTGGATCTGTCATCTCTGGATGCAGGAGAAAACGCGACGAATCGACGGGGCCAATCACACCCATCTCGTTGCACCACTACACGTGATGACAGGTGGATTGTGCGCACGACAGGGAAGGGTCACACAGCCACACCACGAACCATAGCACAATAGATTCAGTCTGTTACGCATTATTCAGTGTCACCTCGTACCGTTAGACGCCGTTTGCAGCTGAGTGGATCGTCCGCAAGGCTTCCATTGCATCATTTACCCCTGACTGAAAACTACAGGTGTTTGCCCCAGTAGTGGTGCGATGAACGGCGAACATGGACAACGAAATGGAATGAAATTGTATTTAATGACGAATCCCGCTTCTGCCTGCAACATCACGATGGTCGGATTTGAGTTTGGAGACACCGTGATGAGAGACTGCTGAACTGCTGCGTTATACTTCGCCACACTGTTCCTGTACCAGGTTTCATGGTTCGGGGTGGTATTCGATTTTACTTCCGCATCTCTCTGGTACACCTAGCTCGTACACTGAACAGCCAGCGCTACATTTCTGAGGTGTTGAAACCCGTGATTCTCCCATACATTCAGCTCTTGTCAACAGCCATATTCCAACAGGAAAATGCACGACCACATGTGGCATACTATGCTCAAGAGTTCTTCTTTACCCATCAGATTGAGTTGCTTCCTTTACCTGCTTTTTCTCCCGATCTATCGCCAATCGAAAAGCGTGGAGTCCATGCTTGCACAACGACTTGCCCGGGATACACCACCCGCTTCCACACCAGATCAACTTTGGCTATAAATGGAAGCAGCATGGACTACTGTATTCCAAGTATGCATTTAAAGCCTCTTTGATTTTATGCTGAGGCTTTTGGAGGCGGTTACAGCCAACAATGTTGAACACCCTAACTACTGAATTTGACATCATTCACACGTTTCAAGAGGCTGTAATTTTAATCGTTTCATTTTTGTACAACATGTTATTTGACAAATAAATTTCTCTGCTATATCTCTAGTCCTCCTTGGTGTTACATTTTTTTGTGGCCAGAGTGTATAAAGTTGATTTTAAAATTAGCTCAAAAATATATAGAATAAAATTTATATGTTTAAGATAAGTGATAGCTAAGTAAATGTTTAAGAAATGCAAAAGCAGATTATAAACGTTTTTATAAAATACAGATATAGCTAAATGATTAGAACACTTTTCGGAAGAGATCCACTTTAAAGAAATTTTTTTTTTACCTTTAAAACTATTATTTGATACTGCAGCCTACAAGTTCTTATTTTTCTTAAGCAATGTATGAGATTTTATAAACAATACAATTGAAAAGATTGCATAAAATAGTAAAAAGTCGACATCAATTAATAATTTGTTTTCAAGTTATTTAAAATCTAAAGAATACGTCAAAAATGCTTGATATATTTCAAATTAATTCGATAGCAGTTGAAGTTAAGTCATAAAAAGTTTTATTTACATAAAACTGAAATAAATAAAAAACAGCTTTCAAAAATAATACGTATTCTTATACGGATGTGTTACGAACCAATTAGTGTAAAATATATAAAAAATAATAATAGAAGACACTGAAGAAATAAACAAAAAGAATAATAATTTCCAGTAAAACGAATTTTAATTAGGGAATATTTATTAAAAGATCAAATAAATTATTTTTTTTTTACTTTTAAAATATATGTATAAAGAAATAATTATCTATTTGTTTTATTTTCTGACTCATCATGAGGTTTCATATTACACAATTATGACAGTTCATATATCAGTCTAATTAACTGCAATGAAATGAAATAGCCTACACATTTGCTTATAACTAAATGAATAGGGAAAGTAACATTAGAATGAAAAAAAATTAACCCATAAAAAGGAATTGTTTTTTTAAACGAAATATACCTGGTAGCTGTAATTATTTTGCAAGCAATTTAATTAACTCCTACAAAAACAACAAGGAAATAAGAAGCTAGAAAAAAAATGAGTAGAAATATAATTTGTTAAAATAGAGAATGACTTAAAACATACTTTGCACATATTTTTAAAAAGTTCGTTGTGTTTTTTTGGGATCTTTAATTATTTATTATTTTTTTACTAATGAATAGAATTCAAAACTTTGGAAAAATGATTTTTAATTTTGTTAAGGACCATTATTTGATTTTAGAGATGATTATGTCTCTTTCGGAATATCATTTATTTAAAATAAGAATACCTTTTCATTTAGCTGAAATTATTAAAATGTTCGTATTTCTTTTGAGAACTTTTTATAAAGTTAGCTGATTTTCGTAATGGAGATGAATAATTAAAGTATATTTTTCTTTGTTAAGAAGTAGTATGAAATTACAATGCCTTATATTGATTAAAGATAAGTATCTGAAAAGAAAAAACAAGTTAAAATAGTTCAAGAGTTTTTGAAGAATATATTTCAATAAAAATAAATTCATTAAAAAATTGTACTGTATAGAATGAAAAAAAATGTTTAGCCGAAAATATAGAACAGAATAAGCAAAAATTAATTATAATAATGTGAAATAATTGATGATTATTCTTTATTTTAAATGAAATATACGTATATTTTTTTAAAAAAAATTATGAAATATATGCTTTTTTAGATTCGTATCCATTTGTTTTAATATCGAACAGAACATTTCTATAGAAATGGCAAATGTTTATTCAAATTATTAAATATTTCCTCATCTATATTCACTTGGTATTTGTAAGACATGATTTGTTTACATAGATATTTATTATGTAAATTTTTTTCAATAGGATAGATGAGGAAATATTTATTATATATATATATATATGAAATAATGTCAGAGAGAGAATGAAAATATAGATCATATTCAAAATTTTATAATAATAATTTTAGATTTATTTTTAGAATTATGATGCTGTTAAGACAAAAGAGTTTGAATTATAATTTAAAACATAAAATGAAATATAATTTAAAAAAAAACAATGTTCTTCTGTGGTAGAACTGATTCATATTTTAGTTTGACATATAATTAGAATTAATTTTTGTTTTTATTTTATCTTCTATACTTGTACGTGTAACATTTAAATTCAGATTTTGAGTACATGAGAGAAAGAACATAATTCATGATTTTTTGTCCTAATTATTTATGTAATTTCTACAGAATATTTATAGAAATTATTTTAAGTGTTATTTGCCTTATTCTTATATTCTTACGTGAAGACAAAGATTGAAAATATTTTAAGAAGAAACTATATGGTTTAACTTGGTTTTGGTTTTTGTAAAATTCAAATTATAATCTTCATAAAAAAAATCAGTCATATACTATTTTTAGATTTTTTAAAAATATTTGGACGTCATTCACAATGAGATATATCTAAGACCAAGTAGAAATAGAAGTCATTTATAGTAAAAATTGATTTTGTTTATCTCAAGACTTACTTTAACATTTCTATGTCTCTAAATGGTATTAATAAATTAGCAATTCAATATGTATTTTTGTTTATCGCTCATTTTTATTAATAATTAAATAGTATATTTGAAAAAATAAAATATTTTTAATATATATATACATATATATGTTATATAGAGTTTATTACATGTAATATACATACGTATAATATTTATTTAAGTATGCATGTATATATATAATATTATTGATGACTTTAACTTTAATAAAGCAAATGAATTAAGACATTTCTTAAGTAATATACCCGAAACATAAATAATTTTATTTAGATAGCATAAAATGTACTTGCTAAATTAAATAAAATACATTCTTTATTCTTCATGTTTCTCTTTAAACTATTTTAATATTAAAATTGCAAAAAAATAATTAGATTATTCTAAGTAAGGTTCTCAAAAATGATTTTTATTCCATCTACAGTGGTGTGCAAAAAATTGTATCCCATGTTGCAGTCAGTGTATGGCAAATAGTAACTATGGTGTATAAAACCGTCAAGAATATCTGCAAACATTAAAAAAAATATGTATATGTAATTTGAACTATACAAAAATATTATCATTGAATTTCCTGCAGGGAAACAGAAAATTTTTCCTTTAACACAGATTATGACAAAAAAAAGTTAGGCACCTATTTCATATTCTACTATTGACAAATTGGATAGTAGCCAAATAAATAATGCAATTCAGCTACAACAAGTGCAAACAGTATATGTAATAGCACCGCGTACATTACTAATATTTAGTGAGGATATCTTTGACCTTGATGATGAACTGGACATTAATAGAAGTAATTTTTGGATATGTTTAGGAGGTATATTTCTGTACCAAACTTATATAAGTACTTACTTTACTTGAGTCAGTGATCTAAGTATCTGGTTCCACAGGTTTTCCAACAGATTCGAATTTGGTCTATTACCAAATTATTACTAGGCAGTGATATTCCGGTCCTAGAGGCAATTATTTTACGTATGGATATGGAAAAGAAGATAAGAACAATAAACAAAATATGCCATGTATAAATGATGCACATTGTTCATGCATGTGATAATTACCTCTTTTGGCACTGAATCTTCCTGGAAAATGCAGCTTCCACAGTGGTCTTAAATAAAAGGCAAGAATTTTCTCTGAAAAATGTTTTTGCATCCCTAAACAATTAAAGCGTCTTGGACAAGTTCAAGTCTAGCCTATTCCTTGGTACGAAAAACACCCCCAGACGATTTATGGAATAGGATGTTTCATCTTAGACTCAACACGTCAGCGCTAAATTTTTCAAGTTCTTCATCAGCTACGGTGGATTAACGGTTGACCATTGAAATTGAATTTTGATTCATTTGAGAATATGAAAGCTTTTAATTGCTCCGAAGTGCATTTCGTACACATTTTCCACCAACCATTAGTGATTGGTTCTAATTTTTGTCGTAATTAGAGTAATAGTAATTTACTTCACTTTTGTAGTAATTTGCTTCATCCTTTAATTCCCATGTAACCCTGAAATTCGTTAATGTTACTTTTCTGTTGATAAGGGATAGATAACAAGATACCGAACAATCTTTTGCATTTATATACGAGTCTTGACATTTTCACAAAATGGGAATAAATATGGTTAAGTTACAATTATATTCTCTTAAATTTGTTCTTCAATTTTATATTTTCCTGATTTTAATTTTTTTCTTTATTAATTTTATATTATACAAAAGGTGCACCCCCCTTTTCATTATAAATTATAAATTATGCTTCTTAATATTATCATGATACCAGTTTGTTAAATAACTCTTAATTCAAAAGTGTTCTGTGCCAAATAGTTCCACATGACTTTTTAGGCTTTTATTCTCAAAACTTATTACATTTTAAAAATAAATGAAAATTTTCAAACCAATCATCACAGTATTGCATATTCTGATGCATAGTGAAAAATATGTACTGAATCTAAAGTATCTTCTTATGACTGTAAGAGGACAGAAAAATGGGTAATCCTTTTTAAATATTTGAAGATGTTACAATTTAATCAGCAAAAAAGATTCAGAAGTTTAAATAGTCATATTTATAGATGAATCTTGGATAAGAAAGGAAACTAGTATTTTTAATGTGGGTTATATATATATATGGTCACATGAGTATTTTGTTAACTTTGAGGTGATTGTTTTAAAAGTGAGCAAAATAAAATCAAGGATTAATAATGTATTGTTACCTTGATCGGGGTTCGAGGATTTTATGCAAAGAACGAGACAGTTCTTTAAGAGCGATGAGAATTTACTGTCGAAAATCAATCCTTGAAATACAGGATTCAGCAGCAAAATTCACAGAATAAATATCAGAAGGACTTCACACCTTCAACAGCACCCAGACACAATTATCAGTGTCTAGAATACAAGTATGTGAATGATTATTCACCAGTAATCACTCGTTCAACAGCCGAAGTAATCACTCATCGCTAGTCAAAACAATACTGACTAATTGCTGGTCAAAACCATACAGGCTAATCTCGGCGAGCGTCTCCCTATTTATATCCCTCACGGATTTTTTGAGAAAGATCCATTTGGGTCTTTCTCAAATCGTGAAATTAGTGGATTTCTCCACTAATTTCTAGAAGAACCCATAGGGTCTCGAACTCACCAAAAATGATACTAACTTGGCTCTATCGCCAGGATTTCGCCCCAAGTCCCCATTGAATCGCCATTATAACGTAAAGAACGGCATTGCTTGCGAATATTAAAATATTTAGCATAAAATAAATATAACGGAGTAATATAAATGCCTTACACATCCAGATACAAATTATTTACACTATTTTATACAAAATTCGTAACAGTATTTATAAATATTTCCTTTCTTTTTGGGAAATAGAGCACATAAATTTTTTAAAAGCTAAAGCTTAATCAAAACTAAGCATTGGTCATAGAGTGTCGAGCTCATACTATTTTTATGATCGATACTTATTCAATTAGTAGATTTAATGATTATCAGTTCAAGAAAATTTCGATACGATAATGTCTTTTATCTTTTAACAAAATAGTCATTCTACAACATATCTACGCTGAATATTATTTTTTAGATCAGAAACAATAGAGTCCCAAAAAAGACGTAGCATATCGTATCATTGCCAATGCAAGTAACTGAAACGTCAAAATGATTGGGCTGTCAAACAGGAGTAAGGAATAAATGGTGGACTCTCGACAGGTTCCCTTTCTTTATGATTGCGAGTCTTAACACATTTCTGGCGTAAGTTAAAAGCAAGGAAACGAAAAGCTATCCATCTAACAGAACTTGAGGTCTGAACGTGACAGGAACCTTCTTTTGACTCAAGCTCCTTTGAAGAACAGAGGTGTATTTTCAAATATGACTCTTGAATGAAAATTTCTTTAGAATTTACTCACCTCTCATTCAAAAGATTTACAGACCTTCAAATAAAAACATAAATCAATCTATGCATTTACAGTTGTTTACCATACACTTCAAACATACAGGATACTGAAAATGTTTCGTTTATTTACTTTCATAACCAGAAACGGAAAAATATGTGAAAAATAATATAAAAGTCACCCTTGTCTCTTTCAGGTCTATTAGCAAAATAAATGATAAATGTCTTTGACTTTTATAACTATATTTATTAAATGTCAACAATATTTTTGAATTGTTATAAATTAGGGCTCGCGTCAAATTGACCACCTGATCGGAATATCTGCTCATCCTCAGGGCCCAAGGCCACATATACTGATATGAGCACATTAGGCCTTGGCCCTCATGGGGTGTTGCTCCACTGAATTAAGTTAAATTAGGGCTATTTAAAGAGAAATTTTTCTTATTTAATATTTAATTATTAATGCTATTAGATAATTTAAACTAGTACAAAGACAAAAATAATCTCAACGCATGGATAAAAATCCGGTTTTCGAATAAAAAAAAATCATGGAATAGTTGTCATCTCTTAACTTTAGTAAAAAAATCAGTGCAAATTATACTATATTGTTCATAAAAAATGTTTATTAAAAATGAAGTGTTAGAATTTTAAGATATCAGAATGTCTCAAAAATATTTGGCCGGTCAATAGTAATCAAAGAATAATAATAGTTTCATTTAAAGGACATGAATTTTGTGGAGTGATGACATGTTTAATTTTATTACATTATTATTAAGTTTATCATAAAAGGTTCAAAATTTTTTTCGGAAAACATATCAAAATGGCTTTAATCAATTTTATTATTTTTATTCTTGAATTTCGTTTATCACAAAAAAGAATGCAAACGTAATAAATATGAAAAAAAAAGGAATATTTTCTCTACAATGTCTTCACTGTAAAAATAATTTTAATTTTTAAAAATAAAAAAATTCATTTCTTCAATTTGAATAAACCTTACTTTTTGATAAAGCAGAATTTGTAATCATATCTCCAAGTTCTGATATTTGTTTGACTCGTGTTTCTTAGATAAAATTCAATCTTTGTTCAGGAAGTCGAGATGCGAGTGGAAATAAAATAAAAGAAGGAAGTAATATTATTTTGCCTTCGAGTAATAATGCATTTTTATTTCCTTTTAAAATTTCTGGAAAATAATCTTACAGAAGCGAATATAAAAAGGAATAACTGTAATATAAAATAGTGAAATTATTTTTTGTTACAAAGTGTTTCAGATGCCTAATAAAATTTGTGAAATAGTTTTAAAAATTTCAAAGGACAAGACTATTCCTGTGACAATAGATTTATTTTTTACTTTGCATATTGATATAACCTGTAGTACATTTAAACTTTTAAGTTCCGTTTATATATATATAATCCACAATAATAATAATTTAGACAAATAGTTATAATCTAAGTAGTATAACCAAACAGAATAGTAAGACATATTAGACGCAGTAGTATAATAGCAAACTTTTGTCCTTAGAAGCCAAGAGTGCAGTTTTAAAGAATGTTTTGAGGCCAGCCAACCTTCACCTGTAATTTGCCTATACTACTGAGCTATAGGGAAAGGAGGAAGTACAATAAATATATCATTATTAAAAGATAAAATACTCTAATTCTGTTATTAAATAAAATTATTACAGGAAAAATTAATAAGACTACTTATTTAACATAGAAATTAGAAATATTTTGTATAAAATACTGTTAAAATAAGTAAACATAACATGCTAACATTTCCCTCCAATACAAAACTAACTCAGAGCAGCAATTTTGGTATTCGACCATTCTTAAATTTTTTCAAATGTTATAATGCCAATTTGGTGATGTAGAGGAAAATCTTTTCTAAAAAATCATATTAGAAATGGTATGCCTTATATAAGACTTATCCAGCAAATATTTTTCAAACGCTAAATTATTGATTGGTTATCGTCATTAAGAATATTTATTACCTGATATATCTTTTAAATGCAATACAGCAAAAATCAGAAGATACTAAAGAATTCTTAAGCACTCAGCAATAAGCTCTGTTACGTGTTTGCTAAAATTTCTTCTTCCTATAAAAAATGTGTTTGTTACGAAAAATATGATATGCAATCACATATTATGCTTAAGACTCTTCTAAAGTTTATGCATATTTTAAAATCTTATGAAACTTAAATCATTCGAGGATTCTCACACTTAACTAATAATGAACTACTTTAAGTTATTTGAAGTTTATGTAAGATTAAGTTTAAAATTAGAATTTAATTAGAATTTCAAGCTTATTTAAAATTCTATTTCTAAAGCTCATTTCGAGAGCTTAGACGTAGCAGTGAAACTTCGGCTTTAAATATTTAACTTCTGTCAACGTTAGATTTTAAATCTGAGCTTTGTTTCGCAACATTTCAAATAAACAAATGAGTTAGATAAACTAGTTTTGATTGATAATTAAACTGTATTCGAAAATTCTTTTTTAATCGACAGGGTTTTAATTACAGCTTGTACAGACTTCGGAATAAGAAAAAGGATTGATTGTCAATGGATTGTGAATACAATTTTGAAGTAAAATTAATAAATTTGTTCTTTAAATATATGTGTTAGCCTATATTTGTTACTTATTATTATCCTATTTGACAGCACTGATAAGCCTCCCTTAGTTTTTAATGCCGCATTTGTTGTACATCTCTAAATTTGCCTACAATATATATATAATGATTTTTCTTTCAAATGAGGCAGTGGATTATATAGAGGTTACCACTGCAAACATAGCACATTCCCCGGGAGCGGGTAACAATTTTTATTGTGTCACCATATAGATGGATACGAATTGCTACAATGTAATTTTGACGCCCAGTTTACTCTTTGAGGAAGGCACCAGCGCTCTGACGATGAGAAATTTTTATTTTCCGAGAGCAGCCAAACAAAACAGGTATTCTAATGATTTTTAACATGGTGAACAATCATACGATGTGGATGCTCTCGATTTTATGCATCATGAAAATCCACCAACTTGGGCCAAGGTCATACCCGCAAACTTGTGTTTACAAGGCTAGTGCCTAACTAACTACTCCACTAGCCGGCAAACAACAATGTAATCATACACAGATAAGTAAAATGAATTAAGTTATTAAAATAGAAATATAGGTTTAGTCAAGAAATTGAATGTTCTGTCAAAGCACCAATTATCTTTTATAACTTTTCTTCAAACGAAATATCAAACGTTTGAATGATAAAATCATGATTTATTCAAATTATGAATATTTTAGTATAAAATCATTGTTAAAAACAGTAAAAATTTTAGATAACCTGCTTCGTAATATTATATTCCACCGTCATCACATTTTAGGTGATAGATTTCCTTTGATATTTTTGAGGTTTTAAAATCTATTTGTAGCAACTCTGTTGATACTCTGTAGGATTTAGATCCGGAGATTGTGAAAGCCACCACAAAGGATAAAATTTTATTTCTTCAAAAATTGCCCAATTCATGAAATAGCTGAAGACAAGATATGGTATTTTGCCAGACACTTACTTGAAACATGATTATGTCCTCAAACACCTTAACCGCTTGCCTGATTATCCCGAGTTACCTCGGGTTCGTATATATTACAGTTAATTATTATCCCGAGAAAACTCGGGGGAAGCAGAATTTATCAGTACGATTTGTTCTGTTACGGTTTTATTCGGCGTGGAGGAAATGAAAGGAAATATTCAGCTTTGATTGGCAGTTTGCCAAGTTTTGTTCGTTTCTTGGTTCTTTTGGCCGGATTGGTCACATGTTTTCTCTATTGTTAGTATAAGTTGGATTGTGGATTATTAATGTATAAAGAAGGATAGTTGCGTTGAAAAAAGTAGAATAATGATGATAATGAAAGATAGCGAAAGCGATGATTTTTCAGATAGGGATTATAAAGAGGTGGATATTGTAAATAGCAAAAGCAGTGGCGTAACGTACGCCTCCGCATCGAGGGGGGCCTGAGGTTATAAGAGGCCCAAAGTCTCACTGACACCAAGTATATATCGTTTTGCAATCCATTTACGATCCAGTCTGGGGCCTAAAACCTGACTTCGTTACACCACTGAACGTTAGTGATTCTTCTACATGTAGCCTTATTGAGACAGTGTACTCTGTGCTCCCGTAAAAGCGATTCCAGAGGTAAGCCAGTAAGAAAAGGGACCAGAGATACCAATGTACAGAATATCAGGTATAACTTTGTGTTGTCCCTTGTTTCAAAAACTATAATACAAAGTCTAATATTTAACTTTTCTTCCACTTGCCCGTGATAACTCGGGATGGTAAACTAATATCAAAACTTAATGCATTTACACCTGTAAAAAAGTAAATATTCGACTTAAAACCTACACATTTTGTTTTGTTTCATTTCCTTGTATTTAATAATAAAATAAAAAAAAATTGATGATTTTTTGCAATTTTTTTCAAAAACACTTGCAAGGGAAGAGGTGAAAATTTATTCATCCTTATGCCATTTCGAGTACAAAGAAAAGATATCTATTCCATGCACCCTTCGCATTAGACATTTTGTGCATGCTACTTGTTTTCATACAACTCTTAGAATAATATTTTTTCTCACGTATGACAGTGAGCGAGTGAGAGTTTGTTAACGTAGTACCATAAAACTGTAAGTGGGTTATTGGCGACGGACCTCGTAGGTTTGAACCATGGTCAAGTAACCAGGACAACGCGAGAGCTGACATCCCCTCTCCCAGCTTCCACACCACACCAACGGAAAGACGTTTCCACTTCTATAGATTTAACGTGTATTGACCTTCTCTACATGGTGAGTCTTCAGCGGTAATCGGTTCGAAATTTGATATGCCGGCCCCTAGTCCACGACCTTAACCACTAGGCTATCACGGCCATATCATGTAAACTGAGTAAATATTAGATTAATTGTAAGTAATTTATAATTTATTTACATTTAATAACCCCTATTATTTTACTTTAAAATTCCGAAAGGGGTACCCCCTGTCAGCCTAACTGTGGACTAACCTCCATTGTACGAATTGTACATTTGTTCATATATTCATTGCTGAAATGGAAAAACTGTAATTTACCCCTATTATGTAGCTCTAACCCCCCCCCCATGGTTCGAAGTTTTACTGACTGTTCAAGATGTAAATTTTCAACTTATCTCATCTATACAAATTTTTTTCTTTCGTACACCACCTTCATTTGTAGTTTTTTCGCAAAATTCGGTCTTAGCTCTCCTCTTCCGTTAAATTCAACTTTTTACGATTTATTTTTACTAACTGTACCTTATGTATAAATAAATTTATTACAGGATCAGGAATAAATTTTTTATATAAATTAGGAGGTATCATTGTTGATATGAAATAAATTCTTAACTTTTCAGATAATTGGAGACATTTCATAAATTCCCATATATATATATATATATTACCAATCTCATTAATGTGATGATATATATAGAGGAAATAAGTATTGCATTATTACGGAAAAACATTTAAAAGACATTTTTTTCTAGTAATTATTTGAATTCGAGTTTTGCCTTCTATTGCATTGTACCTATTAAGGGTTTTTTAGTACTTGGAAATAATACTTTTTCTCTTAAATTTTTCCTTCTTAATGTGTTTCTCCTTAATGCTACAAACATATGCAGATCTTCATTTATAGTTTTTCTTTCGAGATTACGAACATCTTTGTGCATTGCATTTTATATTACATTTTTCAGTAGTTGTGATTATAACCAGGCATTCAGAAACGATGCACTATTCTTTTTGACTTACACCATATTCCCCTGAGAAGCTTCACTATGGAAAAAGCAAAGGAAAATCCAAGGAATGAACTCATGCACTATACTGATCATGTTGACTACCCCTTTCCTATTCTCTTTGACATTTTTCCATTTTCACCTCTTTGCTACTTGGATGGGGTTTTTCTTTTTCTTACTTTTGTTGTAGGTGTCGCGATGGGAAGGAAAAGGAAGAAAGATACAGACAGAGAGGGCTAAACAAACACCAACTTTTCGACTTCAGTACATTTCGAAAGCTTCTCTGTGTGTCCCTATTCCATGTGGACCCGCGGCTCGACTTCAAAGTTTATTCATTTAATAGGAGAAGATTTCTTTTTCGTTTTCAAGCGCTTTCTTTTGTATCGCGTACTTTTTAGGCTTTTTCACGGGAAAAAAACTAAATGTTGAAGGCAGTACCTTAGACGAAAAAATTTATCCAAGGAGATTCAGAATACCCTATTTACAAGAAAAGTATTTCATCCAAAAAATTAATACAGATTGTGCTTTTAGATATTATTCTGGAAGTAGCTTTTAAAAAGTAGCATATTTAAAATTAAATATTAAAAAAAATATTAAATCACTACTGTCTTACGGAGATAAAAATTACGATGCCTTGAGCATTGAGGTATAAGCAAATAGTGTAAAATTAATGAGTTAAGCTTTTAGTCTATGCAATAAAAATTAATATTAGATCAATATATTACATCAATATATAGCTTGGGAAGGAAAATAGAAATTTTGAATACTGACTCAGTTTCCTAATTCTTTCTCTGTTTTTAAACGTTATAATTTCCTATAAAATTTATAATAATTATCAAAATTATATATATTTCTATAAATGGAAATAAGAGAAGAAAGAGACAAAGAAAGAAATTCTCATATTTATTAAAATATCTTTCAAGAAGGATGTACCAATGGCATTTTTAAAAAATAATTGTTGAACAAAATAATCTAACGTATTGTTAACGAGAATCTAGATTACATCAAAACAAAACTATTCCCCATCTAAACGAGAAATATTTTAATATTAAGATAAAAATTTTTCTCAAATGTATTAAAAAAACTCGTGAAATTATTTTCATGTTTAGGATTATATTTTAAAAATTAATTTTATCGAATTTCCACTAAGTAGCAATAGAGAAGCAGCATTGAAATATCAAAGCAATGATAAATAAATTTTTTTATCACCATTTATTGTTAAGACACTATCTTTTTTACATACTAATTTTTAAGACATCTTCTCGTTCTGTTCTAATTGTTCAAGTATAAAGGTGTTTATCTTGGAACTATTCCTTTTTCAATTATTCATATTTCATCTTTTATTTTAAAAGAAATAAATATCGTTGAAGGTTATTTGATAAGCTCATGATAAAGTAAAATATTACTTCCTTACTGTGTTTCTGGTACTAAGACAAGCACTCGATATGAAATATGTCTTCAGTCTATTCTACGCAAGCAAAATTAATTGGAATGTATACATTTATGAAAATATCATATGTCACTAACTGAATTATCAATCTTAAAGAAATCGGAGGTGCAAAAACACAAACGGAAAGAGTTTTAATCATCAACAGATGTTGAAGCGATAAAATTGATTTTATTTGAAGAAAAAATAATTATCTTATTCAAATGTAAGTATAGCTAACATTTTTTCGAAAAATATGCCCTAAAGCTTTTACACAAAGTATATATAATGAAACCGAGTAAAAAGCAATTCCTCTCGAATGCATTATTAAAACTCAGTTATTTTCTTATAAAATGCATATATCTATAATTTACAATTTTGAATATAATCTTTGCTAAAGAAATATGTTTATATTTGGGGAGATGTATTTACCAAACTTTGATTAAGAATTTTTCCGAACGATTTCTCATTTGAATATTCAATTACTTCTCTGATTCCTTCCTCAGTCGGGAAAGTTTATAAAGGATTTAGGTATTATATTTCCTTATCTCTTCAAATGAATCCCATTAAAGATTATACATACCTAAAAAAATTAAAAAATTTAATTCTTTTCAGGAATTATATATAAATATCTTGTTTATTCAATGGAGAAAAATAAGCAGTTAGTTTTATTCTTGATAAGAAATGATATTTACACGAAACAAGATTATTTACTTAGAAAAACTATTTGGAAGAGATAATCTCATAAATAAGATAGAAAAATATTGAAAGTACTTCTTTACATTTCAGTTTTTTATGGAAAAAACAGTTTTTTACCCAGATGCTTTGTTTAATTAAAATATGAATGCAACACTCAACAATTATATTGAAGCACAGTGAAGCTTTTATATGATTATTCTGGAAGCTTCATTTTCAATAAATAATTTATGCATAATATTAAAACACGCACAAATCAATAGTTGTTAAATTAGTAATTTTTGATAATTTATTTTGCATGTAATGATGATGTTATCTAATTTACATACACGATCTTATTGATTAATTGACTAATTAACATCACTCTCCGAAGCAACAGGATGATTATAAGTGGAATGCCCAAAGGAACCGAGCTCACCGGAAAAGGATTTATATTTACAAACAGATCCTTCGGGAAACAACCACCCCCACATCCAGTCTTTGTTGAAAAAAAATCAGTTTACATTTTAAACAGCAGAAAACAGTAAAATAACAAAATACAAACTTAAAGCTAACTGCATGATATACATACGTGTACGTGTACATAATACAAATATACAAAGAAAATATAATAATAATTAAAGAAAACATAAGGGGTATATATATATATATATATATATAAGAGAGAAGAAAGAATATACATATTATAACTGTGAGCACGACCTATTTGGAGCCGCTTCCTCACCCTCTTGCTTATCTAAGGGTGTGGGGGGAAACAAAGCATCACCAGAAACATCCATAATAATAATTATTTTATTACTACTTAAACACACTAATCAGCCACAAGTAAAACTACAAGAGGAGGCCCTAGGAGTGATATACAAAGAGAGAAATCTATTCTAAGCAAACAAGGGCAAGTGATCTGTTTAATTTAATCCGGTTCAATCTATCTTAGATTCTTAAACCTTAATCTACTAATTTATTATAGTGAAAAACTCCTTTCTAAACTCACGTTGTGTTAAGGAAATAAATCTCACTTACGAATCACCGCAACAGTTCTCCGGCTCCTTCTATATTATACTTACAAAACCTTTGACTTTATATAGTCAAACTAATTTAAATATCAAGGTTTCTTCTTGAGGTATAGCTTTGAATTAACGAGAAAGCTAGCCCCAAAGTTTCCCCAAGAGGATTAGTGATAAGGTCGCGTATAGATCCGTCACACAACTGCTTACAAATACATAAAAACTATAAAATTATTCAACACAAATGCAAAATACAGACCAGAAGAAGGAAAAAAGACAGGAAACATAAATAATAATAATAATAATAATAATAATAAAATATTTCTTTCGAATCATATTTTCAGTTGACGCCATCACTTCCTGTTGATATATTTTTCTTTTAATTGGTATTTCAGTTTTAAGAAAAATAAATGATTCAGCACCGGAAGGAGGATTATTATTTTTTTTTGAGATCTCCTCCCCCATTTTTCTTTAAAGGAATATAAAGGAAAAAAGCAGCAGGGCAAAATACATAACGACCACATAATTTTAAAATGCGATCAAGTGAAGGGAACGACACTTGAGCGGATAATTTTCCTTCCAGAATTCTAAACTAGACCAACGTGAGGACTCCTGCCCTGGATAGATTTAAGAACGTGCATCTACAGTGGGTATTTAGTGGTTCTAGGACTTGAACCCTGAATGACTCGATTGAAAAAATATCGGTCACGAGTTCTTGACCAAACCTATTTGTCTACCACGGCTATAAGAGCTTACTGGAGCTAAAAATATATTGTTAATGTTTACTATATGCCGTCTGGGTGGCATGGTTGGTTTGTCGCTGGCCTTTTGCACCTAAGGTTGTGGATTCGACCCCGACCCAAGTCGGTGGATTTTCATGATGCAGACAATTGACAGCGGCCATGTCGTATGATTATACGACAAGTAAAAGATCCCTAGAGGATCTGGCTTGTGTGTTCTAGGCAAAATTAAATCCGAGGAAAGGTTCGCACATCGTCGGAGCTCAGGTGCATCCCTCTAGGGAGAAAACTGGGGCGTCAAAATTGACCGCGGTGATTGGTATCTGCCTAGATGGTGCCGCACTAAAAAGAGATACCAAGAGATTCCAGGGAATGTACTAGGTCTGCAATGGTAGAACACCAATTCACAGCCCATTAGAAATAAAAAAACATTTACAAATTATATTTGTTTTATAAAAAAAGAGAAAGTTTATGAAATACATGAATTAAGAGACTCCAATTAACTTTGATGAGAATCTCATTCCAATATTTTCGTTTGCTACTGTAACTGCCCATATAACACCTGACATTTTCGAAACGGTACGCCTATTCTTTACTAGATGCTACCAGCCTTGTGTAGATGTTGATTTATATAGATGTTGATATATATATAGATAGCTCATTTGTGTGCCTATTGTAATTGTGAACATAAATAAAAAGCTGTTGAAGATATATTTATTGTTTATCACCAAGAATTTTCCTGCTCAAACCCACGTTTCCATGTAAAATATTCTTCTTCACGCGTATTTTATATTTCCTTAAAGTTTGGACCATAAACTCAGGTATCCTTCATATAAATAACAATCCTTTCAGTACCATGCAAATGTAATGTCCAAAATTATGGTCATAAACAAGTTTTTCGTCATAAAATGCCTCGAGTAAAACTGATAGAATTCATATTTTATACATTTTAAAGAATGGATAATACAATATCACAACCTTCAGTTTAGGAACAGATGTTGGTTATCAGTAGAGTTTTTGTAGAAATACTGGATTGAAACCGTTCAAGCATATGGGAATTTTGCCTCCAGTTTTGTGAATTAAAACAAACAAAGTCTGTTTGTAGTGAGAACGACTTCTCATAATTATTTAGACAATTCCTTGAGATGAAGAGTCGTTGGCAGGCTTGAAGCTGGCCAGTCTCAAGCGGAGATGGCTCGATGGTTAAAAGTGACTCGAAAGTGGTCTCACAGTAATGGAATCCCCTCCAAACAAATGATATTGTCACCGGGAAGGTCAGCAAAGATCGCCATGGAGCATCAATATTTGCACAGGATCGCTACTTGGCAAAAAGCGCTCGACGCCATAGGTGGACAACGGCTCCTCAGCTTGCTCGTGACTTTGCTGCTGTGTTTGGAAGAAGAATTTCAAGGCACACAGTCTACAGCCGTTCTGCAGAGATTGGCCTTTAGACCCAGCGTCCAGTCTAATCCGTCAATTTCACTGCATACAGCTGGAAATAGTGGATTTTGTGGAACTAAAAACGTCATTCTTGGAGAATACAAGAAAGAGGGCATGTTCTTTTCAGTAATGAGTCGAAATGTACCAGACAAACTGATACTCGTCGAGTCTTCCCCTAGAGAAAAAATGGAGCTCGTTTTCATCCCCTTACGTAATAAAAATCTATAGATTTGATGTGAAGGAATATTTGTGTATGGTGGTATAATGTTGGGCAGTCGTATACTACTGTACATTTTCGATGCGGGTACTGACAACTCACAACTCTATAGGAATGAGACCCTGGAAGCCTATGTGTGATTTTTCTGGGTGCTATGAAAGAGCCCGGGCTACATTTTTTATGAACGATTATGCGCAGCAACATAGAACTCACATTGTTAATGAATTTGATGAAGGTTTTGTTATTCATTGTATGGATTTTTTTATCCTTAAGGTTTCCAGATCACAACTCTATTGAACATGTTTGGGATGATTTAGAAAAAAACTATTTCTCAGCGTTGTTTACCTCTCAGGACCCTCCTTCCCCCGCCTTCATAAACAGTATAGCAGCTTGTTATGAGGCTTATATAGTAGTTCACCGTGCGTGGTCACATTTCATGTTAGACAGAATTTTCCCGAGATAAATGTTTTATCTTTGATTCATGAATTCATACTTTTTGATATGACTTGTATCTTAATTCACATTTAAAATCTTTTCCATATTGTTATGTTGCTATATTCCTTTTGAAATTGTAATATGTCTCTGTGCCAAATTTCATCCCAACACGGTAAATAGTTCATCGGTTTTCACTGACTTTATGTTTGCGACCTTAATTTTGGACATGAGTAGTTACATTAATAAAGACAATTACTAACGCAGTATAATATTAAAAAAAACTACTGGAATTTACTAATATAATTGGAAAAGACATATACCATAGACATTTCACACAATTTACTCTGAATTTGTAAACTTTTTATTCTGTCAGTTTTGATAAATTGAAAATTATCAAAGTTAATCAGAGTTATCAAAGTATGCAAAACAAAAATATCATTAGAAATAGAATTTGAATTGAAAATTTAGTATTTTAGAACCAGAAACAGACCCAGATAAGCGAGGATAATAAATCCTTCTAAGCTAATACCTACTGTTCAACAACAACAAAAATGGCTAAAACACTCAAAGTTAGTAGTTAAAATCCAGGAAAATATGTTTTTTTTCTAACAAATGTAACATATAAAAAATTCCTATTTCTAAACTCATCCAAAAAAAGGCTCATCAACCAAGATTATATTCAAATATTTGCTTGTCAAAGTACCGTGAAAAACTATTAGAAAAAGAGATGTCCGAAAATTTTTTTAAAAAATGAGTTTTACTCTTTGAAAAAGCAGCTTAAACAAATCATATGAAAGAAAGAACGTAAAAAAGGGGCTTCACGTGAAAAGAAAACTATAAGTAAAAATAGAGCTTTTTGGAGAAAAAAAAAAGGATTATGGTAATTACTACCTAGCAAATATAATCCAATTTATGGGGAGGAAAACTATTCATAAAAATTCACAGTGAATTTGAACGTTCATTTACTATCATGGATATTATAGACGTGCGAGTTATTATTATAAAATTTTATCTTCGATATAACTATTGTTACTTATTTCATGACTATTTGATTTCCATTCATTATCCTTTTTAAAATTCTAACATGCAAGCAAGTAAGGACATCTCTCTGCAAGGATCGGAAATTACACCCTGCACATTGTTTAAAATTTAGGAAACTTAATCAGTTCAATGGATAACTTTAAAGGGTACAATGAAAGAGAGAGGCTTATAATAATACAATTACAGAGACGGTTTTAGTGTAAATAAAAATACATGATATATTTATATATATATATATATATACTTTTTTGATTAATTCATGATTAATGATTAATTACTTTTTTGATTTTTCATGCTTTCATGTTTTCAATGGACTAATTTTTTTCATGTTTCATAACTTTTGATGCATATGTGTTATATATTTTAATTAAAATGGCTAGAGAATTTCAAGAATACATTTTTTATAGACGCATCACAAACAACGATAATTAGGATAGTAATAAGTTATTTTTTAAAAAATTTTACGAAATGTTTGGATCAACACACACACACACACACACACACACACACACACACACACACACACACACCACACACACACACACACACACACACACACACACACACACACACACACACACACACACACACACACACACACACACACACACACACACACACACACACACACACACACACATTAATAGCATTTGTAATACAAATTTTGACATCTACAATTAATAACACTGCACTGATTGAAAGTTGACTCCGGTACCATATTATAATGAGCTTGCCTGAGTGCCTAAAGGTGTGGGAGAATTGGAAGGAAGACTAGCCCCATTACAAAAGCAATCTAATTTATTCACAATATTAACCACAACCCAAATTCAATCATTCAGGGATAAGAAATTCACCTAATTAATAAATATGAAGACATTTAACGAGGTACGCGAGATATGAGAAGACATTAATGTTTAATACACTAGCACTAATGTTTAATTTAATAGCTCTGACTTCTTCACTATTTAATCTAGGTTCAATCTCCAGTGAGAGTGCGTCACCTTAAGTAATTCAACTATCAAACATTAAATATCCATGATTCACATTCAATTTTAATAATCTTTGCTCCGCTAGCAATCTACTCTCTCCTTTAAACCTGAATGCCCGGACATTATATAGTAATCATAATTTACATGTTCAAGCTCTCTTCTTCGGAAGAAGCTTTCTAATAAAATATTCTTTAAAGACCAAGAGAGAATTCCCCAAGAGAACTGTTAGTGAAAAAGTCGCGGATAGAACCGTCACAGTATAACTGCAAATTCTTTTGTAAAATGATACTCTGAATTTACATATGACCCACATACATTTGGCTAGGTCATATGGCCCACATTACCTGGCATTGACTTACTGGAATACCGTGTCTAGTGGCCCTGCAACAAGAACTGAACAACTGCTACCTCCACAAGTGTGAAGTTAGCGGTCCGCTGTCAAACGACCGTTCAATATGTGCCAGAGGCGAACTGTGATCAAACATTATGCCACCCGAAACCATGATAACCGGTGTAGAACCGGTTTGACGCTCAGCGAAATGGGTTGGTACGCAGCTTTCTCCGGGGTGCCGCCATACCTGCCGACAGTCGTCATTCCTCCACAGACAAAAGCGAGATTCATGCGTGAACAATACCCGATGCCATTCGATGGTTCAAGTACGATGACACGACGCCAGGTATCTAGCACTGTGTTAAGCAGTCAATGGTACCCTTGTTATTGGTATCCTTTCATGTAACTGTAATTCATGCAATTTTTTGCATATAGTTTCGGTGGACACAGATTCACCTGCTCCTGGAAGCAACTATCTTCAGATATCCCGTGTCATGGAGAAAGGGTCTCGAATGGAACTGTGGAATACACCGGTCTGAGTGCATTACTTACTCTTCGGCTTGTGCGTAGATCGTCCTGAATCCATCATGTGACACAACGTTGGACGGTTCTCACGTTGTGCGCAACACGAGTTGCTATTTTGCTCAGCGACAGACGGATTTCATGGAGTTCGATAATACGGTCACGTTCCTTGGTCGTTATCTGATGCCAAAGAGCTCGCCGAAGTCTCAGAGGCATTTTCTACGCTTCTTCGAAAGTCGCAAATGTTACACAAAAGCTTAGATGCCGGATGGAAAGCTGCTGGCCTTTATAGCCCGAATATGAGAACCACGTAATCCGATACGTACGCAAATTTAATCATTTTTATATCCATCTCTTCACTATCGCTCCTGAAATTTGAATGATGCTACGCGCACTATTTCTTGGTGTTGCAATTTCACTTTTAGGAGTGTTATCAAAATAGTTTTAAAGCTATTTTTATTCTAATTTTCCTTGTTAGGCTGAAAAATATTTTGTCATCTTGATTTTGTAATGATTCAGTTTATTCAAAATGAAATTGTTAAATATATTTGAAACAAATATTCAACACTTCCTCAGATTTAGAGGAACATGATTAGTTGGCAGTTTATAAACGTAACACTAGAAGCAAAGCATGAATTATTGTCAATTGAATTCATAATTTTGAACCACGGTCAGGTGGTGACATGCTCTCTTTTAACCTTTCCATTACGTCAATGAAAGGATATTAAAAGCAGACAAATTTAACTTTAAATAACCCCCTTTATTAACCTTTAAATGTTAATACCCTTTATATGTTTATACTCCTTTATTAACGTTTATTGATCTATATACGATGGTATTTGTAAGGGAAGATTTATATCCGCTACGCTTCCATTTCTAATTTGTTCTACCCGTAACAGTCACCATTCACCCGAAAATGAGAGAAAGAACAAGATGTCATATAATTTTTCTTTTATATAAAGAGCAAAAGTAAGAATTTGTAATTTAAGTATAAACAAATACAAATCTATAACTAGGACAACTCTGTAGTAAATTAGCTCCAGTACTAAGAAAAAGAATTTGTGTGCGATTTTCAGTCCTTGGTTTGTTGTGATATCTATTATAAACTTATAAATTAGTTCATATTTAAGGTTGTGGGAAAAAATATGAAATAATACCAAAGAAGAAATAGAAAAAACAGAGGGAAATGGAAGTGTTTAAACTTGAACTCATTTATTTTATTAAACATTGCTTCTTGAGGGGTAATCCCAATTTAAAAAAATTATGTATTCATTTCAGTTTAGTTTTAGGTCTTAACGTATGCATCGATAATTGTCTAAGTCATTTCTAAGTTTAAAACTTATTTCTCATTTTTGTCAAGTAGGAAAAATTATATGAATTATCTTCATATCTTTCATCCTTAAATGTTATCTCTTCAGAAAAAAAAGTCAAGGTGCTCGTATTGAGCATTAACGTGATAACCAAAGTGTATTGCCAAAAAAAATTTGAAGCATGCTTATGGTTACATTTCTTGTACGCCATTGAGCTCCGTCTTGTTAGCATCAATTACTACTACTACTAATGCAACATTTACTTTTAATAATGCAACAAATTGTTGAATAAGTTATCTGCATACAGGTCAATAACTGTTTATGTGAAAATTCAGAGCATTGCAATATTATTCGATGGATTTCTGACATTTTTTCTTGATATATATATATATTACAAAAATATACAAAAAATAGTTATATACCTAAGATAACTATAGCCATGATAGAATAGTTTTAACCACAGAAATACTAGAGCAACTCCTGGCCTTAGGAACCAGGATTGCATGTTTAAACAATGCTTTTCGGCCAGCCAACCTTCACCTGAATTTGCCAATACTCTAGGCCAGGGGTCGGCAACCTTTCAGCTGTGGCGTGCCAAACCAACCTACCAACATGATTCAGCGTGCCCAGCAATAGCAAATATTTGAAACAATTTGATTCCCACGACAATACATGCAGAATTAGGAAGAATAGAGGCCAAAAATACAAATTTACTTATATGCTAATTATGCATCATTTAAAGATATTTATTGACATAAAAATAAACATAAAATGCAACTATTACTTTAATATAAATACAAATATTAAAACTGTGCACATAAATATGTATATTTTTAGAATTTTTAAGGAAAACTTAAAATATGACTGTTCTTCAATATAAATCAAAAATTAAAGTTGTATATATATTATGCATTCTTAAAAATATTTATGAAACTAGAAATAAACAACATAAATTATAAGTGTTCATGCAGCAAGGTTAAATAAAAAATTAAAATTTTAATGAGAACCTTGTCCCTGCAGAGATCTACTTACTGTCGCAATATCAGGGGTATAATTCGTTACTTTCAATTTGACACAGGATTCAGAATGTTCAGCAGTTAAACAATTTCTTTGTGGGCTCAAAATATATTTCATATGAGAAAAAATTTGTTCACATAGATATGTGGAATCAAAAGCGGAAAGCAGGGCACAAGCTATTTTTTTCAAACAATCAAATCTTTCTGGCAATGACATCCAGCAATTTAAGATATCTGTCGATTTATTGCTAGAGTTATCTTCCAAATTTTTCCGTAACTCCGTAAATTTTGTTTTCCATAATTCTGAAGATATTAATTCAATAAGTTCCATTTCAAAATTATCAGTTTCCATCCACTCAAAAATTGACAAATCGAATGGGATTATTAATGGGTCTATTAAATCAGGTTTGATTAGAAAAGAAAATATGGGCATACAAGCTTCAATGTCTTTGCATCTTTTAGAAAACTCCTCCTTAAGGGCTTCAACGTAGGTTTGAAGTTCATCTTTGTCTACGGTTGATGTATTTGCAAGCGCTTTATCATTTGGGAAGTATTTGTAGGTACTAGTATTAATATCATGGGAAAATATATTTAATTTTGTAGCAAAGCCCTTCCACAATATTCAAAAAGCTCAAGTACTGTTTGACTTTTTCCTTGCAATCCTAAGTTTAGTTCATTGAGATGTTTAGTTATATCTGTCAGAAACATCAATTTACATAACCATTCCTTGTTGTCTAATTCGGGAAAATGTTGTCCCTTATTAAGAAAAATTTTAATGTGCTCCATGCATGACACAAACTTATTCAATATATTACCACGACTAAACCAACGAACATGACTGTACAAGGGAAGATCTCCATATTCACTTTCCATTTCTTCTAAAAGAGATTTAAATTGTCTGTGTACTAATGAAGATCGAGACACTATAAAATTAACTATTTTAACAACAGTATTCATTACAGAAATTAAGCCCTGAGACGAAATTTTGGCAACTAAACTTTCCTGATGTATCATGCAATGGAAGTTCAATATTTTATGTCCAATATGATTTTCAAGAAGTTTGACAAATCCTTTTTCCTTGCCAACCATTGCAGGAGCGCCATCAGTAGTTACACGCAAAATATTTTATTTATATTAATATGTTTTCTTTCAAAATGATTTAAAAATGAAAAAAGAATATCCTGCCCTTTAGTTGTACCACAGACAAAGGAATCATACTGCATAATTCTTCATATATTGAATTTTTATCACAATATCGTGCAATTACTGCAAGGCGTGCAACATCATTCACGTCTTTACTTTCATCAAGAGCAATGCTAAATGCAACAGTTTCTTGTAAACCTGAATTTTGTTTCGCAGTTACATTTTCTGCCATTTGTGTTTATTCTTATTTCAACAGTTCGCGCAGAAGCAGGTATTTCTTGAATTCGTGATAATATTGTTTGCAAGTAAGGTAAATAACTGAATAATATTTCAGCACTTTTTAAAAATGTGTCCTTTATATGTTCTCCATCTGTAAAATGTTTTCCTTTGGCTGCTAAACAATGAGCAATGACGAAACTACATTCTGTTGCTTTTGGTTTGACTCCAATTGTTTGACACAAAAATGTAATTTCCTTTTTATATCCAGAAATAGCTCTTTCTAAAACTTCACATTTCTCATCAGAATTCTTAAATGTGGTCCTGGTGTTTAGTTTGAAAATGTCTTTGTACACTTGACGTACGATATACGACACTTTCACGTCATAGCACACATACAGCGCGATCTTTTTGTTGTATGAATCCAAATTCGTTAGTTCAAGAATCTTGGAAATTACGAACATAAAGCTTTCTTTTTTTAAGTCGCCATTTGATTCAATATGTAACTATTAACTGGCACAATGATGAAACAAACAATATACAAATTTTCACAATAAAACTAACAACGTGACAAAGTTAAAAGTGACTAAAAATCACGTCGTGCATCAAACTAAATTTAACTTTCGACTGAATTCATACTCCGTATTCGTATATCGGCGTGACTAATAGAAAACATGAAAAATGTGTTCTAATATCTATTTCTATTAGCTTAATTCGCTCCAAAAGTAAAACATAAAATAATTATGACTTCTTTGGCACAACACTAAAAAAATTACATTTTCTCTTAATATTTAGTTAAAAAGGACCTTTGTTATGAAATCTGATTCACTTGCCTAATTAACCCACATCATTGTGCGTTTTCTTTTCACCGAATTTATTTCCAATCCAAGTTAAATATGTTGATGGAATAACTATTTTTGTTTAATATATTTCAAATGGAAAACGTCTGTTAAGCAGAATTTTGATTTATACCTAAGACATTTGTTTTTTCTTTTTTTGTCGATGCCCAAACTTTTGGTGGGTAAAAGACAAACTACTTACTTTTTTTATTTACAGAGCCGTGATAAATGATTTTCAATTTTGCAAGTATTATTCAATAATTTTTATTTGTGTTGAATATTTAATGCTAATAGTAAGTCACATTTAAACAGAAGATGTTTTCTTTTACATAAGGCATACAAACTACAAGCAAGCTGATTCAGCAGAATCGTTTTACGGCAAAAAATCGAAAATGAAAAATAACCTTTATATAAAAATGTACGAGGGGATGAAAGGAGAGACATAACGATTTAGCTTTATATATAGTATATATCTTATAATCTTGTAGAGTGGTGGCGTGCCACTGTAAATTGCTCCGCGTGCCATAGTTTGCCGACCCCTACTCTAGGCCATAGGGAAAGCAAGAAATTTCTAGAGAAGTTTAACTATTATTATAAATAAAACCATAATCTATTAATGTAAAACGATAATATTTTAGCCTGTAATAATTACTAAAATATTTTAAAATCAAAGTTAAAACTATTAGATAAAGACTTACCACGTGAGTACTACAAAATATATTCCTGGGCTATGGATAATAACAGCAACGCATGGAATTATTAAGTTTTGATAAAATAACATTAATACTATATATATACACATTTAAAAACTCTATATTTTTTGTTTTAAAATTTATAGAAAATAAAAGTTCCACCCAGACATATACAATTAATTCTAAATAAAATATAATATTGTTAATTTACTTAGCTTGAGGCGCCATTTATCGATAAACCGTACAACTAATAACATATTTTTATTTAACTGTTAGGTAACTTTTTATAAATTATATATATATATATATATATACATACATATATAAACGAAGGAAACGAACGCCAAGTGACCCGAAAATATTAATTGGGCTGTACGTTTATTTCCAGAACTGGCTAAAGAACACTTTCTAGTTTAAATTTTCGACTGGAAAGTAAAGTGCGGAAGCGCACATACAAAGACAATGAAATTTAATGAGCTGGGATTGGAAGTGTTATATTTAGAATATCTTTTCGGAGAAATAAGCAGCTGTCTAATTTTAAACTCTAAGATGGCAGGGAAGATAAAAGTTAAATGGAAAATATTAGATTTTGTTTTAGATATAAGTTAATTATCCTCACATATATTTTTATATTGTAATGTCATGAACGACCAAATTTGCTTCATTCCTGAGTAGCGAGAGGGATCACAAAGCTTTGGCTAAATATCATTTTATTTGCAAATTAATAAAAAAAATTCACTTCATTATTACTGTTTCTAATTTTCATTGCTCCGCAGCCTTTCGCTGAGAAAAGTTCAAATCCGGATCACCGTTCGTTGATCTTCCGATGATCACCAGCCAGGTGCGACTGCCCTACAGACTCGGTCACACTTTCTTTCAGAAGTCCTCGTAGTTCGTTGATTTCTCAACCCTCCCCAGCCATCTTCCGAAACGACTCTTTGAACGGGTATGCCTTTTCCACGACCCCAATATTTTCTGATTGGTACGCGTCGCAGGTCTGCATTCGGCCTGGTGTAGACCCGCGTTGTCCTTTGATTGCTTTAGTCCCAATAAACCAATTTAGTTGGTTCCTTGGGACTAAAGGCTGTCATGTTGAAGATCATCTATGTCATCGTATCTCGTAAGCCATATAAAGGGCCTATCAATCGACCGGTCAATTGGACACTGGGAATATCCTCTTGGGTATTTCTTCGTCACAAAAGGCTGACACTCCTTCCATTCAAGCACATCGAGGTCAACATGTGCTAAGGAACGAAAGAATGGATGACTGTCAAACAGGTGTGTTCCTTCTACAAATAGTTGTAAAGAAAAAGCCATCTGGGTGCCGGAGAAAAAAAGGAGCGGTAACATCAAAGCAGTTGCCAGAGTCGTCTCAACCTCTGTTTCGCCCGGGTATGAGAGAAGAATACAGGTCTCTTTTGAAAAATAAAATGATCCATCTGGCCATTCAGCTCAGCTCTGGGCTTTAAAAATGACTAGTGGGTCGTAAAAAGTCCTTCTAAAGTGACGACGCTACAATATATATAATTTGACTTTAGTGTAATTAACATCAGGCTAGAGAATACAAGAGCTGGAGTGAGTGAGAGAGTCATATTAACGTCACACTATAAAGTAACAAGAGGGCTATTGGTGACCAACCAGGCACTTTTGTGCCTCGGGCATGTGACTACACCTGAGCTAGAACCCTTCTTCAAACTGACTCTCCACTTCAATGGGAGGGTTCTGAGATTGACAGATTTAACGTGCAAGAGCTGGAGAGACATATCGGGGAACTCACAAATCCTTCTTAATGAGACTTTTAAAGCATAATTAATATTATACCTGTTGTAGCAACTGCTTTGACAATAGTCTTTAGTGGAATGTAGTCAGTCTTAAATAGAGACTTTTCTAGGCAAAAACTGAATTCGTTAAGTACCTTGCAAATATGGTCTAGAAATCTTTATTAGATATTCTATACTATAGAAAACATACAGTAATACCTCGACTTACGTTACTCCGACTCACACGAATCTGGAGTTACGCGATTTTCAAATTTTTGTCGATTCTTTCTTTCTTTTTTTTAATACCAACTTTGAAACTGAGGCAAAATCAGTGCTAGAGCCTGATGAAACCGGTAATGTGATTGAAGATGTTGTGGATCTTGGCAGGCAGATAAATTTAGAAGTAGATAACGATGACGTTCAAGAACTGCAGGATTTCCACAATTAGAAACTGACAATGGATGAGCTCATGGAAATGCATTAGAAAGAGCAAGACAATGAAGAACTTGAGTCTTTAGACCCAGTTCAATTGGAGGACTGAATGACGGTTGGGAATTTGACAGAGTTTAATTGAAAAAGGGTTACAAATTTTAGAAAATACAGATTTCAACGAAGAACGTACTTTTTCGACAAAACAAGGGATAAAAAAATATTACCTTGCTATGAGGAAATTTTATGGGAGAAAAAAACTCTTTTGAGCCGGCACACTACTTTGTAAGATTTTATGAAACCTTCTACATCAGGGGTGGGCAGACTTTTCCAGGGTACGGGCTACTTTTAATTTTTTCAAGGTGTTGAGGTTCACCCAGTATCAGTGGCACACACTAAGGGGGGGAGGAGGGTCCACGGGTCCGGACCCTCCTCAATAGTCCATGATTTTTTTTCCGGTCAATTATTATCCCATGTATATAGTACAAAACATTTAATTAAATATTTGTCATTAATAATACTTTTATTAATTAATGCTAATTATTTATTCAATAATTTATTTATTGCTGTTCTTGTTCCCGACAATCTACAAAATGAAAAAAAAAGAAATGTTTGGGAACGTTTTGGGGTAGGATATGAGAATGGTACACATTTGACCCTGGACTCTCCCACCCCGCGCACCCTTTGAAAAATTTACGAGTGCCCCCACTGCCCAGGGTCGTAGATGTGGTGAGTTAAGGACAGAGTCAACAATATTTATTATTCCTTAATAATATATACGGAATATATATATATATATGTACTTACCTACGTAAATCAAATGAAAAACTCATTTTTTTGAAACCACGTTTAAAGCAAAATGTAAAATACAAACATGATAATAATACACACAAATATAATATCTAATGATGTGCATTTATCATCAAACAATTCAAAATACATTAAAAAAACATTTTTTATCTAAAGTTAGTTTTTGTAGTTATAGTCTGTAAAGACTTAGTTTGTGTATTGTCAGCCAATCTTGAATATTTCCGTATACAATTACTAACGGCTAATCTTCAGGCGGTCACTCCAAATTGTCTTGGCGGTCTACCGGTCGAACGCGATCGACGTAACGCTCACCCCGGTTCTACATCAAAATAACTTTGGTTTGCCATTTCGTATTTGTGTTATTCAAGATTTTATTAAACAATTTTTCAATAAATTATTAATTTCTTTCGTTTCCGGCCCCAACTGAAAATAATTTATTTGTATTTATATGCGAAATACCCCGGCTTACGTGAATTCGACCTACGCGTTTGACACTCAGTCCTACCTATCGCGCAAGTTTGGGGTACTTCTGAACTATATTAAATGTTTAATTTCAAATATCTGCTGCATTTCATAGTACAGAACATCCCAGAGTGTAGATATCTGCAGCATTAAATATCGAAAGGACTGCCATACAAGAATTGGATGTTGAAAAAAGTTTCAAATCGGTGTGAAGAACGGAATTGACCAAATGTCAATAACACTTGTGGTTTACCGCTACTGCTAGTGAAAGGTCAGACATACTTCAATTCGATTGATCGGTACTAATGATTCGTAGAAAAATCGATAACGGAAAGTTGACCAGAAGTTCAGTTTATTATGTGAGCAAAATAAATAATTTTTGATGGCCTCGTAAATAAGACGGGGCAAACAGAATTCGGTTTGACGAATCGTTTTTTTTGCCTACCACAAGAAAACTTCTTTTTTTGTGTGATTAGCGTCACAATTGTTGCAAATGTAGTGAGTTTCGAAAACTATGAAAAAATATCACATGAGAATTAAACTGCTATGTTAAATTTTTCATTTATAATAAATATTTCACTAGCACAATCCGTTAAAAATAAATGATGAAACACACATCTTTAATTTTAATTAAAAATTCTTTTATTTATACTTGTACAGTTAGACATTTTTTCTCATTATTTTTAAAAATTGGACCCGTCTAATTAAGTCTGTGTTTCTCAAATTGTGGGACGCCCCTAGGGGGGGGCGTGATAATCCTACAAGAAGGCGCGAATAAATCAAAGAGTCGAAAACAAAATATTATCTTTGAAAAAAATATTAATTTACAGAAAGGAAGGGAAACAAAATACATTCTGACATAATATAAATAAAAAAATACACATCTACGTTGATATAATACATTTATAAATATATCAATACTGCACAATGTGTTTCATAATTAATTTAACATAACTAAGTTAAGAACAAGTTTAATAATTGCCAGTGAACCCGTGGGCATGCCATAAAATTATAAACAAAGTGTAATACTTATTTTGATAATTTGCACATTTACAATTAAAGATGTATTGTAGCTTTAGCCTCAAAGTGTATTATTATTGAATTCAATATGTTGTTATTGTATGGAGGGGAGCGCGATGAAAATTTTGATTGAAAATTGGGTCGCAAGTATAGAAATTTTGAGAAGCACTAAATTAAGTATTACACACATTCTTCACCATTTGAAAGATTACGTTATATATGATTATAGTTAGAAGGTATTGTGTGCTAATGCTATCTGTAAAATTATAAGATGAGTAATTTTAAATATGTGTGCCTTATAAGCTTATTAATAATATTTTTCACTTGTGATAAATAATCCACATCCATACAATTAATAAAAAATAAGTAGTAATGAAATCCCGTTTTAAAAAATACAATAAAAGCGTTGTATTATCCAGGTTAATGCAATTACTCATAGAGTTTTTAAAAATAATTTGTGAAATCTCTATACATTAAATTCTTAACAAAATCAGCATAATTTATCTGTTGTTTAAGACCTATAAAATAAAAAATTTAGCTTTGCTCTTGTATTTCAATGGCATTTTTACTCAATTATATTAATTAGAAAACATTGAAGCTTTAATATAAATATTTTTTATGTGAATGTTTTTTTTAAAAAAAATATATGATACATATAAATAAACGAACTATACAGATAATCCCTGAGTGGTTGATATACATCTAGTACTTAATTATATGCAGTTAATCAGCATCAATAAATACAATAGATATATTTTTTAATTAAATATCCTTAAGAGTACATATAAATAATGATCATTTTTTTGCATCCTGATCTTTAGCATATTTGGCAGCAATGTATTGGTTAACCGTTAGGTGGTCAATAGTGCAATATAAAAATTAAAAATAACAACAAAAAATCAAATTTTATTATTAGAAATCCACTTTGATTTAAAAAGGATTTTTTTAAACTTTTAATTTAATATCTCTATTTTATATATAACTTATAACAAATATATTAAATATCAATAATTGAATACATTATTCTGCCTCATTTCTTAGAGTTAGTTTTCAATTTATTAAAATTACTTTTAATAAATTTAAAAGTAATGTTTGCTTAAAAATAGATATGATGCTTGCGTTTAGAATACTTATCATACTGAAAGTATTATAACCTCAGCTTTTAAACATTGTAACCCCATGTTCATTCCAAGCATGGTTATGACGGAATTGCTTTCGAATAATAAAATAAATTTCAGAAGAATTCGAAAAGTTTTTTAGACTCCTTCTGAAATTTCTTTTTGAAATACATTATATAGCAAAAAAAGAAATATCTTTTTGCTCAAACTTCAGCTTAGCAATAACATAATGCATGACATATGACTACGTCTAGACAAATAGTTAATGAATCGCAGGCAAAAATACGTGGCATGAAACACCAGACTTAATATTTTCCAAAGTAGGACAAAAAGATCAGATTTCATTTCAATTCATCGTTTTGTTCTACTTTATAGTGATACGGGTTATCATTTACATTCTGTCCCGTTGCCACTCGTCTTGGGAATATTGTCCTATTTTTCATCCCGCACACCCTTAAACTCTGATCATACATTCACAAGGGACATATTCTTGACGTAATGGGCTGAAAGAAACACTTGAAAAATACACAGAAACAAAAGAAAAGAGCGGCGAAATTTCTCTTTGATGTTGTGACATCACATTCCATAATACTGCAGACAGAACCGAAATAGTGTTATTTGGCTCCAGCGGTCTCTCTGCCAAGTGCTGAAAATTACGTTCCAATTGCGATTTTTCAAACTGTCAATGTCCAAGATCCGATTTCCACTTCAACTCTCTCAATCCTTCGGCTCTCATGTTCATTTATTTTATTTATTTATTTTTCAGTTTTGACGAAACTACGATGTCTGAGAGGGAATGGAAGAAAAAAATGGTGTTCTCTCCGCTCTTCGGATTCACATTGGTTTCCTCTGGTAAAGGATGTGGAAACCGTTAGGACTCTCCTTCAGTTCCTTTTTTATGCATTTGTGACGAATTTTGTTTGTTTTATCGATGAAACAGGGAAAATGATTTGAATTTTGAGAATTCGAGCATGAAAAGTATAAAAAAAAAAAACACTTATCGATAATTTTTTTTGATAAATGAGAAAAAAGACACAAAATGCTCAAATTTTTTTGAAAGAGTTGGGTGAAAAATATTTATTTATTTATTTTGCTTTACTTGATCAAAATGATAGTGTTTTTTACAATATAAACCTAAATAATTTAAAACTTACAAAATTCGTTTTAAAATAATGGCATCTGAATGCAGTAACCAACTGTAATGCTGAAAAACACATATAAGCTAAATTATAAATTAATTTACATGTTTTTAACTGAGAAATAAAAAAAAAAAGAAATATTTAAATTATTTAAATAAATTTAGCTAGAATAACTTTAGAAATTTTTGAATCAATATTTCGATAGATATGTGATGAATTCTATCCGCGGTTCTTCAACTAATCCTTTTCGGGAAACTATTTTTTAACTGTGATTTGAGTTTAAACTCTCTTTCCATAGAGATGACTTGATTTTATTCTAATGTAAATGCTATTTAAACCCTGGCAGAAGGTATGTGTTAAAGTTAATCATGGATTGTGAATTGAGAGTTGTTCTTCCTGAAGTAATTATTAGAGCTATAATGGCCATTCAGAGAAGTGGAAATACTAGAGAAGTTTATTTGAAACGGACCATAGCAGTTTAGGAAAGAGCTGACAAGTTATCTACAAGCGGAAGATATAAGAATACTTTTATAAACTTATAAGCTTAGATTAGAATTTCTCCAAAGGTTACTTAATTAATGGTAAACTGATCACATATATAAATAGCTAAGTGTTGAAATAAAAGTTTGAATAAAATAATGTATGCTTCTACAACACACACACACACACACACACACACACACACACACACACACACACACACACACACACACACACCACACACACACACACACACACACACACACACACACACACACACACACACACACACACACACACACACACACACACACACACACACACACACACACAATCCCTCCGACACCTACAACCTAAAAGTTGCGACAATGCATATTCTATAGAATGCAGTCGGACCTCGATTTAACGAACCCTTACTTTACAAATTTCATTATTTAACGAATTTTTCCTTTTCCTCAATTAAAATGAAGACACCCCCCCCCCTATTTAACAAATAATAAACGCCGAATTATGGAATTTTTTCAACAGCTGAAATTTTTGAAGAGAAAACTTCTTTGCGGCGTTGGGCACTTTTTGGAAGGGGAAAATCTTATGGGTCCGCGTCACCGACATGCTCTGACTGGCGCATGCGCAGTGTGCTGTTCGCCTTAGACACTTTTTGGATTGGTGAAATCTGTTGCGTTCGCGTCACCGACATGCTTATATCAGTTTGTCTGTAGCTATACAGCTGACGTATATCTTATAAGTGAAATTGAATGGATTTAGTGAAAAGTTCAATGTGTATATACTGCGCATTGCTCGTTGCGATTCCGAGAATGGGCAATACATATTAATGGTTGACGTTTATATTTCGCCTAGAAAATCCATGAGACAGGTACGACAACTTTTAATCGAAAATTTGATGATTTATACAAAAGAAGGTTCTGAAATACTCCAAAGGAGATTTGGCGAAAAATATGATAATGTACGCATGATTTTCAGAGGAGACTTTAATATTAACTTTGCAGATGATGAAAATCTACCTCTAATTGAATTTCTAAATGAAACACTTAATTTAAGTATGTCCAATGATCAAAAACTCAGTACCACAAATTATAAAACGATGTGGTTTTTACGCGATAGATAAATTTGAATCGAACATTTTCCTTTCTTACTTTAGTTACCGTAAGCCTATTGTATCTTTTTTGAACAAAATGAAATAATTGAAAGTACAAAAACTCTAAGTATTGTTGAAATTAATGATGACAATGATGAAAACAATTAAAATAATGTTAAAAATCAAGTACATTGAAATGTAAGTAAATACAAATACTATCTATAAATAATATGATTGTATATTAATTTTCATTTCATTTGAATTGTATTTATATTTTGTCATGATCTTGGACAGCCAGTAATATATTTGAATAATAAAAAACCATATAAACATGCATTTAGTTGTTGCTCGAAGTGTCAATAGATGTGAAAACCATTATGAAATTTCAAATTTTAATACTAAAAAAGTTCCAAGTTTTCACTTCTATCGGCAGTCTCTATAACTGCCAAATTTTTTTTTTATTATTATCTTTTAGAAAAATTGGATTTTTTTTTCAAATAACATCCTTTTTATCCTGAACAGAAAAAAAGATTTTTTTTGAAAGTTGCAAATTTCGACGGTAAAGGCTGCAGAACGTCATTAGACATTACATGTACAAATAAATGCCTAACGATTTATTTTTTAAAAGTTTCTCATTGTGTTTATAGAATCTCAAGTCAAAATGGATTAAGTTTTATTTATAGTATATTTTGAAGTGTGCTTTTTAAACTTCGGTTAAGGAAATGGAAATTTAAAGAGAAAAAAAATAAAAGGATAAATACATTTTTTTAAAAAAAATCCACGATCTGAAATCAGAAGCAAAGGATCAGGAAGGATCAAAGGTTGGTTGGTTTCTTAAGGATCAAAAAAGAAAAAACATTTCTCTAGAGAAGCACTTTACATTACTAAACCTTTAATTTACTTAAGTAATTATTTTTAAGGATATTTATGGTTTTGAAATAGGTTTTAAGTAAGCTTTATTGGGTGGAACAAAAATAAATATAGGTGTTAATATCGACTATTCTTCTGAGAATATTAATTAAGATTTATTCGAGAAGTTAAAAATAAGATCATATTCTAATTTAAAAAGATCTTTTGTGTTTAAAGAGTGTTTTGTGTTTTTATTAGTGTTTTCTCTTTCATAACATATATATTTTCAAATTATTTAAATTTGTTAAATAATGTGTATGCACTAAATTAGCATACTTCAAAGACTGAATAAAGCTGTATTCTAAAGGTAAACAAGGTAATTAATTCTTCATAAAATGTTTTCTGTCTTAAAGCAGAGAAAGGAAGCTACATTGTTCGTAATGCATTTGGATAAAAAATTTCTTAATGGAAATTGAATCTCAAATTCAATGGTTGCTTCATATTGGCGTAATTGTGACTTTGAATATATTGAATACATTCTTTAATTCATTGCAAGCATATTAAAAAAAACTTGAGCTTCTAGAGAATTATAAGATTCTTTCATAGCTCAGTTTTTTATGACTCTTTGTGATGTGTGCGACGTCTCTTAAACCTTGCCCTTAAATTTGAATTCAAGCTTAGTATTATGTCAAAATGAAGAGCATAATTAATTAATTTTTATATGCAATGTAATATGGATATTTTAAATTCATTTGAAAGAAATGTAATTATTTTGAAAAACACGTTGCAGCCGCATTCTATCTGTAGTTGATAATCATACTAAAATGCATTAATCAATAAAAGCAATTTTATCTTACTGTTTTAAAAAATTGTTCTGACTTAGCTAATGAGATAGCATGATTAATTACATTAAAATATTTAACAGTATATATTTAGTCTTAGCTGTTAACAGTGCGAAATACCGAAATTATAAAAATCAATTGAGAAACGATGTAATATATATCTACTCTAAATTGACAAATCATAAGTACTAAAAAAGAACATCATTTAATTACCAGCAGAAATGCGTTTATGAAATTATGATTGAACTTAAAAAAAAGAGGGGTTACATAATCAATAAAAGAGAGCAGTAACTTGACAAATATTTTATTGCTTTATTTTTCTCTTTGACCAATATGAAATGGTTTATTGATTTCCATATATATATTTAGAATATATAAGTTGAAATTCTTTGGTTTCTAATTTTTTATTTGGACTGAAATTCCTTTTTTAATATATAACTTTTCGAGATTTATCCCATTATTATATTCTAAAATACACATATATACATTCTTTTTAATTTTAATTGGATGCTTTGAAGCTATTTTAATAGATTTTATAGCGAAAGATTAAAACCTGCCGATTCAATTTTTTGACTGTAATATGAATATCACTCATTAATGTCAAAAATACGATAAAAATTTAACGTGACTATGTAATTTCCCTTATGAAATCAAATCATAAATTTGGGAATGGCAAAATTCGAAATGATTCTTGATATAATCCTATAAATGTAGATTAATAACTGCCTAATCAGCAAGAGCCTCTCAATAATCGAATTTCAGCTAGAGACTAAAATTTCAACCGATTTTGATTAAAGTGTTGATTGACCAAAACAGATTGAAATTTAAATCTCAAATGAAAATTCGATGATAGAGTCTCACGTTCCTGGAATGATTGGACAGTTATTCATTTACATTTTTAAGATCATATCAAGTATAATTAATCATGTCAGAAGAAGAGAATATATCACGTACTATGAAAATATATTATTCTATTTGAATCCAGAAAAGTTATGTTCAAACTCAAAGACTTGCTTTATTCTCTGAACAAAGTCAGTTAAAGACTAGGAATGATAACAAATCCAGAAGAATGTAATTTGACAGTTGTCAATAGAAAATTGCCTGGAATCCTACGTTAAACTTTTACTAATAACAATACCAAATATGATATAGTAAAATAATTTTATTTGAAACAGAAATATATTATTTTTTGATAATTAAGTTTATTTCCGATATCATATTCTTGCTCATTTTGCTAATCAAGATCTTTGAAACTAATTAAAAGTGAATAGAACAAATAAGTAATTAATTAATTTTTATGACTTGAGAATATCATTTTCAAATGTGTTTTTGGGTATAAGGAAAAATTCTGTCCTTTTTTGAACGCGTGCACTTTTATGCATTTTCTATTCTTAGCAAGAATTGTGATCCAACTGAAATCGATTGAAACAGTTATATTAGAATACTGTTGATGATTAAAACATTTCGCATTTTAATAAGTTTTTTAAACTTGTAAAACTGTCAACATGAGTGAAGTAAAAAAGAACTTGAGGCATTGTATATGACATCTTACTTAAAGTAAAGGCATCTGTTTTTACTAAAACACTTGTAGTTTTTGTTCTAGTGAAAGGAAAATAACAAACTTGGTATTTTTATAGAGCTAATAAGATGGCCTATAAAATAAAATCATAATTTTTTAAAAAACTTTTTGGCAAAATTCACAAATTTAGGGTAGTTGGATTCCTTAAATAGAAGTATTAATTAAAAAATGCCCAGTCGGTATGAAACGAATAGTTTTTATTTTAAACAAATGGTATAATCACAATAGTAAAAGAAAAAAAATATTATTCTTTGCTTACATGACACAAAAAAAATACATGTAGATTACTGATCATTCAAAAAAGAATCAGTCATTTTGACAAAACGTACACCAAATAAAACTTTTAAATATATAATGTAAAAAAACATAGATAGGTATTTATGCATGTTATGAAATGCAATGTTCCCATTACCTAATATTAAAGCACATGTCAGTAGATTCTTCTGTGGAATTAAATATTTTATAACAATTGTTGAAATTAAGAGCTTCTGCTTAATGACTACTAAAAGAAAAAGTAGAATTCACATTACACCGAAGACGAAAAATAGTATACCTCCAAATAATAATATTTCAAATAAATAGTGCTGTTATTGGTGATTTTCATTGCAAAAGTTGAATTTGGAAAAATATACATCAAAATCACACAATTCTATGTATTAGAAAGAGAAGGATAACATATTTCAACTTCCTATTTCTTCAGAATATATTCAATAACAGTTTTTTAGTGTAATACATTTGTGGAATTTAATTTATTTTTAACACCCTTTTATAAGCTTCACTTGTATGTAACGGAATCTTTTAACTCTATTTTTACCCAGTTTAAAATGTCAGATTAAATCGAATTTTTGCTCACTTGTCCAGGACCATTGAAAATATAATAGTTTAATAATTTTGTTCCATTGTCCTGATCTGGATCCTCAGGATTAACGATTTCACATTTTCGGATCCCATCCTGCATTTGACGACAAATTTCAAATCCCATTTCCAGATTTGGTGACTAAAAGAATAAGTTAAGTTCCATTAACTATAAAAAGGTGTTTTTTAGTTTTTTTAGACTATAATTTATTTAACACATTTCTCTAATACTTTTAAATACATAGTAATTTATTTTACATTATCTCGAAATGTGTGATTTTCTTATTAATTCACTTCATATTTATAATTAATTTATCTAATAAAGGTAAAACACACACACACACACACACACACACACACACACACACACACACACACACACACACACACACACACACACACACACACACACACACACACACACACACACACACACACACACACACACACACTAATAATAAACTATCATACAAAATTTTAAGTTTTTCCCAAAGTTTATATCATACGACTAAACTATTTATATTAACATTTAATATAAACCACATGGTTGAATTAATTTAGGAAAATATATTTTTCTTCATAACTTTACTTTTTCAAAATATTGCAGAATTCACTTTCACTGGGTATAATAAGAATCGTTTTCATATCTCTGATATTATTCAGTGTTTTAACTCTCTACTATAGAAGTTCTCTTGTTTTTATTTTACACTTACAAAGTTTATTCTACAACTTCATTCCTTCCTTAGCCTTGAATGTGCATCTTAAGTTTTGAGAAATGAATATTAGAGTGAGTTTTTTTTTATGATTATTAAGAATTTCTTTTTGTTTTTAAAACTTTCCTTTCTTAGTTGAACACACAATTCATTTGTTATTTTTGTGGTGTCATATATAAAATTCATAATATGGTTAAACAAGTAATAAAACTTTTTTTAAGTCAACTCATTCTTCGGTCAACAAAGAAACATTTAATTTTAGTTACTCTTCATTAAATAGGTGCAATTAATATAAATATGTATATACATATGACAGATCACAATATTAAGTGACAAAATAGAATGCGATTTTCCTTGCAACTTTCCATTTTCCTTTCTATATATGATGTGTTGGACTATTATTCATTTATTAAATTTAAAAATTCTAATAAAATAGTATAGTAAGAAAAGAAATCACATTCTCAGAAATTAGGCCATTTCAGGTGGGATTCGAACCCACAACATTTGGATCAGAAGTCCAACGGGCTATCCCTTGCACTACAGGGACGCAACGAACAGTTTTCCTTTCTATATGTGCTTTTGGACTATTATTTTTGTGTTTGTTACTATTTATTCATTTTTTAATTTAAATTATGAATTAATGTTTGAAAAATTGTGTATTAACATCAAGTGTCATCTATTACAAGTTTAAAAAATGTAATTGAACTTGAATTGATGAATAAAAAGTATTTTATTAACGATTGAAAATTTGTGAACAAGATATATATATAGGGAGAGTGTGTGTGAACTAATAGTAGGAATTGAATAAGACGCTTGCGAAAGTCGCATTATAAAGCAATATGAAGGCTATTGGCAACGGACCTCGTAATTTTGAGCCATGGTCAAGTGACGAGGACCACCCCTTCTCTTTCTTAATTACCACACTAAGCCAATGGGAGGACTGCATTAAGCCTCCTCAGATTTAATGTGTGTATCTATTCTCTCTACACATAGCGGATATGTTCAGGAGCTCCAGGACTCGAACCCGCGACACTCCGGCCACGAGTGTGTGATCATAACCACTAAGTTACTAAATGAGATGGGATATATATATATATATATATATATCAAGGTCAAGGAACTATTTTTTAAAATCGTAAAATGGGGTTCAACCTTTTTATTAAAACATAAAAAGGTTCAATCATAATAATGAGAGATCAAAGGATCAAAAGATAATCATAAAAGGATAATCATAAATGAATATTATAAAAGGAAAATAACCTTTATTTAATATATATAAAGTCTCAATAATATTAAAAATTATAAATAACTCTAAAGAGTATAGAGAGAGAGAGAGTATAATGCTAAAAGTTTAAATAAACGCCAAATTTTTTTACATTTGTTTATTTTCTCCAAGAACAAGTTTGCGAAATAAACTTACATAATTCGTGGCCCTTTAAACTTTCAACAAATATTCATATTCATATCTATAAAATTCATTCATATCCATTAAGACCGAAAATATTTTTTTCTTTAAATATTAAATTCTTCTGGTTATTAACACCATATTGACCCAATGGCACTGGAAAAAATAATAAAAAACTTTTTCGCTGCCTCTCTGAAACGTAGACGGTACCCGCATGATTGTGCGGGTTGGGCTTTACCTGTGAAAATTTACGAGTTATACATTTTTTAGCTTTAAGTTGATAGAAGAAACAAACATAATTTAACTAAAATTGTTACAAATAAGGAGAATATTGATGTGTAATTAATTCTTTTATCGACTCATTATTTATTTACTGTGAAAATCTTTAAAGCATTTTCTTGTTTTTGTGTGTGTGGCAAGAAAAAATTAACTTTGCATTTTTCACCAAGTGTTTTTGAAATACTTTCGCAGATTTCGAATTTGCATTCGCGAGGCTTTGAAATGTCATCAACACATCTAATATGGCTATACATGCCATACGTTTAAGCAGTTGGATTTTAATACTTCGATCTATTTGCAAGGTGGAATTACACAACACTGCATCTTCATCATCATTTTAAATACTTTTCTTAGTAGGTGGAGATTCTGCTAACGCTTCAGCTATCTCTAGCAAAAATTTTAAGGTCTCTCAGGACCCTTAACATATATTTATGCACTCGAAAAAAACATCCTTCTTCAAAACAATGTAACTTAGCAATAAAACAAAACAATCATTTGAAATATTTATCATATGGTAATCATATATATTTACATTATTTTTCAAATTTTCAGAGAATTTGAGAAAAAATTTAAAAGGTTATAAAGAAATAAAAATTGGACAATTTTTAAAAAATATGAAAATCAGTATTTTACACCGCTAAGGATTCTAAAGTAGAAAGTTAATCAAAATTTACAAAATTTATTTTACTTGGTATAAAAATGTTCTCTTTAGCAGTTATAATAACTTTTAAGAAATTTAGAGAAGAATATATATATTTTTTAAATACAATTATAACGAAAATTTTAAGAAAAAAATTAATTAAAATTGAAATAAAAAATTTGATAAAGTTTTTTTTTGAAAATTGTTGTATAAGAAATGAGGAGCTTTATTTTGAACACGTGTATGAAATTTCAAATTGATATCATAAATAGGTTCTGAGAAATCCTGCGCGCAAGCTAAAATTTGTTGCTTTGAGAAAAATGAAGTTAAAGAGAGATAAGAAAGAGATAGGGGTTTTGCTTAAATTTTACTAGTTATTTCTCAATAACTTCGGAAGTTTTTACAGTATCAACAAAATTTTTCTATCAAAATGCTCAGAAATGTTGATGCTTTAACATATATTTTTTTTCAAAAAAGTGAAAAGTTTGCAATTTAAGAGTCCTTAGAGCTCTTAAGAGATTCATTTTGATTTTTTGAAAGAATTTTTTTTATTTAATATTGTTTTTTGTTTGTACTGGAACGAAGAATTTGTTTCTGCTAAGACAATGAAATGAATGGGTTAGCACAAGAGACTTTGATGGTAAAGGGTGATCCAAAATAGACTTTCCATTAAAAATATTTATTTTTTATCGCTCTCTTCTGTGAACTTGATTCTCCTTCTAGTATACGTATTTCATATGTTTTGTCCTCAACATAGTCTTCATCTGAAAGATCACTAAGTTCAGAATCTGATTTACTCATCAATTGCAAAATTTCTTCTTGTGAGAGAGTTCTTTTCCTTTTGGACATCTGAAAAAGTTTTGGTTAAATGTTAGCACGATATTCCGTGAAAAATGATAAAATGTATAAAATTTTTTATTATTTTAAAAAGAAATAAAATATTTAAACCACACCTTATATATACCAACTCCTACCGGAAAACCTACATTTTTTTCGAGGGTGAGGGAAGAAGATTTATGATGTGTGTGTGGATGCAGATATCTGTGTAGATGATGGAAATGCCATACCCTTCAACAAATGTATGGCAAAGAAAATTATTTGCAAAAAAGAGCGAGAGAAAGAAAAAAGGGGCTCGTCCATGGTAACCCCAAGGAAATAGGGTATTAATTATTTAACAATATATTTCGTTTTTATTTAGGTTTCCATCAAAATTCTTGAAACAGAAAAGAAAACTCGCAAGGCAAGCACCTACCTTTACAGCTGCAGTGATTCAAGCAACACCCAACTCGCACGATCGTGCGGGTAACGAAATCCCGAGTCCTACAGGCAACATTAATAAAGTATAATTAATATTTTTACTATTTTACAATTATTTAAACATTAAGACAAAATATGTATCTAAGCAATTAGAAATATATATATATATATATATATATATGTCGTGGTTTTTCGAGTGAACATCAAGACATTTTATTTTGAACTGTCTTTATTTCATGAAATCACTTTTGAATCTGATTTATAAGAGAGAAAGACGGACACGTGTTGAAAATCAGAGTTCGCGGCTTCTCAAAAGCCAGATGTCTATTCAAGTACTCTTCTTATTGCAGGGATATATTTGAAAGTTAAGCATTTAAGCATGACATACGAGGTAATAAAAATTAATGGTCGGAGCAGCAAAGATCTGTTAAAGCCATGTGTTCTTCATTCCCGAACTGGATAATTAATTCAATACTTGAAGATGTAACGGGAAAATAAAAGTTAGAAGTGGTATAGGTATTTAATTTTATAGATTTAATTATTTAATTATATATATATATATATATAATTACCTTTTTACTACAGATAAAAAGAAGACGTGTTTTCGTTGCATTCGTAAAGAAGCTGAAAGTAAAACATGGACTACAACCACCACCCTATAGATAAAAAGTGATGTAATATACACGCACACTTTCAGTTAAACTCACTCAATCTTTCGATTCGGTCTTTTCTTACATAAGACTATTCCAGAAACAAAACGTATAAGAATATTTAACCCGATGATCGTTCGAGTTGGGTTTTAACGGGATAAGTTACTAAAATATTCATGAAGGCGTACAAACTCTTATATGAGTTTTTAATATGCTTTCCATAGACCGCTTAGTAGCTTGTAAGTTTTTAAAATCTATGTTTGTAAAATGTTTATGATAAGAGTAGGTATGAAAGCAAATTGAGGGTGTCTATGAACAATTACAAAACTTTATCAAACACGATTTATTTTGCAGATAACACTATTGCCAGATTAAGAAGTAAATCACATTAAATATATATTCAAACGTATTGTTAATTTTTAAATTCGTAGAAATAAAGATTATATGAAAATGATGATGAATTTAAGTATTTTATGATAGGTAGTATGAAAAGATTGTTGAAAGATATTTTAAATTTTTAGAAAAGCTTTATTGAGAGAGAGAGAGAGAGAGATGTGTGTCTACTTCCACACACACACAATCTTAATGTTTAAAACTGTTTAATTTTCATTAAGATGATAAAAACGTATAAAATTTAATGCTCAAATCAATACAATAAACAAGAGTAATGTACTCAAAAACAGGAAAACTATGTGAAAGCTATATTAAATAATATTTAAAAAATATCAAAGGTAAATTTTGTAAATTATTTTTAAGAGATTTCACGAGAAACAGATTTTTTGACATAGCACCTGTTTAAAAGCTTTCATTTTACATGCATAATTTGCTTAAATAAAAGTGTGATCAGAACTCATAATTATTATTTTTATTTATTACACAAAGAAAATATTTGAAATAAGTCAATAAATTTTGTTTTGAATTTGAAATAGATTATAAGTAAAAGTTAATGAGGTAAATGTTCACAAAAACTGTTAAGGAAGATTTAAAAGCATTCATTTGAAAAAAAAAATTCTGTTTTTTATAGAAACTTTCGAGAGACACGTAAGGATATTTCCAAAACGATAAAATTCATATATTTCTTTGAATATCGTCTCTACTTACTTTCAAAATGAACTTTGTCATATACAAGCGTAAAAACAAAGATATTTTTTATAATACAAATTTAGAATAAAAGTAAATGAAAAAATTTGTGTTTTAAGGTACGTAAGCAATTCTCTCTTTGTTTGTTTGCAAATTGTAATATGATAGGTGTTTAGGAGTGCTACAAAAAATATGATCTGGATTTAAGGAAAACATTTATCTTTTTATAAATATAGCTTAGGTTCTGCTATAATCAGACTATATAGATAAACTATGAACGAATATGTTACGTACTAAATTTACATTTTTAATGATTTGGTGAAGAATTATAAGATCCTTTATGAAGGAAATATGCAGATAGAGAACAGAGCGCCATTTGATCTCAACGCAAATTCTTGGAACTTTTCTAACGAAGAATCGCTAAGCCAATGAAGAGGAGGGAGGGGGCGAGCGATCGAAACCGTTGATTTCGATCCTCACGAAGCCGGGGGAAGTGCGGCTCGGTATGTTTTAATTGACCTCATCGCCACATTAGCGACGGGTTCTAGCGAAACGTGCCGTGTTGCTATTTTGTTGGGAAAATTTGCTCGGGAGCCCATTTGGCCTGCAACTTTATGCAAAACCCACTCTCTTGCACGCACGCACACATCCTTTCTCTCGACCTGATTAACAATTTCGGCTTCTGTCTGGGCTTTTGTAAATGTTACAGGTTGGCCGCCCGTAGATTGCAAGCTCTCATTATATCCGCATTCATCCAGGGCTTCCACGCAAACAGCAATTTGCATAAAAAGAGAGACTCGGGTAAAGATTTCGAAATTTATGCCCGCTTATCTGCGGCTCGAAAGAGTTAAGACGAAATGCCCCTGAGGCCGTGATTTGTTTGTGGCTTTTACCAGAGAGAAAAATGACTGCGTAGAGTTTGAAGATTTCCTATTTGGATTTCATTACGGGGATTTTCCGGGGCTGTGGTAGTGCGCGCGCCCCAGGACAGAAGATGCTAACGTTCCCCTGGAGAGGTTGCATTTGCTTCAGCGGAAGGATAAAATGAGTTATGCCCCTGGCCTTCAGGGTCCAGGGGCGAATATGAGAGATTAAGGGGCTTCCGGGAATGACCAACGGAAGGGAGGTACTGCATCCCGTTAATCTCTGTTATTAGCGCTATGCCGGAAGCTCCGAATGTAACCAAATTATTTACGACGCTGCTATCTATGAATACATAATATATGCGAGAGTATAATCAAGCCTTTTGCAAAGTGGTCGAGCATAATTAATGAGCGTTCGGCGGGCTTTAATCTGAATTTCAATGCCAGCCAAAACAGGTGATGCGAAGAACCTAGACGCCCAATCGATGGGCCAATGAGCGACCGATCATTTTAGCACCTGATAACCACTCTTTCCTTTCTTTGTCCCATCTCTCTCATCATAGGATCTACCTGGAACATTCCAATCGCTGCGCCACATAATAGTGTTACCATTTAAATGGTAAATAGAATCTATCGAGGGATTGTTATGGAAATGGATGGACCCAGAAATCCCTTTAGATCTTGTTTCGAGATTATTGGGCGCAAACGGAATTCAAAGTTATGAATTTTTAATGAGAGCCGCACGGAAGAGAGCTGAAAGAGTTCAGAATGAGGTGTTTCTTCTCGTTCAGATTCGCACTATCTTCGAAATTGATTTTTAACCGAACTCTCATTGGAATGGATTTTCGATAGTGAGAAGCTACGGCCGAATTGACTGAGAAAGTATACTAATACTCTCTAGTGACTAGTGAACGAGTTTCATTTTAATTTACACAGCAATTCAAAGGTTACGAATAATTAGTATACGTTTAAATTTCTTGAAACAGGAGAATTATCTAAAACTTTTCTTTAGCCTCAAGTGCACTTGAGAAAAGTAGTGTAGTTCTGTTAGGAGTTTAAGTTATTAATTACCATGTTTACATTTCCAGGGGAGTAGTAATTTCGAAAATACAAAATATAATGCATATCAATTAACCAACTTGTTACTGGAGCATACCAATCAGATAATGTACCTCTAAGCCTCTATTTATGGATATGGGAATGAAATTGGTAGAAAAAACTGTTTTGGGTCATAAAAACTTAGTTCTAAGAAAACAAATATAGGAATATTCAAACTGTACTAAAAAGTCATTATATAATATTCATAAATATAATGTACTTGTAAACATATTAGGATCATTTGGAAAAGCCAGAATCATGACACAAATGATAAATTCACGGTTTATTTTTCGTTGTTTGAAATTACTAATAATTTAACAACTAAATTTAGTGTCCTTATACATTTAAAATAATTCAAACCAATTTGGGCTTTTCTTGTCTAAGCGCTGTGAAAAGTGACGCATTCAAAGTATCTAAAATCTATAAATTAAAATGTAATAAGAGATATGTAGGTACGTTAATTTAAAAATCATTTTTCGAAGCTTTAAAAACAATTTCATCGGTTCATATTTTTAAATGTCTTCTACTCATACTGAGTATTTTTCATAGTTTTTACATTTTAAAGTACATTTAAATAAAGAAAATCAGATTTAAATTGAGAGAAATTTGGAATTTCTTTTTAAATTCAACTAAATGTTAAAACGAAAAAAACCAGAGATCTCATTGCTAAAAACAAAGCAATAGAAAAACTAAAGAAAGTATTTTACACATTTCACTTAGAATAAAAATTTTGATCTATTTGTTATGTTTTGAGGATTTATAAAGCTACTTATATATACTAAATCAGAACTGCATAACAAAAATTCTTAAATTTAACTATATACTTTTCCACTGTGTCAAAGTCTACACTTTTCAGTTGATTTAATAGAAGTCTCCTAGGGGTGTTATGGTCACGAACTCGTGACCGAAGTGTCGCTTGTTCAAGTCCTGGTGCCTCTGAAGTACCACCGTGCAGATAGGGCCGATGCACGTTAAGACTGTCGAGGCTTAATTTCTCCCGTTGTTGTGATGTTTTAGTTAGGAGAGAATAGTGCCTTCTCAGGTGTCGTCCTCGTCGCTTGACCCTGGTTTAAAATTTCGAGGTACGTCAACAATAGCCCTCGTATTCCTTTATAGTTCGACGGTAATATAACACTCACTCACTTACTCAATATTAGTTTATGCAATCGAACAAATACAACCTATTTGTAACTATGTAAAATTTTTTAGCCTGTCTGAGTGAGTAAATAATAACGTCGCTCTATTCATCTACTCGAGGGCTTTTTCGCGATGAACCCGGTAATTTTGAACCATGGTCAAGTAAAGAGGACGACAGCCACTCTCTCTTAACTACCACACCACACCACACCACATCAATGGGAGGACGTTTGAGCATCGACAGATTTAACGTGCATCGCCCACCCCTTCTACAAGGTAGGTCTTCAGTGGTACAAGGCTCGAATTCATGACTCGCCGGCCTCGAGTCCGTTACCTTGACCACTAGGCTACAACGGTCACTTCTTAACCCAGCACAGTTCCTTTTAGCTGCATTTTTAAATTGATTAATATTAATCCCTTTGTTATTGCTCATTGTGGTTCCGATAAAAGTGCGAATAATTCTATATTTGTTTACATACTCTATGGTTATCTCATAGAATCCAGTAAAAATAATAATGCAAGAAATATCCTCTTGGTATAGAAGTACCAAACTATTTAGTACATAGAAAATATCAGATAGAGTATAATAGGTATTTCATAGTCCATTGATTAATTAAAATTAATGTAATTTATTAAATTAGTTAAGTAGCATTTAAGTAGTCATTCCCGAGAAACCGAAAAACTCAGAAGGTCGTTCTGATAAGTGTTTGTGTCCAGAATTACAGAAAAGAGTGAAATCTAAAAGCTACTGTTTTATCTCAGCAAGGAGCTTTTTCAAATATTTCTTTTATCAGATTACGGTCAGTGTCCATGGTTTCATTTCTTGTGAAACTATAAATATTTCAAACCTGCTCCTAAGTCGTTTGCGGAAATAGTTAAGTATTTGTGAGAAGAAACTATGAAGTGAAGGGGTTGGTAGAAATTGTGGATGATAATAAGAGTTCGTAGAAAAGAGCATCGAAATTATTGACTCTCGATCGATTCTTAGTTTGGAAGAAAAGCGAGAGAGCCTTGGGCACCCCTCTGGAGAGAATCAGTTCATTAGCCCACTCGGACTTCAGCTTCGAACCTCTTCGAAATTCACTAGAGGGAGCGCTCACAAATTCACATTCCATCAACCCTTCCTCACATCGATCTCTTGGAAGAATCAGTCCCCATTGCCTCATTTTACATATGACTCTAAGGATAAATTTTATCAATATGTAAATTTTGTTTTATAATAATGATATCTGAAATTTTTAATTGATTTGTTTTACAGTCGCTTTCGAGTGATCCTCAAGCTACTGGTAACAGACCTTGTAAATTTTAACCAAGTTAGAGTTATGTTTACATTACGCTATAAAGCTGCACTTGGGCTACTAGTGACGAACCTCGTAATTTTGAACCATGGTCAAGTGATGAGGACGACGCATGAGCTGAAACCCCCTCTTTTAACTTCCACACCACACCAAAGTGAGGACGTTTGAGTCTCGACATATTTAATGAGCATCTACCCTCACTGCAAGTCGGGTCTTCAGTGGCACTGAGCTCGAACTCATGACACGCCAGCCATGAATCCGTGACCTTGACCACTAGGCTACCGTAACCACCAAATTTTAACCAAGTGAGTATTTATTATTGTTATACTTAAAACAATATGAGGGCTATTGGAGATTGACCTTGTAATTTTGAATCTCTGTCAAGTGACGAGCGCGACACCTGAGCCGGCACCTCACTCTCCTAAGTTCTCTACCATGTCAACGTGAGTACTTTGAACCACGAGAGATTTTATCGTGTATCCGTTCCTCTAGACACCAGGTATTGCAACAGAAATAAATTAAGATTTGTTTGTCTCCTACACCTTCACTATTTCCTGCATTGTCTTACATAGAAACAAGATCCAAATTCATATAAAAGCCACGGTAACCTAGTGGTCAAGGTAACGGACTCGTGGCTGGCGTGTTATGAGTTCGAGCCTAGTACATCTGAAGACCTGCGTATAGAGGGGAGATGCACGTTAAAGTTCAATGTCAATGCTTAAATGTACCCCCCCCCCTTTGGTGAGGAGTGGAAGTTAGGAGAGGTGGTGCCAGCTCAGGTGTCTTCCTCGTCACTTGAACCTGGTTCGAAATTACGAGGTCCGTCGCTAAAAGCCCTCGAGTAGCTGAATATTGAGACTTTAAATTTCACTCAATCACTCACTGACTAGGCTATTGATTCTTTACGAAAAGTAGTGCGAAAATCTGGTGAATACGGTAACAAAAATCAAGCATCTTCCTCATCATTTGGGCAATAACGGAAATTTCGAATTTGTCATTAATGGGTAGTATTTCATACGCCTGTGTGCGATGTTTGAACACCTGTATTTCATAATTTTATCTTAAATGATCTTGAGTTTTTTTTAGTGTAAGGCATAATTAAACGTTTAAGAATCGTATTTCTGTAAAGAATTTATTTTTGTAATATATACTTTTTAGAGTTGTTAAAAATAGAGCAATTTTTTTTGTAATATTATGGTTCAAAGTTAAGTTTTTCAAAAAAATTCTTCTTGCTGTATTTTTATAATTTTGCAACATACTTACTTAAAAAATAACATTAATTATTTTAGTCATATTTTAGAAAATTGACTGCAAACCCAGTTGGGGTCGGGGTAGCCTACCGGTCAAGGTAACGTACTCATGGCTGGCGTGCGTGTCATGAGTTTGAGCCCAGTACCACTGAAGAGCTGCCGTGCAGGGGAATGATGCACGTTCAATCTGTCGAGAGCTCAAACGTCTTCCCGTTGGTGTGGTGTGGTGTGGTAGTTAGGAGAAGGGGTGCCATCTCAGGTGTCGTCCTCGTCACTTGACCATGGGTACAAATTACGAGGTCCGTCGCCAAAAGTCCTTGTGTAGCTGAACAGGCTGACGTTAATATTCATTCACTCACTTTTATTTTCGACTTTCCGATATGCTCGCGCCCCCCACGGGGGGTTTCCATGCCCCCTATAATCATAACCTTGTAAATCAACATTGTTAGAAACTACTACTGTTTGGTGCTCAAGTTACAATAAATAGGAGCATTGTCTTGCTGAAATATACGGCGATTCGTATGAAATCTACGTAAATAAGGTAAAATTTCCTCTTTCAGCATTTCTTGGTGACAAATCTCAGAAGGGAAGTTCAACAAGTAGTCAATGCTCCCCAGGCCACGCAACATTTCCCCCATTAAAAGTTTCTCTTTGGAAAGAATACTTTTGTTTCTTTCTTAAATCGTATCTGTAGGAATTAAAAAATCCTTCTGGACCATTTATTTTAAATTTGTTTTTACCACTGAACATACTCTTCAGCGACTACAACAAAAATTCTTAAGTAGTTATAGCTATATGAAAAAAGTATAATGAATTGATTATAAAAAAAAAAAACTTACTTTACTCAATTCTGCTTACATGTTTTTTAGAACCATGTCTTATATTCTTGTGGATTGGTTTGAAATATAATGCGGTTTTTAATGCTTCTCTTACAAAGTATGAATTGAGCTTTAAAAGACATCTGATAGTTTCTAGGATAATTTCAGGTAAAATTACTTCATTATGTTTCACGGATAACCTTGAATCTGAAGCTGACTAAATACTTCGACGTTTATCTTTTGAGAAAGAACAGACGAAGGGGTATAATTGTTGTTCCATGAGTTGTCTTATCCAGAAGACAATTTCCAACTACGTTATGAAATTGACTTATATTGCGTGTGATTTCTGTAACTCTGATTGCTTTACCATTTCAAACTTCAATTAAACCTTTATCACTGTTTGATAATTGCAAACCTTGCGGGATTGTAGTGAAAATTTTTTGAAATATACTGCAATAACCTTCCCTGTGTTTTGACGGGAAAATTGAACGCGGCCTGCATCATGCCTCATCATGTGGCAATTACTGCAGTGCACATGTGCTGTTGGTCCGTTTTTCATGTACTCCTATCTAGTGCAATAATTTTTGTTCACCCATGCAAATCACTTTTGTGAACTTTTACCTTAACTTAAAAATTTTAAATTGTGTCCTAAACAGTTTTATGAAGTTACAAAATTATAAAACTCGCATTAATACTATTTTTATAGAAACATATATTTATTTTCATGTTAATAACATAAACAAATGAAAAGTTTATCTCAAGATGAATTTGATAGCAATAGTTTAGATTTACATATTCATTTTTATGAAAAAAGGTATATATATATGATAGTAGTTGTTTTATATAAATAGATATATTGATGTGCCAATAATTTTTGCTGAAAATAATGAGTTTATATATAGATAAAATTTTATCCTGCTTACATAAGCCTTATTAAAACTATGAATAACTTATACAGCTTATGTAAATACAATTTTATATAATACAGATCATAATGAAAATAGTAATGTTTTTGATAAAAAGGGTGCTTTTTCAATTTTAACAATATTAAAACTCTTTCTTGGAACATTAATATTCGTATATCTATTTATAGGAATACAATTCTTAATTATTTGCAACCTAATTCTTTTTGTTAATAAAATTATTCATAGAAAGAAGCATAATCATAACAAAAATTTATAAAATACTGTGTAGATAGAAATATACGTTAAGCTTATTATACTTCCGTTTACAATAAGCTTACATCCCAGATATGCTCGATTGGAGACAAATCTGGGGATCGAGAAATCCAAGGAAGGGTAGTAACAGTGCGGAGACAGCCTTGTGACACCCTTGCTGTGCGAGGCCGAGCATTGTCTTGTTGAAAAATGGCTCCTGGGAACCATTGCATGAGTGGAAACACTTGTGGTTGCAGGATGTCATGGACATACCACTGAGCTGTCATGGTGCCATGGATCAATACTAGGAGTGATGGTGTATAGTAGGCAATGGCACCCCATACCATCACACCAGCTGTGGGAGTGGTGTGTCGCTGTAAAGCAAAGGCAGGATTGAGGCGTTCACCACTGGGTCTCCACACACGAACACGATTGTCATCACTGCTGAGATTGAAGTTGGATTCATCGCTAAAGACGACGTGGTCCCATTCCGCTGCAGTCCAGTTTCCTCGTGCGTGGCACCACTCCAAACGGAGGCGTCGATGGGTGGGCGTCAAGGGCAGCTCACGTAATGGGGGCCGCGATCCCAAATGTCCTTCAGCCAGGCTCATTCGTATGATTCTAGAAGACACAGGGGCTCCTAGTGAAGGTGCTACCTGTGCTTGGATGGCGGCCGATGAAACAGTTGGCTGTACGCGTGAATTTCTTTCAATGTGGCGGTCTTCTCGACGACTGGTCTGTCGAGGGCGTCCGGAGCCTGGTCTTCGCGTAAATAACATCTCTCGCATCCACTGGTCCCAACACTTCGTCACAACACAATAAGAGCGGCCTAATTGATGAGTTACTGGCCTAGCTGACCACCCAGCTTCCATCATGCCGATGATTCTTTCCCTCTCAAACTGCGACAGCTGCTCATATTGTCTTCGAAAACGGCGTAATAGCATGTCTACTTCAGCTGTTCCTTTGTAAACGATTCAGCACACTCAAACAAGCTTTGGTTACCTGTTTTATACTCCACGGAGAACGCCATCTACCGGCTATACGTAATGCGCAATCACTCTGCATTTCTAATCATTTGTATATCTCCCCGACATGTACCTTCATTCCAAGTTTCATTACGATCCCGCAATTAATATTGTATATATACACATATATGTATATAATGAGTTTCAATTAATTTACATTTTACTCCCTCTATCAGCTAATTTGATTGTAATTTTTTCGAAATTTATAGCTTACTAATTTTAGCTCTAAAACTTTCTTATAACTCTCTCTCTTTTTTAAAATCTTTATTTAATGCTTTTCTTTTTATTGTCTGCATAAAATATGTTGTTTCTTTCATTAAAAATATATTTATGAATAATTTTCAAAAATGCAATTCTCGATTTGGTTCTTAACAATGATGTAAGAAGATTACTTCTTAATACTTTCAGTTCATCGTGATGGCGATGAAAATGTTTTTGATATGATTCTAAGGAAGTAGATTACTTTTTTTGATACCATAAGATATAGGGGATTTATATTTTTGCAAATTAATTTCAGTATTAAATTTTTTTAAGCTTCATTTTCTTTTGTGAAGGTTTTTCGGCCGAATAACTTATGCAAATATAGGGGATGTGGTTGGTGACTTGAAACTATGCTTAGCCCTGCATTCTTAGTGTTATAATGTATTACTGTGGTTATTGTATTTCTTTCTGTATTGTCTTACTATTATTTTTGCCTGCTGTTTACCCTTAAGTTTAAATTACATCAATATATAGTATAAATATATATATATAAATAAAATTTTAACTGAAAGGGGTTTAGTTTGTGGCATATTTTTAATTTTTTTAATATGTAGATCATAATTTCTATAGCACTTTCAATATTTTGCTCAAATGGATCGGACAGATATTTTTATTTGTATGTTGAGAAGATGTCGATGACACTTAATAATTTGACGTAGCATTTATTTAAAAAATTTCTTGACAAAACATGAATATCATAAATAAACTTGAACAAATTTTTCTTGGTTGTGTTTGAAAAACCATGGCTGTAGCATACGGACAAGGAAAATCCTACTTCACGCGGCAAATCTACAGGCCTTAAAGTATGTCATTATTTGACTGGAAATGGCTTAGCATGTCAAAATGTAACTTTTGATGATTCCATTATTGGTATGTTGTTTCAGTCGTGACAAATGACTTTTCATGGTTTAAGTTTTTTATTGATGACGACAAAAAGGTAGCAGCAATATGGCAGAGAAACACACACATGCGACAAAAAAAAGTAACCACTGACTAAAGAATATTCCTTGTGCGTCACAGTCCTTCAGTCCTTGTTTCTTACTCTGTGAATCTGGTATCGATAAAAATAAGATCTGGAACTCACTCTGAGCTCATTGGTTGAAAATTGGCCTGACACCATTCAGTGACACCACTTCGTGAAATGCTTAGACGAGGGGGTCGGGATCCTCATAACTGTGGGAAGAAAAACCATAACACCAATATGATTTAGGATGTCACGTAGTAGGAAATATTTGAAACAATTTGATTCTCGTGCCGATTCGTGCAATGTTTGGGAATAGAGGTCAAACATACAGATTTAGAGTTTCATTATGTATTGTTAATGCATTACTTACAGATGTTTATGAACATGAAAATAAGCATCATAAAATATAAAAACTATTCCTTCAACATAAATGAAAAATTAAAATTGTGTGTGTATATATATCTATATATTACATATATTATATCTCTTTTAAAAATATTTTTAAAATAAGAAATAAACAAAATAAGTGTTCCTGTAATATAGTTAAATAAAAAAATAGATTTAAATATAAACATTGTTTTTGCAAAGCTTATACTTAATATCACAATATCAGAGGTATAAATTGTGACTTCCAATTCGACACATCCTTCTGAATGTTCGTTTATTAAACAATTTCTTTGTGGACTCAAAATATTCTTCATATGAGATACATTTTGTTCATTTATATTCAGAATGTCCCTAATTTAAACGTCAAGTGGGCACGGAGTAAAAAGAGGGGGGGGGGAGGTCCTCATCAGTTCTGGGAATACTTAAAAAAATCTCTGTCACTTGGTTAAGCAGTGACTAGGATACTTTTGAAAATGTGAAAAATTGACACCGTCCTCTCTCTTCACATCATTAGGTAATGTAACCAAAAATTTCATAACTTAAGGTATCCGACTACTGCGACAACTTTTTTTAAAAACAATGGAGATATGAGGAATTTTGTTATTTTTAGATTTGTTTAGTACATTTTAAGAAAAATATGTTAAATTAAAAAGGGAAGAAGAAACTATTATTACTAAAATGAGAAAACATGGGTCAAAATTTACAAAAAATAACTAAATGTGGTCCATTCTGTACCAAAAGTTTGTGAACAAATTTTCAATTCTGATGTTTTGCTATGTTATTCATTTTTGAAATGATCTCCAGGATAAGATATATTTTAGTTTTTTTCAAAAACTGGAGCATTTTATCTTAGTTATTACATGAAATTGCTTACAAAAACAGTGATTAAATGAACATAAGGAACTGAATATTTTGTTATAAAACAGTGATTGATAAATTTGAAGGTTAAAATGCTTCTGCTATTATACAAAACATATACAAAAATTTCAGTTAATTATGTTCAAAACTTTTTGAGTAATCGCTGTCCTGCTTTGAGCATTTAAAAAAAACACACCTTTCGAGTAAAACGCGCTTTAATGTATGATATCTTGCTGTAAGTAATGGCATCTGCTTTTACTAAAACACTTGACGTTTTTGTTCTAGTGAACGGAAAATTATAAACTTGGTATTTTTATAAAGCTAATGAGATGGCCTATAAAAAAACCATAAAAAGAATTTGTCAATATTTGGAAAAATTCACGATTTTAGGGTAGTCGGATATCTTAACAGTGATTTTTCACTATATCATCTATTATAGCCGTGGTATTGATCACAGTCACAAGTCGGGTAAAATACCCTCTCTCTCTCTTTTCTGGTTTTGTTGAAATTAACCTAGTTTGTTTGAGTTAGGGTTTGAGAAAATTATGTTCCCTAACTTTGACTCGTCATAAAAATATTACATGTAACCCCAGGTAAGTTTCTCAAAAGATGGATCTTCTACGCTCATGTCCATAAATTAAGGATAATTCAGAATCACACAGAAATTGAACTCTAAAATGAAAATTTCACCTGTAGAATTATCACACACATCTTGAAGAAGAATATGCAAATTACAGGAAACCACCAGATGGCGCGGATAGTATGTCACAATGACGAGAGTGTAAGAGAGGGGTATATAAGGAGTGGTGGCAAAGAAGTAAAATTGTTCACAAGCGCTTTAAAAGCCTTTCAGTGCAAAAACCGCATGGTTATGGCACAAAGAAAGCATTTGAAGGATTTTTTACGTGGTAGAATTATCGGACGACTGGAATGTGGACGTACCAGCTGGATGTATCCGAGGAACTTGGAATCGCCCACAGTGTCATCTCCAGGCTTTGGCAACGATTCCAAGATGATGGTAATGTGAGTAGATGTTACAGCACAGGTCGCCCCCGAGTTACAACGCCGAATGAGGACCGGAATTTGGCAGTTACTGCCAAAAGAAACAGACGGAACACAACATCAGACCTATCTCGTCAGCTCTCTTCAGCTACCGGTACGACAGTTTCAAGGCAGACCGTATACAGACGCTTAGGGCACATTGGTCTATACGCTCGTAGGACTATCAGATGTGTTCCCTTTACTGCAACTCACTGTCGCCTGCGATTAACCTGGAGAAGAGAGCATGCATTGTGGACACCGCAACAGTGGTCTTGTGTGATGTTTTCCGACGACTCCAGGTTTAGTTTGCAGTCTGATTCTCGCCGGACTTTCATATGGAGAGCGTCAGGTACCCGTTACCACCAAGAGAACACCATTAAACGACACCGTTACGGTGGTGCAGGATGGCTCGTTTGGGAAAGAATTATTCTTGGTTCCAGAACTGACCTGCATGTTGAGAGTGTAACGATGACAGGCCACATCTATCGGGATGTCATTCTGGAACAACATGTACGTTTGTTTCGGGGCGCCATGGGTGCTGAATTTCTGTTTATGGATGACAACGCCCGTCCTCACCTTGCAAACATTTTAGACGAATGCCTTCATTCGGAGGATATCACCCGTATGGATTGACCAGCATACTCACCGGACTTGAATCCAATAGAGCATTAGTGGGATATGCTTGGCCGACGAATTGCAGCCCGTCAACCCCCTCCCACCTGTCTACCGGAACTTCGGAGGGCATTGCTGGATGAGTGGTGTAATATTCCCCAAGATCGGATTGATAATTTGATACTCAGCATGCGTAGGCGTTGTAAGGCCTGTATTGCATCGTCCGAGAGACATACTCCGTATTAACCATCATACTATCCATGTTATACTGTTTTGTGTAATTAGGTTCTTTTTTGAAATTTGCTCCAGGAAGTAAAAATTGCAATTTTTATTAATTATGTCAAACATATAGCATCTTTTTTGCTCTTTACCTTTTGTTTAATAAATAGACTTTACAATTAAGTCAAATTTATTTTGCTTCGGTCTCTTTCTTTACCTGAACTTCATTATCCTTAATTTATGGACATGAGTGTAGTTAAGATTTCAAAACTGTACAGAACTTGTTATTTTCTATCCGGAACAATTCTATAGACAATTTTTTTTATTCGCAAAATATCTTCATTTTTAAAAAAATCTCTGTTGACATCGTCTATCACATCATTAGGTATTGTGACCAAAAATTTCACGATATTCAGTGAATTTTCGACTAACACGGTCTTACATAGCCTTGCTATGAATCACAGTCAGCAATCGGGGAATGTTTTGAATCGAGGAATCGAACTTTGCTATTTTAGTTAAAACTAACATAGATTGCAATCACTATGATAATGAGAAATAGTAATTTAATGTAATGAATTAGTTACATATACGTCATGTCTGAAATTGCTTGAACAAATGACTAATATCTTTTTACTTTAATTTTCTTGAAATTCGAATTAAAAATGAGAAGCACTGTTGGTTAATGCTTTTATATTGAAAGATTTTTTGTAGAACTTATGAAGAATAATTCTCAAGTTTGCATAAGTGCAATAGATTGCAACTCTTTTTTAATGATATTAATACATTTACAAATTTGTTTCTCAGTTTTTTATTTAATTAAAAAAATTTTATCATTCATTTTTATTATACGTATTTTTTAATATAGTAGCAACTTATTTTAAATGAATACATAAAAATATAAAAAAAAGAGTTAACTTTTCGAACTTTTTATTTTTTCTTGGAATAATCACGAGAATGTAGAAGCTGCGTTTAACAATTAAATTCCACCACACACTTTTAATTATATAATACATTTCAATATTAGATTATATACAAATCATTTCAACATACAACTCTAAGTAAAACTTTACATTTTCTTTAAAAATAAAAATCTGTGTTTTTATTAAATTCTTCTTTCTTCTAAGTATCTTTATAGTTCTATACGAGTTGTTAATGCCTAAATAAACTTAAATGGGAGTCATTTAAGAAAGCAAAACAGGTTTAAATTGTACTTTTATTATCGTGAAAATCTAATTTTCCGTGACGTTCAGAAATTACACAAAGATATGCAAGCGGACAGTTAAGAAAAATACAATTAAAGTATTCTCGTGTGAGGTACTTCAGTTATATGGCTAACTAAAATCTAATAAAAGAAAACAGAATCTCTCTGAATTCTGAATGCATACCAAAGTAAGAAAAAAGAATTACGTTTTATAAAGTGTGCAATATTCTTTGTAAAAGAGATGTTTTGTTCAAATAATAAAGTTCCTTTTTATAGAAGAATAGAGTTGTTAAGATAGGAGAAAATACTTTTCATGTTATGTAACTGGTGTACTCGGGAGATAATGAATTTTTTATTGTTTTAAGTTTTTATTCACTTATCAAAAATACAATATTATAATTCTCAGTTTTTGCATGAAGTTATAATAACTCCTGCACACACAAAATAACAGACCACTAAATATTCCAGTAAAAGGAAATAGAATATAAAATGGTAAAATATATCTAATTTTTGTATGATATTAATATTTCTTTACAAAGACAAAATTTGTGACTTTTTCAGTTACTTAAAATGTCCTCCATTTTCTTCGTAGATTTAAGAACTGTTGCTTTTGATTTAAAATTTAAAAATAATGTTTTTGTACTGTTTTACTACTTAGAAGGATAAATAAAATGAATAATTTGACCCAAGGGCTTTTGAATTGCTTTAGTAATAGAGAAGGAAAAAAAATCAATCTGGCATTGCACTTTTTCCTAAAAAGAAAAACACACAATTAAATTTTTAGTTATGAAACTTTTACATTATTTATATATATAAAAATAATCAAAACGCTAGGTATTAAAATAATCAAAGATTTTAGGGCTTTGAAGCAAAATTTGAATCCAAAGAAACTTTCAAAGTAAACAAGAAAAAATAAATTAATCAAAATGAAGAAAAGCTTTAAAAATTATGAAGCCATAAGCCTGTGCTTCTCAAACTGAGAGGCGTGCCCCCCTAGGGGGCATGATAACCCAAGAAGGGGGGTGCGAGCATATTGAAAAGTCGAAAACAAAAGATTATTAAAAAAATTATTAATTTATTTAAAGCAAAAAAAAAAAAATACATTCTGACAAAATTAAAAATTAAAAAAACACACACTTGTACCCTGATTTAATACAACTATAAAAGTATTAGTACTACACAATGTATTTTATAGTTAATTTAACATTACTAAGTAATGAACAAGTTCAATAATTAACAGAGACTCCACAGGCATGTCATATATAAAATTATTTGCAAAAATTAACACTTATCTTGGATCATTTTGTATGGTTTATAATTAATCCCTTGACTGTCGATTAAAAGTTACGCGATTCGCTCCCGGATGTTTTGCACGTATGCACGCGTATGGGGTGTATTTGGGGAGAAAGGGAACAAATAAGAAAATCCTCTGAAATAAGTAAATCCTTCGCGAACACGAACACACACACACACACACACACACACACACCACACACACACACACCACACACACACACACACACACACGCACACACACACCACACACACGCACACACACACACACACACACACAGCACGACACACACACACACACACACACACACACACACACACACACACACACACACACACTGTTAAGGCCATTTTATTGCGTTCCAAAGCCTTTGGAATAATTTTATGGATAGCAGAAAAGATGGTATTTTGCAAAACGTATATATACGTCCTGGGCAATTTACGCACTGGATGAGTGAGACGTTTATATACGCTGGAGGTACTTTTGAGGTCATCTTGTACCTTTAGCGTTAAAGTATCGTGTTATCGAATTCAATAAATTGTTATTGCATGGAGGGGGGCGCGATGAAATTTATGATTGAATATTGGGACGCAAGTATTGAAAGTTTGAGAACCACTGCCTTAAGGAAATACACACACATACACGCATGCACACTAGAATTATTTTGCATCACTAGTTTTATTTAGTAATTTTTGTTGCTAATGTTAAGCAACAACTCATAATATTTTTCTCAATCAAGAATTTGCTTTCTCGATTTTTTTTTTAGTTTTCCGTGATTCCTTAAAAAAGTATAATTAAAGCATTAATAATTTCATTTGCATACAGCAAATAAGCTACAAAAATGTTGCTATCAGTAAATGCTTATTTCATTTAATTATCCACTTATTTTTTAAATTAATTCAAACTTACTTTTAAAGTAAGGATCTGGAAATTAAGTTTAAACACAAAAAATAACGCTGAAATGAAGAAATTAAAATCGAAATGCACGAAATTTTACTTAAATGAAACGAACCATCATTTACTAAATCCTCACTGAAAGCACATTTTTCAGAGAAACGGAAATTATATTCCTAAAAAAAATGTACTTTATTAAATGTATAGATAGAATTAAATGCACGTATATCTCTTAAATTTATACTCTTAGCGAACTAAAAAAAAAAAGTAAAGTTTTAAGTACTTTTTTTTGGTAATAGATAGAACTCAAAATGAATACCTTTTAAAATTACAGACGGTAATTCAAAATACAATTAGCCTTAATTTTATTATGTTTCTATCCTTACCGTTCCACTTATGATTCACATGAATATTCAGTTTGTTAATTCTTCCTTTTATTATAAAGAAGATATCCCATCTAAAAGCGGTTCTTCAAAAGATTTCTTTCAATTAAAAATAAATGAAAAATGTATCCGGATAAAAGAGTCTTTCTTCCGAAATAAGAAATCCTTTAAGTTAATGTAATGATTTATACTTGGTTGTGAAAGATAAGAATATCAGCATGACTTGTGATGCAGATAAACTTACATTCGGGTTATTAATCATAAGTTTAAAAAGATGGAAGGTTTTTGAGACGAACTTAATGTAATTCAAATAGTGGAAACTTATTTTTTCATTAAAATGAACGGAGAAAAGTATTTTCTATGGGTTAACCATAAATATTAAGGCAGAGTTTTGATAATTTAGATTGTTTATGTGGAAGGAATGTAATAATAAAGTTATTCATCATTTAAATCCTAGCATTATTAACATTTCTATATCGATTGGACGAGTATGTATCTGTATGTATTAATGCTTTCTAACCTCCTGTTATATTCCTGTGGGAAATCAGTGCTGATTTTCTGCCAACAAATGTTTATTAACATTACATTCATATCTGAAACAAATCTAATAAAAGTACAAAATTTTTTTGTACAATAAGCAAAAAGAATAATGCACTCATTTTTTAAGTACATCAAAAGAAATTATTTGAATAAATAGAAGAATTTTGAGAAAGGATTGCATATATAATATATTTTTGCAAAAAAAAGAAAAAAAAATGTCAAACTGAAAAATATGTGTTAGGCAAATAAGCTCTTTTTTTACTTGGATTCTATATTCTCATTTTTTGAATTTTATTTTAAAAAATTCTAGATTTTCGAAAGAATTATGCCTATTTATTACCAGTGTTCTTGTCTCAAAAGAGCATTCGTATCTGATATTGAAAAAGAAATCCCTTGTAAAAGAGTTACAGCATGTATTAAGTAGAATAATTAAAATAGTGAAATTTAGCTACTGCAGATCTGGATTTATAGAATGATACAGGATTTGGACTTCATTTGCGTAACTCTCGTACAGTTTTAGAGTTCTTAGAAAGGTCACAAATGTGGGCAAGACATTAAAAGAAATAAAAACTATTTTTTTAAAAAAACTTAACTAGATAAAGTCATAAGATTCACATAGTATAATGAAAGCGACTCACCTTAAGCGAGTGAGAGTTATATTTAAGTCGCACTATAAAGCTACACAAGGGCTTTTGTAGACGAACCTCCTAATTTTGAACCAGGGTCAAATGAGGAAGACGACACCTAAATTGGCATCCTCCTCTCCTAACTTCCACACCAAACCAACGGGAGAATGTTTGAACCTACGCAGATTTAACTTGCATCGGCCCCCTATGTATGGTAGGTCTTCAGTGGTCGAACTCTTGACATGCTAGCCACGAGTACGTGACTTTGACCACTAGGCTACCACCGTCAAGCGGCTCACCTTAAAAACAGAATACGTCAGCAACATAAACATAAAACAATAAAAATATGTTAATTGCATAATTGAAAGGTTTGAAGTTATCAAAAGCCTAAAAAATCGAAGTAGTGTCAAACATAGCTAACATTTGCATCAATTATTAAAGAATACTTTACACACTACAACTGCACCTATGCCATTAGTGCACGTCCAGTATTTTTCGACAGTAGAATTAAGACTTAATAGAGTAGGGCACACGTCCAAATGTTCAGCAGTCATAGGCTGACCAGAGTCACACAGATTACAGTCCGGTGAATCAGCGACACCAATTATTTAGAGAAGATATCTCAACCAGTCAGGCCCTGTCAAAAGTCTAAAATGAGGTACAGCAGCTTATCTAGGAGTGTCAGGAACCCAGGACGGGTTCTCGTTCAAGATTGCCCAGTTCTTGTCCTTCAACATCTCAGCAGCTTTCAATTTGAAACTATACACTGGTGGCCACACAAAATGCAACACACTGAAGGAAGCATGCAGAACATGTGAAATTTACATCATGCATTGGCGGCGATGAAGTATGCAAATCATTAGCATTATAGCGCAGACGCACATCACGGACTAACGTAGCGCCAACCGCAAGTGCTATATAAGGGCAGAACAGATTGGCTATTTGAAGTACGGCAATTGTTTTTTCGTGCGTTTTTTTTTTTAGTAAAATGTTTAACTATGCCTCGTGGAAAACATCGAGTGACTTTTGACTAGGTTTCTGAATTCGACTGAGGAAGAATAGTAGCCTATAGGGATTGCAGATCATCCTTCAGAGAAATCGGTCAACGTGTTGGATGAAAACAAGCAACTGTGATGCAGATCTGTCATCGCTAGATGCAGGAGGAAACGCGAGGCCGATCGCATCCACCTCGTTGCACCACTGCCCGTGATGCCAGGCTAATTGGATTGACATGGCAGTGATGGATCGCGTAGCCACACATCTCGAACATAGTACAACAGATTCAATCTGTTATGCATCATTAGGTGTCCACTCGCACCATTCGACGCCGTTTGCAGCAGCGTGGAATGTCCGCAAGGCATACATGGACAACGGAATGGAACTACTGTAAATAGTACTAACGAGTCCTGCTTCTGCCTACAACATCACGATGGTCGGATTCGAGTTTGAAGACACCGTGATGAGAGGCTGCTGAGCTGCTGTGTTATACATCGCCACACTGGTCCTGCACTCAGTTTCATGGTTTGGGGTGGTATTGGGTTTCTCACTGCCACACCCCTCTGGTACATATTGCCGGTACACTGAACAGTCAGCGCTACCTCTGAGAAGTTGAAGCTCATGGTCTTCCCATGCATTTAGCGCTTGCCATTAGCCATGTTCCTACAGAATGATGCGCGACCACACGCGGCCCGCAATGTTCAAGAGTTCTTCTTTACCCTTCAGATTGAATTGCTACCTTAGCTTGCTTGTTCGCTCGATCTATTGCCAATCAAAAACGTGTGGTCCATTTCTGCGCAACGACAAGCTCGGGATACACCACCCACTGCTACACTATATCTACTTTGGCAATATGTGAAAGTTGCATGGACTCTGTACCCCAAGGATACATCCAAAGCCTCATTGATTATATGCCAAGACGTGTGGCAGTGATTATAGACAACAATGGCGGCTACGCAAACTACTGATTTTGTCATCCTCCACACGTTACAAGAGGCTGTAATTTTAATCGTTTGATCTTTGTACATGTTATCTGCCAAATATATTTCGTTGTGATATATATCTCTGGTCCTTTTTGGTGTTGCATTTTCTGTGGCCAGCAGTGTACTTAAAAAGGCCGTATTAGTAAAAAGTCTTAAGGAATTAAAGGTTGGAATTCTCGTGGATCTTTGGATCACAAGGGATTCTTTCTTAGCAAGAAAGTCAGCATGCACATTCTCAGCAATGTCACAATGAGCCGGAACCCACTGAAGTAATTCTGTTTAAAATGCCCCTTCTTTTTCATTGTTTCTAATAACTATTTATAAATACTGTGATAAAAATTTCAACCATTTTGGGAATTAATTCGGTAGAAAAAATATAATCAACTTAATAGAAAGAAATCGTACCTACAAAATGATTTAACTAAAACTAAACACGAGTTTCCCGAATGTATGAATAAAAATTTGTGTCTTTTAATGTGTTTGTTTCGCAATAAATATTTGTGATCATTTCACTGAAAAAATAACACTTAACATTAATCATATTGGATAATTATTGAAAATTTTTGATTTTTTTTAGTTAATCTCACATGATACCTACACAATGACATTTGAAATCGTACTTCATGTTTATACTTACTCATGATGATTTTGTGGCACTATTGCTTATAATGTATAGCAATACTCATAATTCTACACTAAAGTGATCTCGGTAAAGTTACTATCTTCAGGAATTAAGCTCTAATACAATGAGAAGTATTGCAAAATATTTAAAAGTATGTTATAAATTTACTCTCATATCTGATTATTGGATGGTCTTTAAATCACTTATGAGTTTAAAAAAAAGCTCCGTTATACGTTTTCTATGTCGCCCCGGCTGAATGACGTAGATGGTTAGGCACTGGCCCAGTTCACCCAAGTTTGCGAGTTCGACACAGGCCCAAGACTGTGTTTTTTAATGCAAAAAATCAACAGCATCCTTGTTGTACGATTATGCGGCATGTTAAAGATCGCTATATTAACTATGTGGCTTGGTTTGTCTCGACAAAATTGAATTCCTACTTTAATTTTGCATCGTCAGAGCTCTGGTTCTTCCCTCTGGGGAGCAAACAGGGCATGTCAAAATTACAATATGGCATCTATATGATGCCACATTGAAAAGCGATACCAGCTCCTGGGGAATGTAATAGTTTTGCAATGGTAATTACCAATACGCAACCCCATTTGAAAAGAAAAAAAATGTTTTCTAAATCAGAACAAAATGTTGTCAAAAACTAAAGCCGGTTTTAGTATTAAATTATATTTCTCTAAATATTTTTTGTAAATTATCAGCATTTCAACAAATGGATGCATGTAAATTATTATATCTTGAATGAACTTAACTCTTCACAGGTTTTTTAAAATTATATGAGTTTAAATTGGCTGATACTTGAGGAAGCTTGCAGTTTATAAAGGAAGATGAAAACCTTTTCTTTCTTAAAACTATAAATACATAAAAAATTGTTTACAATTTATGTTGTTTACAAATACCCCTCAAACTCAATTATAGTTAAAATTACTTCTTTGAATAATTTGTTATGAATATTCGAGAAAGTATATTTAGAAATAAGTTAAGAAAAAATATCATTTTTATTAATATTTTATAAGCATTTCGAAATACGTGGATGAATTGAATGATAAAATGCTTTGAAAAGTTTATATATTTACCTGATTATTTGATGAAATCTGATTAAAAAAATAGATTTATAATTTCTGTAAGGCTTTCTATCGATATAAATTTAGAAATTCGGGGAAAAATAGTTATTCTTATATAGGGATAAAATAAATAGAAAAATTCACCATTTATTTCTTTCATTTGAGTATTTTATAATAAATCTTTAAAAGGAAAATATTTTGTCCTGATTGATTTCCAGAACTTTCCGTTTTTCATCTAATGTTTGTTTACTAATACAAATGTATATATTTTTCCATCCGAAAGTTTCAAAGAAATCACAACTTAATGCCTTTAGAAATTTTCTTGAAGCAAGTTTTGCAAAACTAATAGGATATTTACAAACATTTCGAACTAATAATGTAAGAAAGGTAAAGATAGGGGAACATTCATTCATAAGAACTCGTTTCAAAGAGGTCGAACGTGAATACACCATGTGTTAAGTTGAGCTAAGAATGTCCGAAAAAGATGATTCCGCATTAGTCTTAAACTTATATAGAAAAAATTACATTTTATTCTTATACTGGATATCTGTAAAAGTTCCACGTTTTTATAATTTTAGTTTTTTAAAGACATTAACAGCTGTATAAAATAGTTTATGTATTACTAAGAATTTTTCATTTTATAGTGCTTTTTATTTTCATTTTTTAAATCAAAGGTCAGAAATAATAATAAAAATACGTGTGTTATATTTGTAGGAACTTGTAATAATCTTGGAGTGTTATCCGGGCTTCGAATTTGAGTTCATTTCTTCAATGTTCTGCAAAGATACCACTAATTAGTCTTGTCCTTTTATAAAATATTTAATTTTAATTTTTAAGATTGATTAGCTTTTGGCAATTCTTCAGATAATTCCACGTAAAATCCAGTAAATTCTCAAGGAAGAGGTAGTTTCGTTTATATATATATATTTCTATTATTCTTTTTCATGTCTAGTTACGCTTTTTTCGCAGTCAAAATAGTAATAAAAATATAATGAAAGTTATATTAGTAATGTTGAAATATGTCTTTGTTTGTGAGCTGAATAAAAATATATTTCCTTTGCTTGAGTATTTTGAAACTGAAAGATTAGATAGCACAGAACTAGAAGCTGCAATTAAACCTTTGTTTTATTGAAGCTTATAATAACAATATAAACATAACTAACAAAATCACGCACAAAATAGTGTGATCTCACAATGCAGCTAATATTATTTTTGGAATAAGACATCTTACGAAGCAATTAAATACTTCTGGCCCATCCGTCTGTACTTTATTCAAAATATAAATGTCGGATTGTTCAAGCAGTATCAAATTCTGGGCTAACCGTGATCAATAAGAAATAAGAAAACAATGTGGTCTGAAAGTGTCATCAGAAACTATTAAACATGTTTTACAGCCCCATCTCTTACATTGTTAGAAAGCATATTAAAAAAAAGGCGCCTCATTTGAAGCCAATCCACAAGAATTCAATATTTTAATTGACTCCCCTCCCCCAAAAAGACAGGAACAACTACTTAAACAGTAATTTTATTACATAGTGTATTCAGCGATGAAAAATAATTTATTCTGAAGGGGTTGGATAGATATAATACTGACAAGATTTCAGAAAGAATGAAACGTATTTTTCAAAAAGAAACTTTTCAAGTGGATGTTGCATGGTCTGGGAAGCATTTATTGCCGGAGGATGTTTCCCTGTGGCATTTGCCTCTTGTGAAATTAGTAGTTTAGCATAGAAAGATGTGTTAAAATAGAAATTTTTACGTTATTTACGAATATTTTGTACGAATTGCCGTATGTTTCAACAACGTAATACTGCTATTCGCTGTAACAGCCGCATGGAAGCGATTAACTTCTAACAAAGAAGATTTACTGGACTGGTCCGATTTTTCCCCCAGACCTCAACCCGATGAAAAATTTAAGGACATTCTTAGTTTGTGCAGAACATATGCAAATAATTTGAGCTAATCCTCTTGCTGAACTGAAGAAGGCTATTGCATGTATGTAGAACACTTAAGATAAATTTATACTTGAAAGTTTTTTTAAGAATGTAGAGAATGCAATCCGTAAGAATAGCCGCAACATCAGTAAATTATTAATTTCTTTTTTGCTTATGAATAAATAAAAATTTCTTTACTGTTGCATATTTTGCATTTTTAAAGCTTTTATAGTTCAGAATTAAAAAAAAAATACTCAGGTGCATATGACAAAATGATTTCTGCTCAAATATCGTCGGAAATATATATATATATATATATATATATATATATATATATATACGTATATAGATGGATTTATTAATATGTAATACTAGAATAGAATTTAATATATTTTTTGGTATGTAAGCGTGGAACAAACATTTTCAATATGCAATAAATTTTTTCTTACACTTTTTAATGGCTTAAATTCAAAATATATCACATATTAAATAGTTTTTCATAACGTACATTATTATTATTATAAGTTTCAAGAGATTTGCAACAACTGAAGAAAATATACCTCATATGAAAGTCGAAATAAGTATAACATCCCTTCCAAAGGAAAATTGACAAGTAGAAAAAGTACATAGAAGTGAAGACGAGAGAAAGGGGGAAAAAATAAAGGTCTGAAGAACAATTCCTTATAAATTTGTACGTCAAAATGTCCCCCAGCAAAAATTCCATCATCATTCAATTTAAACAGACTGAGTTCACCTCTCCAATTATATTTTATTCAGACCCGCCTTGTGCTTCCATCATTTGTTCATCCCGAGCACATAGAGGTTCTTCTGTTTTATTAAATGCCTCCGATGGCCGCAAGGAATTTGAGACTCATTGACAAAACACAGAATAAATTGTTGTTTCTCTGTCCATTTCACATCTATGAATTTTCCCTTTGCTGCTTCTTTCTCCCAATTCAGAAGAAAGGAATTGATTTCTCTAATTCTCGGGGATGGTCGGGGAATTTGCGGGGAAAAATTGTTGACTTTGTGAAGTTTAAAATAAGTTGTCTACATCAGTTTCTTTCCTCTTTCAATATTTTTGCTCTTCATCTTGTGTGTTGACATCCTCGGGAGAATTTGGCTTCTCTGAGATGCCTTACGGCAAAGAGAAAACAGAATGCAAGAATTAATTTGGCTTCAAATCGTTTTTCTCTCCGTTGGAGTAATGATTTCCGACCGCAAAAAGATCTCGCAATAATACCCGGAACCTGTATTTAATGAAATATTCCTTCTATCCCTGGAAAATGTTGGATTCCCTCCTTTGATTGTTTTATATTCCAAGAGATTCTAGATTTGTTCTTTCGAAATACGAGGATATATTTCCTCGCTAAATAAAGAAGCCAGCTGAAGTCTAAAGTATACTGAAATATAATTTGATGTTGAGCGTTCTGTTTTTGATATCATCGCTTCTTCGTAAGAAAACAATTTCATATTTCGTTGGAAAAATAACTGAGATCCTAAATAACTTTAATTTCTTTGGAACCTTAACGCGTACATTTTTATGGAGTCAATCTCAAAGGTTTGGGTGGAAACAGAAAATATGTCTTGTTTCTTATTTTCTTATTTTACAATTTATATGAAAGGGATTTCTTAATGCTGTATTGTTTTTTTAAGGAAAATTTTTTAATATTCAAAGCTATTTATTGAGGAAGATTTTATACCTTGAGGTACTTTCCAATCACGATGTGAACGAGTTCCAAAAATGAGAGGCGATACAACAGTTTTTTTACTATATTTTTTTTTAAATATGGCTATTAAATATTAAAAATTGTTTGTAAAATAGTTTTTTGGTATTGTGGAAGTAAAAAAGTTTGTTCGAGTAAAATCCGGATTAGAGATTTTCACAAATAAAAATATTGTGTGAAAAGGCTCTTACATTTATAAATGTAGTCATATGTAAAACACATTTATTCCAGTCTTGCTTAACCAATTGAAGTTGAGAATATTTTAACTGCCCTGAAACATATAAAAAAAGGACCATGAAATTCCCCCTTAAAGAAAAATATATGTATACTAAAAGAAATTTGAAGATAATTTAATTCTAGGATATTGTCAATATATATATTGTAAGGTATTATCATAAGGTATTTAAGGTATTTTATGATAACTCAGTATTTCTATTAGCGTATTTAGAATTGTGTTACTTTTTGTTATATAACTAAAGACTATTTGTTAGTTTTTTTAATTAATATGAGCTAAGTGAATTTTTTTATTTTAAGTCTCTCTCTCAAATCTTGTACCCAAAGCCCTCGTGCAGCTGAACAGTGCGACGTTGATATTCACTCACTCACTCAAGTCTTCGACTAGAATTAAAGCTGATAATTTTAATGATGTTCTCTACAGCGTTGTAAGTGTATGTCGCCATTGGTAGGAACTCAGGATTTGATAATTGACCTTGAGTTTATTTTTTATTGGAAGTAGTAAATTCATACATATATCAAGATTTTTCCTACCCTCTTTTAAATACGTCTTTCCGAAATACGATCCTTTTCTTCCGAAGGTTTTGAAGTACAATAAAATTACCTTGACAGTATTTGCGAAGAATTTAATAATTTCATTGAAAAATTTGCTTTTTATGAATATCCCCCCCCCAATACACCGCATACTTGCATCTATATGAGAAATGGTGGCACCGGGGAGCAAATCTCGTAATTTTAATCCGTAGATAAGGGGTTAAAATGCTTAAGCTATCCACTTTTAACCCATTAAGCCATTACCATTTGGCATCGCAGATCATAAATCTCCATAACAAGTTCCATCTAAGCACATTTGAATTTACTAATGTAGCTAAAGCAGAGTATATTCTATAGAATTTTTTTCATGAATATAGGAAAGATAATAGAAATAATGAATATATATAGAAAGGTGTGAGAAGATTAGTTATAATAATTGAAATAGTTAGACAAATGGATTTCTCTGAATGAGGGTAGTTTTGGTGGTATAATGGTTAATATCATGACCTTCATGGTTTTTTTTTAGAACTCATTCTACCGAAGATCATACCAGTGAAAACGAATGCTCTTCTATAAACTTAAATGAGCCGAGAAATCTGCATGGAGCAAAAGACAAGAGTGTGAGTTTTCGATGCAGGTATTTTCATTCATTTCAGATCAGGGTTTATTACTTCATAATCTGTAGCTAACCTTTTATAGCATTTTAATGATGATGATTCAAACGAATCTCAAATTTGGAATGGAAAGTTTTTGAAAATATTTTTTATGTGCATGAAATGGTGAATGCTTCAATTATGTTTGATTTGTATCATATCATTTAACGGTAAATTTAAAGAGCAATGAAATGTTTAATTATTATTTGGAATTCATCACAGTATAACCCTATTTTCTAACTGAAGTAATTCCTTACACAGAGTTTTTTGAGGCAGCCGAATTTAAAAAATATTGTTTTTTCAAGATGCTATTTAAACTTACTGAAGCAATTCTTAGGTTTTAAAATATTCCATTTATTTCGATATACTTTCTTCAGAACCAATTTCAGATTGTCTCAATTAACGAATTAGAACCAATGGTTTTAATCATTTTTTTCTAATGGTTCTTTTACTAAACAATTTGAAGGGCATGGAACCACTTCTCAGATGAATTTTCTTTCACATGCTTCTCTATACCCGACAATAAATAATCATTTATTAAAAATATATACACTAAATTATAATAATTCATAAAAATGCAATTAATAAATAAAAGATTGTTGGTTTGCTAGTCGTTTTAGAGCTATATGAGTTCAACTGGCGCGATGAACTGCATAATTTAGAGCTTCTATTAAATAATAAATTATCGATTAAAAAAAAAACTAAAAAATACCCTTTTATAATTAATCGAACAAGTCGTAACTTAATCTTTCAGTCACCAAATCTGGAAATAGAATCTGAAATTCGTCACCAAAGGCGGGATGGGATCTGAAAATGGGGAATCATTAATCCTGATGATCTTGATAAGGACAATGGGACAAAATAATTAAATTATTGTTTTATCATCCATCCTGGACAAGGGAGAAAAATTTCGAATTAATCTGACCTTTTAAAGTGGGTAAAAATTGAGTTCGAAGATTCCGTTACATATAAGTGAAGCTTATAAAAGGGTATTAAAAAAGACAATACCTGTCAGGAACTGCACTCTTCCAGCTTTTCCATCAAGTCATTAGAAAACTTGGCTGCTCCAGTTGAAATTAGAATGAAGAGTTCTTTCTGATGGTCTTTGGTGGAATCAGTACAAAAACTCATCACTTGACTCGAAAGTCATTGGTTTTGGAATTACAAGCATAGTCACTAGACTGTAGTGACTATGCCTGTTATAAAAGCATAGTATAAGCAATGATGTGTACATCTAAATAATAATGCTATTTAATTCGATACGCAAAGTTAATCTTTTAATAAAAAATTTTTTAGCAGAAAACAACAAAATTTTGGTTCATTATTTATCATCACATTTATAATTTAGAGTGTAGTTTAATGGTACAGCTAAGCCCTTTCATGATAAAAATTGCATGTCTCGTTCATCAACGTGATTGATATTAAATTTTAAGTCAAAAGCTTTAAGTTTTACCTTTTTCAGCCAGAAATCATTATGATTTTGGATATAGTTTAACATTAAATTTAATGTAAAACAATGTATGCTGTCAAGTGAAGAAAATAAAAGTTTAAAATAAAAATATATGTATATGTCATGAAAAAAAAACAATACAAATAAGTAATCTAAAAATAATTAACTTTATTGTTTCGGTATTAATATTAAATTAGTTTTAAGCGATTAATTTACGATGAAACAAATTCTGCAGTAAATTCCAAAATTTTTTTAACTAATCAATTCTTTGTGGTTGATTTACTTGTACAATAAGTTTTAAGAGGATTAAAAGCTTAAAAGATATTAATTTAACGATTAAATTTTGTGGGATGAAAGCTGCTTTTTCAATACATAATGAAGTAGAGTTTTTGCATGCAGCCAAAAATATTCAATATTGATTTGATATATATAAGTTATGTTTCTATAAAATTTAAAGCCAATTTTATTTTATTACGTTTTTTACGTAAGTTCAACAAAAATATGAATTTGAATATCATATTCATATGTTTATGAATATAGTATTCAACGATTCGTGTACATTTAGAATTATCTGAAATTAGATAGGAATATTATTATCTGAATCAAAATGTTATATGAAAATAACTTTTTTTCTCTTGAAATGAGTTTTATCTGTGTTTTATCTCAAGTTTATCTCTTTATGTTAAGTAAATTAATAAATATTCTTGTAAGCCCTATTTCTATTTATTAGTAAAATTATTGTAAAATAAAAATAAAGATTTAATATAAATTATATAATATATACCAGGGTAAGTAAATACTATAATATACAGTACAAACTTCTAAAATTTTTAGGAAATAGAGAGAATAAATTCAAGGACACAATATGAATCTTCTCGAGATAATGTTTCAGATATCTTTAATAAATGTACAAAAATAATATTAATTTCGCGGTACTAGCAGCCGCAATTATCCACTTATAGCTATCTGCTTAAAAATTCTGCTATTGAGACATTGCCTACTAAAAATTAATTTACAAAATTTTCAAGTTTCTGTATTCTATGGCATATTTTGTTTAAAAACTATTCATACTCTTTTAATAAAATAAAAATAATGAAACTGAGGGAATAAAAATGCAAATAAATATATTTCCTGTTATAAAACATAATGGGAAAAGTCATATGTTCATATACCTTCCATTCAAAATGAGTTATAGAACAAAAGCACTTACAAGCACTAGACTGAAAAACATATCTATGTAAATTAATGTCTTATAGTATAAATGATTAATTTCCCCAGAATGCTTTTCAAGTGAATAATTTCTCAAGCTACTTCCCATACCATTAGTGCAACTCCTTCAAATTCTAAGAGCAAAAAATTTCTAACGAGTTTCTTATCAGTGCTTAAGAAGTTTGGAAGGGAGCTCTCAATTACAAAATGAATCAGATATATGTAAATACTCTTGTTTGAGTCAATATTGAATTAAATTTGAATTTAATACTTTTATCTATTTTAAAAATACTGCAAATTTTCTTAAAATCAAATTAAAAGGCAACTTATCCTTTTACACATTGAAGAAGATGTTCACAGTCAATTCTTTTATAATATTAATTGAAAACAGAGCAATCTAAAACTCATCTTCGAAATTCAAAATGAAAGCAAATAATATAATGTCACTTCATTTTTAAACTTTAATCGAAAAGCACTTGATTTAAGGATGAGAGAAGTTTCATTAAGTTCATTATCCAAAAATTCATTCGCCCTTTTATAAATTCTTAGATTTCTTCTTCCCTTCATAAAATTCTTAGACTTCATCATTTAAGCTTGTAAAATGAAAATATTTGAATGATTATTTAAACTCCACTCATACCAAAATATTCCACTTCTTGAAAAAGAAAACATAATGGATTATTTGTTTAATCAGTGTAAAATACATAAACCCAAACTTCTTTAAAAAACGATAGCGCATATTAAATAGTAAGCAATTTAGATAAAATCTCATTTTATCAAAATAAATATTTAAAATACGCTTGAGGGTTTGTATGAAGTAGCAGTAGTCAAATAAGCGTTTTTGTACCTGTTATCTTGATCTAATAAAAAATAAAGTTTCCTCTTGAGAATATATTGATTAATAACCGAACTGTGAACAGTAAGTAAAAGTTACTTCACATTTTATGCCTCCAGTCCAGTTAGCAAAATTTCGACTTTTGAATTTCGGTCTTTTTCAAGTTATTCTAATTTGCAATGATTTCATTAGTAAAATTGTAATTGGAACTTCTGAAATTAGTTAAAATGCCTAAGGGAATATGCGATGAGATTTCGTTTAGATAGGAACTGAAATTGAAAGGGAATTCAAATAAAAAAAACTTGTTTTATAACGCTTCGTTGCATAAATAAATTAAACACTCTTAACTTTACCCCACTCATCTTATTTTTAGAAGATAAGAAAATGTGCGATGGGGTGCTTTTTAATTCGTTATTCGCTATTTAATTCTGAATTTAGATTATACTTACTCTAATGATTTATTTTGCTTTTATTAAAATGTAGATCACATTAGTTGTTTGTTAACTAAATTAGAATAAATTAAAAGATTCTGAAAAGCATTAAGTAGAAGTTTGTTATTTTACAAAGTATAAATACTTTATTAAATCTTTTTCTTACTGAAGGCTAAGCAAACATCGTGATCATTTCACTTCGAAGCTCCGTACTTAAATTGAAAGAAAAAACTGGAGTCTTAGATACTTAAGAATTCTTTTTTGTGTTGTTTGATTGTTAAGCCACTGCAGAGTGTATTGATTTTCATCTGTATTCTAACTCTCAAAGATTCATTGGTCAACTTTGAATAGTTAAAATCACTCAGGGAATTAAATACCAAATATGCTATGATCCGCAGATAATTGTGATTTTGCTTTTCAGGCTAAGCTAACACATTTGAAAATAGGAAAAAAAGAAGAAAATATATACATGTAGAATAAGATATAAATATCTGATGCAAGATAACCAGTGCAAAAGTTTAGTATAATAGCCTTACGTTTTAAAATACTGAATAAATAATGATGAACGTAAAAGTAAACTTTTACGGGGAATGTTTCAAATTGGGATGTCAAGAAACATAAAGTAGAGAAATATTCTGATAAATAATAAAATATATTCAAGCAAAACTTGGAACATTTCTCTTTTTTTATTTAATGCATAGGTTGTAGAAAACAATGAGATAAAAACATTATTTTTGCTTGTGATAATCATGAAATGTTTTAATCATAAATTTACTGTATAAATGCAAAAGAACTTATTAATGAAATGATTTTATATGTAAATCAAATAATAGTTATAGGATTCCCTCGAAGCAAATATTCTAGAAAACTTCAGAATATTTTACATATTTGTAGAATTTAAAAATAATTCAATGTACCTTTTATAGTAATTTCCTTTCAAAAATACTTTATTTTACTATTATTTTTAATGTCAATGGTTTATCTAACTAACCTAAAAAGAAATTATATAATAAATGTTACATTTCACCATCAACTTGTTTTTCCAATACCCTTTTAAAACATTTCTAAGAAATAACACATCTCCTAATTCAATTAACTGTTCAAAATAAACACAAATTATTTGTAACAAATGACTAAACACACAGTTTTGAATTTCAAAATGCTTAAACTAGGACTAGAATACGTGACTTTACCCTCATCTCTGAAGAGATAATTGTCTACTATATGTTACGCTATAAATTTGAGACTGATATTTTAAAAGATAACCCTTTTTGACAGCTATTGAAATGTTCGGGCTTATTTTAATAAGTTTGCGTATTATAATTTTCAACAGCGGGCACTAACATTTAGAATTTCTCGCTTAGATTAAGTTCTTTGTGTATCCAATATCTAAAAAAGTAAAAATAAGTTATATGTACTTCCCTCTAATCGTATATTCCTTACGGTATTGTTTAATCTCAATTGGTACTTATATATTAATCTTGACTCTTCTGAATATTTAAAAATACGTTGAAGATATATTAATAGAATGTTAAATAAGAAAAATCTATTATTAACTTATCAATTTTTATAAAACAGATAAACTGCATCATAAGCAAGTAAGAAGACATAATAGTTTAACAGCCATTCTGATCAATATTATACGTTAATATTTGCTGGACAAAAATTACTTTATTTATATTTAAATATATTCATTAAATTTTTACGAGAATATTTTAATACAATTCCTTCAAGGACATGAAATAATAAAAACTAAAATATTTCAACGACGATTACAACGCATCTGCATAATCTAATTTAAAAAGGAATCCTATAATGAAATCAATAAATTTAGCAAAGTACAGCTAGAATAACAGAATTTAATTTAAAAAGAACCCCTTAGAAAACAGTGGATAAGCAATAATTTGAACTTTAAGATCGACTAGAAATTACGCGTAACTTTCTTTCGAAATTAACCATTCATAGCTCGGATTATAAAAGTGTTTCTCTTCTGCATTATGATTTGAACTGACTTCTATAACAGCTCACTGAAAAAAAAATTGCACCTCGCAGCAATTGTCTGTAATCTAATAAAACAAAAGGGTTTCAGAAGTACAAGGAAAAGTCATTAAAATTGGCCGGGAAGTTAAAAATCTTCCTCTCTCATCTACGAAAAGAGAAGATTAAAATAATATCAAATGTGTAAAAAAATAAAACTCTTCTGAGTGGGTTTAGAATGAAAGTGAAAATAACGTTGAACAATGGTACAACATGAAAATGAGAAACTGCAGCAGGCCTTACAACAATTTGTTTTCAAATTCTCAAGTGATTATTAAAAATAATCTCTCGTCTAGACTATTTGTAAATATATTCATCTTATAGTTGTTTTTCATAAAAAAAGATAATTAAGAATAGTTAAAATAAAGGAAAAAAATTGAACTGTAAAATATAGAATTTTTAACCATACTAAAAGATATTTTCTTCATCTGATTTAAACAAATAAAAACTCATTACTCCGATATAAAAAGGACAAGGCGATTTCGAGAATTTGTTTCAATTAACTATAACTAAAAAAGAAGTTAAAATAGCTTAAGGCCAGTATTAAATCAGTAGAAATGCATACTTTTTATAAGTATTACGTTATTAAAATCAGCTTCGTCATGCTGGTATTTGATATTTAAAACCTTTTTAAGGTTTTTTTTATTGTATTATTACTTTTTACATTTTATATATTTACTCAAATCAATGCAACTTATATTGTTAATCTTTTAAATATACTACTTTTTAAAAATACAACAAATTAAAATTTCATATACTAGGTAGTATAGACGTTCTTCACACGGGTGAATTGAAAAATACAACAATCGAGACAAGGGTTCAATGAGGTCAAAATTTAGTTATTATTGTAAATGATTTTAAATAAATTGAAATTTAAACTCTAAGAGGGGAAAAGACGATTTGACAAACAAAATAAGAGAAGTGAAATAAATAAATCTATCTTAAATACTCGGTATTCCCCAAGCATATCTGTTAGTCAGTACATAAATATTATCGAAAACAAATAGAGAAATATTATTTTTTATGTTCTTTAGTAGATGATTTCCGTAAAACATGTTCTAATGAAGATATTTACTCAACCAAAGTCACATGGCCTCAAAAACTTCATGCCTGTTGGTGTAATAGTTCAAAAACGGGATTTTTTTTACAACTGGTAACAGCCCCTGGTCTAAGGGTGGCCAACCGTTTTAGAAAGAGTACCACATTTTGATAAAAGAACGTTATTCGTGTCACTTTCAACTTTTCCCAACAAACCAAAAATATGAAAAGGGGAAAAAAAGGTTTTCTTATGGAACCTTATTATGGAATTTTTACGCAGATTTTCACATTTTTTATGCAAATATAAGTAGTGACTATTTAAAAAATAATATAATAAATAAGACAAAAGTACACAAACTTAGGATTTATTGTTAATAAACTTTTTGCAATCAGTCACTTAGCTTAGGTATAAAATAAAAATGAGTAACTTGAAACTTTTAATTCTAAATAATTATTAAATACTTCTTTCTTAATGTGTTTTTTGTAGTTTTCTATGTCAAGCGATCTTTATTAGGATTAGTTCTTGAAGATGATAACACTAACTTCATTTGGAAAGTCAACACACACAACAATGGGGTATTTTCTATATTATGATTTTCTATTGTAATTCCATTAAGAGTTTTTAAAATAAATTTTGATTTTTTTTTCGTCTGAGACAACCACATTTAAAAAAATAGTGTAAAAAATGTATTTATATATTTTCAAAGATTTTAATTTTTCAATAAATCTTCGCGTGCCACGATTACAACTCAGTCATGTCTCACTGTAGCACGCCTGCCGTGGGGTGGTCATCCCTTCTCTAGTCTTAGGGAATCGATCGTGTTGAAGTTTTGTTCTTTATAGAATTCTTAAATAAGATGTTGTTCAATATATAAAAAGAAGAATAGTGATTACACAACTCTCTGTTTTATTCCAAGTAAAATATGTGTAAACGGCGTTTTTCTGAGCGATAATATGTACAATAAGGAATTCAAAAGTTCGGGGACTATGGTGACTTACGACAGCAAAGGTATGGAGGTTAAGTTATTCTATTTAAAATGTTCATTCCACAAACCCTTTCTTCTATGTTCAGGATTTGGCATAGTGTAGCAACTTGGAGAGTAGGGTGCGCCAGCTCAGGTGTCATCTTCGTCACTTTGTCACGGGTCAATTCGGATTCTTCTGATTAACTGTCCACCGGGGGAAAAATGGGTCTTTAAAATTGAATCCATTGAAAGCCTTCCTTCGAAGAAGACGTGAGAATGTAAATTGACGTATATAAAAATTAAACTTTCTAGTTAAAGAGAGAAAAGTTAGACTGTGCTACGTGCGCGGCTTGCAGTGATTCATTAAACGTGGGGTGGATACTTCGTAGCTGATTAATTTAATTTTAAAGTTGACGATTTGTCAATTAGGAATCAAATTAGGTCGCTAAGAATTTAAAGATATTGCCTAGGCGTAAGCGATCTGATTTTTTAAAGTCTACTGATATCGTCTACCTCGCTGTTGTTTTCCATATTTGGTATTTGGGTTGCATCTCTTAACTTTGGTTAATAGAATTTGTGTTGTTGTTAATAACTGAGAATAAATTGAAGTTATTTTTGAATATGGCTCATCTTCCTTCTTGCCCTCCCACACTAAGGGATGATATAGTTAATCCCTTACAACTTGACTGAGGTTCAAAATTGCAAGATTCGTCGCCAATAGCTGTAATGTAGTTTCAAAGTGCAACATTAATAAGCAATTAGTCAATCAATATTCACGGCGATCTCATTCATGCTGCCTCATTGACTTGCATTGCACTCGTAGACATTTATTTCTGGGGTTAATAGTCTTCGTTCTGCATTGTAAGAACATGGAGTTTCAAGAACAAAGTTTGAAGATAGTTATTTCGCAAGCCTTTCCTCTTAACATTAGAACGTCTGTCGGTGATTGGACACCGGAGTCTGTTTAGCTTGTTCTTCTTGTCGCATTTTTGCAGTTATTTTGAAAAATTTTCATGACTTTAAATCCTTTTCCATGGTGATTATACAGAAAAAGTTTTGGGGTTCTAAGTTAGTTAGTTAATTAGGAGAGATTTTACAACAAAATATGCCTAGAACGTCCGCTGGTGTCATTTCGATACCAAGGCAATTTATCATTTTAAATAGCTGTCGCTCAGCAAAAGATAGTTCTCTAAGTGGATACTATTAGTAAAAAAACTTTCGGAAGTAATATCGTATATTTATTTGACCTTGAATGCAGTGTTATTGGGTTCATAGCGGAAATGAGTCAGTTATACTAAATTCGTCGTGTCTAAGTGTTTCGTTACATAGGATTTGATTATCTACTATTACGTTCAAATTTTGTAAGTGTAAGAAACTTGAAAAATCAAATAAACACTGAATTTAAAAGAATTATGAGAATTCACTAAAACACAAAAAGGGCGAAATTAATGAGTGAAATAAAAATGCAATTAAAATAATGTGTGTCTCTTCCATGTAAATGGTGTGTGGGAAATGCACTGGAAGAATTGAATATCACTGTGTTTATTTCAAATGCGGTGTGCTCAAAACATTACACATAAAAACGATAAATAATCATAAAAAAACTCGCATTTTCATGAAAATTATGATTTTGCTTATTATACTATTATTTAAGAATATTATTGTTTTATTCCATTTTACAGGATTAAATAATTTGTTTGTTACAGTTCTTTATGATATATTAACAAGTCTTAAAACTCAAACCTACTGAACAGTAGTCTAGTAATTATTTAGTTATTACAATTATTTTATACATTTTATATCACAGTGTCGAAACGACACCGGTGGACGTTTAAGGGTAATCAAAATCCCCGACGTTCTAGTGTTAAAGCTAACTGGGGATTTTTCTTTGATATTAACGAAAGCTTTTACCTGTCACCTTCTTACAAAGAAAAATTGATGTTCAGATGAATAATACAACATAAAGTGATCAAAGTGAAACTATATGATATAGCAGGAGTTGGCAAACTATGGCACGCGTGCCACATGTGGCACGCGGTACAATTCTCAGTGGCACTTTTCACTACTCTACAAATTTGTTGATTTTTGAATGCATGTGAACCTTATTTGGAAAATATCTGCAGAATTATGGACATTTACGGAATTACGAAAAAATCTGGGAGATAAATCTGGAGATAAATTTACAGCTTTCTTGTAAATTATTGAATGTCATTAAGGAAGAGATTTAATTGTTTGAAAAGAGAAAATTGTAATTACTTTGATTTCCACTTTTGGTTGTACATACCAAAGTTAAAAATATTTCCACATATAAAAAAATGTTTCGAGCCCGTAAAGTAATTATTTTACAATTGAATGCTCAGAATCGTGTCTGATTGAAAGTCCCCCATTATATCCCTGGTTTTGCGATATGAAAGTAAAACGGTGCCAGAACCAGGATCGTATAATTTTTTTTTATCTTTGTATTTAACTATAATGCAGGAAAATACTTATATTTTAAGTTGTCTCTTTGTTATTTTAATATGTTTAAAAATACATAGTATATGTACAATTTTATTATTATTATTATTGTTGAAGAAATAGTAATATATTATGCTGTTTATTTTTATGTTAAGAACTATCTTTAAATGACGTACAACTAATATGTAATAAAACTGTGGATTCAAATTATTGACATCTATTCTCTAATTCTGTATGCATTATAATGGGAACCGAATTGCTTAAAAAATATCGTACTATAAGGCACGCTGAATCATATTGGTAGATTAGATTGGCACGCCCCAGGTAAAAGGTTACCGACCCCTGTGATATAGTATTATTTTTTTCACACAATATTGCCAATCACATTACCATTGTTTACAGTTAGTTATTTTCAAGAATTACATTTCCGTTTACACCAAAACCCTGTTGATGGTTATGAGTATTTCAAAAGTTGCTTGTAACCCGTCAGGTTGAAACGAACCTAATTCCCTTCTACCCTGTGGCCCGGCTAAAGATGTGGAAGGAAATAAAAGATCAACCAACATGATAAAATCCAATTATTTTATTTATCACTTTAATCGACTCAAACACAATTTAATTTAACACTTTAAATAGAACAATTCAATCAAGCAACAGAGGGAAAAAATGAGATTCGCGTCTGGGGAGAATACATATAATAACCACTTTATAATAATGTGGTTCTTCTTTAATATTGCTTTACACAGAAGATAAATACATAATGTCCGCTTAACGACTTCAATACTTTAAACATCAGCGTAATAGGAAAGTAACAGTACCTGAACTTAGGCAGCTTTCTAGTCAATCCAACTTATCATTAACACTTCCTGACTATAATCTCTTACAAGGACTTTTAAACCAGTTCTGGTAATCTTCACCTTGTAACTATCTTGTCACCTCTTGTTAACTAAACTTCTAACTTCCTAACTTTCTGTTTATCTATTCTCTTCACTTCCAATTCTTTAACCTCGTTAACTCGCGAACAAGAAATATATATAATAAACTAAATTTGCATATCACGTTTCCTTCTTTAGGAGAAGATTGGTGAATTTTGCTGGCCCACAGAATACCCAAGAGGCTTGTTAATAGAAGGTCGCGTATAGATCCGTCACAAGGTTATATCAGATAAGTGAAGTTAAATTTTTTACATTAGCTCGTGATTGTTGATTTTCCCATCTATAGCTTAGGCTAGTTGATCAATAAAGTATATTTGAGGTACATTTGTGTTTGTAATCAGTCATGGATTCTACACGTATCACAGCTTCAGGTCCTAGTTAAAATCTTCCGAGTGAGTAATTCTCTAAATTAGCAAAGTAGACTTTAGAGGTTTCGTCACAAGCTGTAAAATTATATATACATATATCAATTGGGTAAAGCATCCGTAGAGACTGGGGGTACGGGTGACTCTGAGGTGTTGAAATAAAAGGTATACAGGCGATATCGGGTTTGAAAGGGAGGCAAAAATCCATTTAACTGATGTGTACTCTGGTCAGTTCGCAATTTCATGGACAGTTTAAAATGCCTGCTTATGGGCAGAACAGTGAACAAGGAGCACTATTTAGACATTCTATTTCATTTGTGGAAATGAATTCGTCGTAAATCGTCCAAAGCGTAGTAAAGTGGACAATGGTATCCTCTGCATACCAACAGAACTCTGCACATTGGTCCCAAATTGTCCCACAATTACTAGGTAAAACTATAACTAAATAAATATTTACTGAGTACCATGCGAATTTAATTTATAATCTTAAATGAAGCAAAAATCTGATGGGATATCGTTTTCATGTCATCAAATGAGGTAAAAGTGGTAACGTAGAAAGTGTGTAGCAATGTTTGGGAAACATGCTTTCAAGAGGCCCAAGCACATATGAAAAGCATACAGTACCTCAGGGGATAATTTTGAAGTTGATTGTGCTTTAATATTTCGGAATATTCAAGGGAAAGATCCTTACACAAATTCCTTGAACTTTCAACTCTCCTATACCACACGTACGCACGCAGGCATACATGCATACTTGTACAGTTCTTTTAACACTCATGAGATAAAAATTTTTTGAAAATGCACATAATTTATTAAATTAAATATTATTCTTTTAAGTTATTAAAAATCAATTTATTGTATTTTATTTTATTTAATTTTGTAAAATATTTAAACTAATTTGTGTACTGTATCTCAATATATTTTACAGATATGCAGTGTTACGTAAGCGCACTTAGCTACTCATCGTTGATTCGATGCAAACGATTCACTGATCGTCACATTGACTGTAAGTTTAGATATGTAAGTAATATAAAAATGAAACTTAGTACTGTTTAAATGATACTAAAATGTTATTTAATGAATCTAATACAGCTATCTTAACGAAATAGTGAAAATACTATATCCAGTAAATCAGAATTTCAATACAAAACCGTATCCACATATTTTGATATTGCAGAATGAATGGTATCAAAATACCTATTGCCTCTTCCGAAAATGCTCTACTGTAGTGTAATTCGCTGATTGAATTGGGGAAGTAATTATTTTAGAACATAATAAAGTAGCTAATCTCATTCTAATGATATATAAGCCTCGGATAATTGCCACATGACTGAAAATTCGTTAAGTGCTCATTTCCAAGGACTTAACAGATTAACTGAATTCGAAATATTAGGGGAAATTCATGTCGCTTATTATGTATTGCCTAGAGACAATTTTAGATGGCTACTAGATATCTTTAAGTGATAATATTTGTATTACAGATAGGAGTGGATTTTGAAGCAGTTTTTCTTCAAACATTTTACTGTTTTAATTGCATTTTTGAAACAACTGCATTTAGGAGAGTTCAACAAAAAATAAATTATAGTTTAAAAAAATTAAAAAGATGCTTTTATAGTGAATTGAACTAAAAAGTAAAAAAATAGTTCTTAATATTAAAATAAAATGATTAACGAGAAAATTAATGCCATTGGGATAAAAACGTGGGGTGCTCGTTTTTGATTGTTATAATTTCTTACTAGTTCTATTCTGAAATGCTGAGTTAGTGTAAAAATGTAGCACAGAGCACCCCAAGCTTTCACCACAATGTCATTAAATTTCTCGTTAATCATTTTATTCTTATATTACGAATTTTTTTTTACTTTTCAGTTCATTCACTATAAAAGCGCATTTCTTAGTTTTTTTTTTAAACTATAATTTATTTTTAATTTTTTCATTCGATCTACAATTGAAAGGTGTTTTTCTGTTTATTAAACTGCCATTTATTTATTATTGAATTTATCGTTGAGTTTGCTATTTGGAGCCGGAATTATGTGGCTGCTTGAATAAGTCTTGATTTTCAATGCATATTAATTAACGGGTCTGAAGGGTATTTATTCTATCCGCCTATAGGGCTTCGGAAGAGTCCCGAATCGTTGTATTTCAATGATTCCGTCTCTATAGATACAAATCAACTTAAAAAAAGTGTATTAAGAAGAAATATTAAGTATAAATCGTATTATAAACTATTAAACGTATTGCTATAATGTTAATTCGTATCATCACTTTTAAATGTATTGCTTTATAAAAGTAAAAAAATCTATTTAGCAGTTAGAACATAATTTTTTTTACACATGCACGAGTCTTTTTTTTTATTTCCATTTTCAGAAAAATTAGACAATTGTTTATATTATGGTAAGAAATTGCTGACGCACCCACCTTCCCCTTTCTCACATAAAGAACACTTGTTTTGCTTTATTTGTATTAACCACAAGTGTGTATTCTCTTTTATGATTGAACCTTAATCTTTCAGCCACTAAATCTGAAAATGGTATATGCAATAAGTCGCTAAATCTGGAAATCGTTATTCCTGATGATCCTGATCAGGACAAAAGGACAAAATTATGAAATTAATGTATTGTAATCGGTCCTTGACAAGTGTATGCAAAATTTCGAATCAATCTAACCTTTTAAAGTGGGTAAAAATTGAGTTCAAAGATTCCGTTACATACAAGTGAAACTTAAAAAATCTTATTAATAAGCTGATTTATTCGGTATTGAAAAGCTAAATATTATATTCACACATTATTTTAAAATCCTAGGTACATGAAACGTTCTTAAAGTTACGTTCGAGTCTATGGTGGATTGACTGTTTTGACTAAAACCATACCTCTTTGAATGCATTGTTGGAGATTTATAAGTAACTTTTTGTCATTTTAAGGGTTTTCGCAAAACTTTTAGCTTGCTAGTTTTTCTTTTTAAATTACAAATTATAAAATAAAAAAAATGAAAAATATATTTTTAAAAATAAAATTTGATATTTCATTTCTTGAAATTTTATTTATGTTAATTACGCAAATCATTAATATTTCTCAGGAACATTTACTTTACAATGAACAAAAAAAGGAATTTTAGAGAGAAAATTTATAATTATGTGTAGCTTTGAAATCGATAGTGATAATTTATTGTCAAAACTTAAAAAAAAATTTTTTAAATGATTATTCTAAATTTAAATAAGTTGGAAGTAAAGCTAATTTTTGTAATGAAGCACCTGATATTTTTCGAAGAATATATTTTTTTACTTAAAATTCAGAGTTATAGTTATACATGAGTGAGTGTTTATTGACGTCGTTGTATCAAGTTATACGAGAACTATTGCCAATGAACCTACTAATTTTGAACCACGGGTTAACTCTATGACTATGCGAATAGCACTTAATTCCAGTATAATACACAATACTAGTTCCTACTGTTGTGTGTGTGTGTTTATGTGGAGCAAAAGTTAATTCTTGATTGAGAAGAAATAAATGATTTTGCAGCTTTGAAATATTCATGCCCGCTTGCTATTTTTTGCTGTTCCTCACATTCATATTTTGAAACATTTATCAATTTATATGTAATTAGAAATTAGCATTTTCAACTAAGCAATTCCCCCCCCCCCTTCAATTAAGGTGCCATTATTCCTTATTTAATTCAAACTCAATAATAATTCCCAGAAATACATTGAATCGAAAATAACACGAACATTGCAAAACATGTCTCTGTAGGTGTAACGATAAGTCACTTAAAACTCTTTTTGTAGAAGGTCAATTGATTTTAGAAGAGATACCTAAATTTTTCCGCAACATTTAGTTATATTTTAACTTTTTTTTTTTTGCACAGCATGCTTCCGTATTTACAAAGCGTTTTATACCAGTTTACAACATATTAATTATTTTTTCTCTTTTAAAAAACAGAGTGTGATCTCAAAATTTTTTAGTTTTATGGAATTAACAATGAATATTTTGCTTATAATTCTTTTTAATATCTTTATAACTCAGCGTTTCTCAAATTGTTGGGCGTGCCCCCTTAAAGGGTGTGTGATAATTCTACGAGGGAGTCGCGAGTATGTTGAAAAGTTGAAAACAAAAGATTTTTTAAAAATATTATTAATTTATAGAAAGTAAACAAACAAAAAACATTCTGTCATAATAAGAAATAAAATATAGATTTACACTAATATAATACACTTATAAATGTATCAGTACAGTACATTGTATTTTATAATACATTTAACAATACTAAATTAAGTAAGGTTTAACAGTTACCATTGACCCCATGGGCTTGTTATATTAAAATTATATACCAAAGTTAACTCTCCTCTTGATAATGTGTACGGTTTGTAATTAATCCCTTAACTGCCGATTAAAGTTACGATCCCCAGCGCCACCGTTTTCTACGTAGGTGAACGTATGAGAGGAATTGGGGAAAGGAGGAAGGAAAGGAATAATGGTCTGAAATAAGTAAATCCTTCGCAGACACTGTCAACTTCTTTGATTCCAAAGCCTTCGGGATAATTTTACGGATAGAAGTGCACAGAAAAGATCGTAAAGAAAGACGTATATATACGTCCGGGGCATTTAATGCTTCAACTGAGCAAGACTTAAGTATATGCCGGTGGCACTTAAGGGGTTAAAGTCGTATTGTATAGCATCAAAGTATAGTATTATTGAATTCAAAACGTTATTATTGTATGGAGGGTGTGGGTGTGATGAAAACTGTGATTAAATATTGGGTCGCAAATATTGAAAGTTTGAGAAGCACTGATATAACTGTATATAATACATATGTATATATCTCTATATATATATAATCTTTTAAATATTAGTGTTTTAAAAACTTGAAGTGAAATCCTAGAATTATTTGCATCACTCGAAAGGAAAATAATTGTATCTAAGTAAAATAGCTTTATGTAAGCAAAAGGGGGCGACGAGGACGACAACTGACCTAGTACCTCACTTTGTGAACTGCCGGACCGAGTCATTTGAGGGCTTATGGAACAGTTGGATTTAAAATAAAATTTAGTTCATATTATTCCTCATGATGGTTTTTGGAGGAATAAAGTATTGAACTGTAGATCTACAGCTATGAAGATAAGTTGGATATACTAGGTTGCATTGGTCAATATGGTAGTTAGATGGTAAAAAGCCTGAATCAAGGGCAATAGAAGAAAGCATGTGCAAAGCAATGAATGAAAAAAAAACTGTAGCTTAATTTCAATAATCCTTAAATTATTTAGATTAAAAAAGAATTAATGAAATAAAATGAAAAAAAATCAAGTAATTAAAATTAGATTTTTGAATATAGAAAGAAATACATTGATTCGTTTTTTTTGCTAAAGAAAGACATTTTTTTCCAAATTTTAGAGTTCTTGATATTATTAGTATAATTTATAATTGATAAAATCTAAGTTTTTATTTTTTATCCTTAACTGAAAAAGTGGGATTGAGACAAAAATTATGAAAAGGAAAATTATAAAGTACATTATATATATGTGTGCATGTGTAAATGCTTAATAATTATTTAGTATGTGGATTTTATAACGTTGCAAATTCAACTTTTAATTTAAATTTATATAATAAATTTGTGTGTAGTTTTGTTTTAAGTGATAACATACATTCATAACTAAATTACTTTTCTGAAAAATATCTTACAATTGTTTTTTCCAGGTAACATTTACATTATGAGTTTCTAATTTTTATTGCACTTTGTATAAGTTTTTTTGATAAATTTTAAACTTTGTGATTTAGGCTATATTTGCATATAAATATAACTCATATTTTTTCTGAAAAAAGTTTTTTGTCCAAATTTGAATTTGCATTTACATTTTATAAAGTATCAAGGAGTAATAGAATTTTCTAAACTTTCTATAAAAAGAAATTCTTAGAAAAAAAACTTTTTAACACACACACGCACACACAGAGAACTTCGCAACAGAAAACTGAACACACAGATCTAATTTTTGTCTACCGTTAAGAAACAAAACGACACTTGCAATGTTCTTACATTTTTGGGTCCTGCAGAGTTTTGCGTACAAAACATCTGAGCCTCCTTCGAGAGTATTTTGAAAAACACTGGTCTCCAAGCACTTAGTCTGATAATCAAGCTTCAACACCACAACACAAGATTGAGCAAAAATATATGATTTAATTTTAGTTAATATAGGTTTACAAAGATGCTGAACATCGAAACAAAAATATTTACATTTTTATATTTAAATTAAAGTAGCCCACTTTTCTTAGTTTTAATTTATTTTAATAATACACACATTATATATTATATGCTGTAAATAACTCCAACTTCTGTTTAAGTGTCTTTTCTACTCATGTGAATGAAATTAGAAAATGTATTGATGTCAATTTATATCCCAACTTTTTTTATTGCAAAAAAAATTACATTAGCAACATATTTAACATCTAGGGATAAATGTTTCTCACTAGAAATAAATTTAAGCATCACTTAGCGAAACCAGTATTTTTCATCAATCGAGTTCAATTGGTCAATGAAGACTGGTTAATTGTTTGAAAATAATATGGTGTGTCTTTTTTTTTTGTGGAAAGTAATCACTGATTTCAATGATGATCATTAGTTAAAAAAGCGAGACTATTAAAATTCTCCTTTAAAGAGCAGAAACATTACGGTAGATTTTTCATATAAGAAATTATTATTTAATGAAATATATTATTAATTTAGGTATATTTATATAAATATGAACTCCATTAATTATAAAATATATTTTATTTTATAATAAGAGTTTAGGAAAAAAGAGAGTAGTAAATGGGGGGTATATAAAAATACAATTACATAAATGCACAGATAATGAGAAAATTATTTTAATTTTATGATATACGAATATGTACATATACCTTATATTCCGTTCAATGCGCACACTGGAGGATAACACGTCCTAGTACTTTCGTACTGCAACTTAAAATTTTTAGGTACATTCGCCTTGCAATGCACATCTTATTTTTACGAAGAAATTTGAAATGCACATGTGTATGGCTTTTATTTTTTCAAGTCATTTATTCGAAATATTATATCAGGCTTTTGAACAACGGTATACTTCTAGAACTAAAATCTTAAAGAGCAAGGAAAGAGGTGATAGAAAGTATGTGGATTTTAGAAGGAGGCCAAATGCTTCATGCCAGCTGGAAATAATGAGAGTAGATAAAAAAAAAGAAATGAAATCAAAATGACATAACTAGAAAAGTCATCTAAAAATATTTTAACAATCTAGATGGAACGGAAAATGATTAATTACGGATTATTTAAATGAAGAAGAAATACAATTCGATGATGTGCCTGAATATATAATGAAAGACGAATAAAAAAAAAGATGAATTTTTCATTTTATACATTAATGAAAGTTCAAAAGAGTGTCATTTCTTTTAATAAATAATATTTTTTCATAAAAAAGAAATCTAATTTTTTTAAAAATATTCCTCTTCATTTCATTTTTAAAGGTAATATTTTTATCTCGAACTTTTAAACGTACCCGTAATTTTGATTTTGATCTTATTATTTGCGTTAAACTTGCGCTTTATATACGGTATATATGTTACCGCTAGAGTGTGAAATCCGTTATTTTATAGAATTAGGTATATCATAAAATAACTGGACAAGCCAGTTAAAAAATGTAAAATTATTGAATTCTATGATTTAACTAGGTATTCTATAGAATAACGATTACTTGATCGTTAAAGTATGAAATACAGCACTGGAAAGTTCTTTGAACCGATTCTAGCTGCTTTTAATCAGTTTTGAACCGCTTATAGCTGCTTTGCAATGACGTGCGTGTGTGTGTACGTTTCATTCCGTTGATTTTAAGCGTAGCATTTTGGCGGTGTATATATGTCAACGTCTTATATTTTAGATTATTGACAAGTTTTCAAGCAATGATTTCTGCATGAATGGAAGACTAACGTGCAAATAAGAAAGATTCAAAGCAAAATATTTGAATCGTTAAATAATGTGACAAAGGAAAAGAACACTAGTAGCAGAAGTAAAAGTGCTAAAACGTACAGAAAAGTACCACGCAGGTGTGGTTATATCGTTATGAACCTTCGAAAGTTCAAGATAGAAAGTTAATTGTGCCAGTAACAAATGCAAAACTTTTAGGAATATATGAGCAATAATAAGATGTATCATCCTGCTTTTCACTTATTATTTATCAATTAATCATCAATTAGGGATAAATACTATTTTCAATTAGGTTTAGCTATTTATGATCAATTAATTAATAGCTTTGAAGTATTTTCCTCTTAACAGTCTATCATTAGTTATCTTATAGAATACTTGGCGTAGTATGCATTTCATCTACTATATACTTTAACTGACTTGTCTGGATTATTTCATGAAATACCTAGTTATTCTATGAAATAACTGAATGATATCTTTAACATTGTATATATATAAAGCATGTGCAGTTATATTTAAACAAGTACATACTAATCTGTGTTTCTGTTTTGATTTTCTCTCCAATAAGATAATAAAATTTGAAAACTAATACTGCAACTTAAATTCCCAGAGTATGTTGTTACATGAAATAAACATTTAATGAGTCTGGAAATACCTGTAAAACATGTTTTCCGATATTCAAGAGGCTATTGGTCATTGATTATACGTTGGCCGACAATTTATTTATATGAAATGATTATAATCCAGATTAGCTTTCTTGGTCGACATCTAAATAATTTACTCTAAAATAAACAGAATAAACAGGATTAGAATTAATTCTTTATCAATTCCTTAAACTCTAACGGAATATTTTATTCTTAAATCACTTTACCTCTCAAGGAAGAATACTTCTCAGCCAGAACTCTAATGCGCACATAACCAACAATTTTCCTCCTTCAGTATGACAAACGAGCGAACTTGTATTAAAAACAGATATTTACAGAAAGGATATTAAACTTTTTTTTTAAAGTTGTTTCATTAAATTCAAGAAGAAAAAAAGGAAGAAAGAAAGAGAACGATCAAAAAGCAAACATATTCCGAAAACTATAATTATAAAATTCTAATTACTGGTAACTGCTTTCACAGCAAAATCTCTCCCCTCCCACTTCACTAAAGTTACGCTTAGTGCCTCAATGAATGAGAAGAAAATTTATTTCTAAGCGACACTCGTTCCTTTCTTTATAAGTTTTATTTTCATTTTCCATTGTGTCAATTTTGATACGATTGCGTTTTTACAACATGTTGTCCTTCGTCGTCAGAAGAACAAAGACTTTGAAGTTTGTTTATGTCGTCAAATGAGTAATGTTTTCCCTTTCTTTATGATATGATAGAACTGATTTTTTTAAGTTCTTGTTTATGTTGATTAATGATATTTCGAGGTAAGAAGAAAAAAATATTATTTATGTAAACACATGCTGATTAAACATCATTTAGAAATAAAGAAAACCTTCTTCGAAGAAGGTTGTTAAATTCAGTTTTGATTCACATTTAGATTTAATGACTCTGTTTTAAATCGTTCTAAACAAGCAATATAGGAAATAACCGATTTAAATATTTATTTCACCAAATTTTAATGACCATTTTTCCAGAAGTTATGCGATAATTTGATCAGATAGTACCTTAATAAATATAATTTTTAGTAAGTTATGTACAATATTAATAAACCGAAGAGTGAACCTTGGTAAGGTTTATTTAAAGAAGTCTTATTTTGGAGTTAATGGTTATAACAAATAAATTATAGTTTAAAAAAACTATAAAACACCTTTTTATATTAATCGAACTAAGTTGTAACTTCTCATCTTTTAGTCACCAAATCTGGGATCTCAAATTAATCATACAGTGAGGTATGGGATCTGAAAATGAAATCGTTAATCTATTCAGGCAATAGAACACAATTATTAAATTATTGTATTGTCATTGGTCTGGACTTGAACAATATTTCCAGAACTAATCTGGCCTTTTAAATGGGTAAAATATTTAGTTCAAAGTCCGTTACATACAAGTGAATCTCATAAAAGGGAGTTAAAAATATATTATTTCAGATAAATGTCACGTTTTTAAGGACTTCCCTAAAGTGCTGAAAATAGAAATTCCAATAGTTTCATTTTCTACATTAATTTTTCGTACTGTTACAGAACTAGATATTATCTTACATATGCTTTACATTATAAGTACAAATTAAAATATAAAAAAAAAGCTATAATTAACTTAAACAGAGCAATATTTTATCTTTAAAATTTTAAAAATATTCTTAAAACTAGTTATGAATGCAAAAGACTTCAAGACATCAATCGAAAGGAAATTCAATTAAAACAAAGATCTTTATTAAATAATTAAATGTAACTAATTACCATTTTTAAAACTAAATATATATCTTAAGATTAAAACAATAATAATGAGCTATCTTATTGTTATTTTCAATAAAACATATATTTAAATGTAAAGTGTCATTGATTCTTAAATATTGAAATTATTGTAAGCCTTCCAAATAAAATCAAAAGTACGTTTGAATTAATTTTACGAATATATTTAAATTAAAATTACGGTTAACTAGTAATAATATAATTAAATGTTTCATTGTCAGAATTATTATACATCAACTTATAACAAGGTGAGAGGGAGTTGGATGATTAAAGTTTTGTAACACGTCTGTAGGCAGTTTGAATAGAGTTTGCAGATACACATCGAAGTACAGCTATATCACATCAATAGACATGTACGACAAAATATTTGAAATGTACAAAGCATTTCGACTCATCACTTCTTTGTTGAACCTAAAGTAATTAGGAATATTTTGTATTAACCATTACATGTAACTCTAACTAGATTTGAAATAGGTAAGTGTTAATAAATTGTGAAATAACTAAATATTAATTAAATCTCAACGTACAGTATTAGATATATTTGTCTGAGAGGAAGAAGTTGTAAAATTGTGTTTTTTATTGACTATGTCAAAAAAGAAGCGAGTCAAATTACGTAGGGCTCAAAAGTGAGTAACAAACACATTCAAGTAAATGTTCATTCAAAATAAAAATATGTACAGTAGGAAAAAGGAGGAAATTTGGGTATGTGCTTCTCACCTAGCTACCATACTTATCGAGGCATTTGTTGCATCGGCACACCAAACTATCGAAACCGGCATCGTAAAATGAGTGTCAAAGTTGTGTAGCACCTTCAAAACGGCTTGCTGAAATTTAGCATCGGTTCTGAAATGTTGACCTCTTAAGCGTTTCGTTAAAGGTCCGAAGACATGAAAATCAGTTGGTGAGGTCCTAAATGTGAAAAGGGTGGTCCAATATCTCTATCTGAAAATGCTCTTTCTTCTTCTTGCGCATCTGTTTTTATCGAATTCTATGCATCAAAACCATATGTCTCTATGATATAACGCTTGTTCCGTACACTTCCACCAATTGCCAATGAATTTTAATGGGAGAATTTTTCTTTAAATGCAAAAACCGTATCACATTCCAATATTTCAAGTGTAGACTATGTTTCCATCAACGCAGCCACCATCTAATTGAGGTTTAGTCATGTTACTGGAGAACAAGCAAAATCTACGGGTACCGTTTGAATACTGTGATCGTCTTCATTATTCTCAGAGAGGTTTTAATTCATACGGTTAATTTACAGAGATCTTGTTACCTTACGTTTTGAAACACCTACGAATTTTAAATTTATTAGGTTAGGGGTGTCGAACCTTTATGAATCAACGTGCCATTTTTAATAAGAAATGTTTAATGAGGTACAGATGTGCCGTCTAATAATTTTGACTTGTGATTATTGGGAAAATAATTAAACTAAATACTAACAACTTAAAACTCTTTATTTATTACGAAAAAATACATTTTGCACTGTATAGTAGAAATTGTTTTAGTTATACGTGCAATATTCAAATTAGAGTAACATTAGTATGACTTGTGTTGTACAGATTAGATAACACAAATAACTTATATTAGGATTATAAGATGTTACTTTTAGTAGAATGCACGCTGAATTCGTGTCATCTGTAAAACGTTTTCTAAACGAGTCTTGAATGTTATTCATCTCTGAAAATAATATCTCTCAGGCATAGGTAGATGAAAATGCGGTTATAATAGCATGGGTCGGCTTCTTCAAACAGTTAAGTGTGTCTGGAATCGAATTCCATGTTTCCAAAAATTCGTGACTCACATTTTTACTTATATTACTTATTAATCTTTTTGTTTCAATCGATTAACTCTTTTTCCTTGCTTCAATACACTTTTGAATCCATATTGAACTAGGCTGGAAATCAATGAGAATTACATGTCAAATTTTTCAAATCCCAACCAGTCGAATTGGGATAAGTTTAGTTTATCAAACGAAGTCACATCAGGGTACATAATAAATTTGAGCGTTTCCAGGAATTCTTTGAACTAAGAAAATAAGGTAGAAAATTCCTTGACTGAAGAATCAATTACGGAAATAAATTCTTCAATAACTTCTTCTTTGTCTGGTTTCTCATGTGCATATAAATCTTTCATATTTTTTTCAAGTTTGGGAAGTACTTTCAGTTGTTAGTAATAATATCGTTTATGAAAATATGCTGTTCAGCGTCAAAAGTGCGAATGAGATCCCTCATGAGGATGAATTCATAGTGAACTTTGTTATTTTGAACTAAAATGCAAACCATTTTGATCAGTGGGGTGCCCAAAATATTGTGTTGCGGGCCATCAGTGACACGTGGGCCATTTGTTCGCCATCCCTGTAGTAGTCATTACTTTAATTCTAATAACATGTTTCGGGAATTCTTCATACGTATTTACAAGAATTACGTCAAATATTATATAAATATTAAACTCTCCTGACCTGCCTAAAGAAATTTCCCATTCAAAAATAAGAGTAATAATCAGGTTCATTAGTCCCTAGTTACAGAAGGTACTTAATGATATATACAAACTATGATTTGTGTGAAAAGCTAACAATTGCCGCTAAAATTATTTGCAGAATTACATTTTTCCGTACGTACTCCACATATGCAGCTCTTATTGGAAATGGAAATAGAGCGTTTTTTTTTGGTGTATTTATGTTACATTATTCTATATTTTTAATTTTTGAACACTTTAAATGAAAATTTATACAATGCTATTATTAAAGTATTCTACATATAGAAATAAAATTATTACTTCAGAGAAAAAATATGTTAATATAGAAGATAAGAATTACACACACGAAAAAATACCAATAGAGAAAATTTTATAAAATAATGAATAAGTACGCATAAAGGATGTACAATTCTCCTACACAAAATTTTAGAATTGTTAAATGCGTCTCGAAAATAATACTCTAACGTAACGCTTGATCTATGGTTTATGAATTTGGTACAAAATTCTTTTGCGCATGTACCTCAGTAAATATGAAAGTTAAAGAAAATGAAAAGTTATAGATAAATAAATTATACTTGCAGCGCTTATGTGTCAAATTATCAGGTGTTATAAACAGTTTGGTTATTTGTTGGACAAAATTTCTGAACATTGAAAAATATTCTTTTTCAGTTTTCGGAGACCTATTCGAATAAATAGAGTTGTTCTAATTCGATAAACAAAACACATATTAAGAAAACGATTAAAAATGAAAGTATATTTAAGCTAAAACCATTATAAGAAGATTTATGAAAAAAAGCTTTTTTTAAAACTATTGACATAGAAAATAGTTATTTTAAGCTAAGTAAATGTATATAACAGATTATCTTCCAAGGTTTCATTCTTAGATCTAACTTGTCTTTTTAAGGTTATTGAAAGTTTACAACTGCTACCTTCCTATAGAGCAAACATGATATCCAAATAGTTTATTTCAAGTAATTTGACTTAATTACTTGATACGTATTTTGTATCAAGTAATTTGATTTAATAATTGATATGTATTTTATATCAAGTAATTTGACTTGATTACTTAATATGTAGTTTATACCAAGTAATTTGAAGTGTGGTCAAAGAGACTAGTTGTTAGTGAGGTCGAGCATATATATCAACGCGTTTTTACTAGCTTTAAGACAGGATTGACTGAGATGTATTGCTTGGACCTTTCCAAGTGTTCTGCTTAGGAGGATTGTAATAATGTCCTGCATCCATTTCTGGTGGTAGCATATAAGTAAAGTTAAATTCTTATATGGTGCATTACAGCTTATCTCTTCTAATAAACGCAAGCTAATTGATATATAAATATCTTTGATATGTACCTTCGACTCTGATTTATGGAAGGCTTCTACATCTACTTGCACTTCAGGTCAGAGTCAAAATATTACGAGTGCGGAATCTTTTGGGGATTTCATGACAAGTATAAATTAAGATAGATTATTCAATACTAAGCTGTAGTAAACAAGAAATTAATAAACCTTCATAACTTTTAAGTATTTCTCTGTCAGCTTTTAAAACAAATTATTATTTTTTGTATGTCATAAATGAAACAAGTATGGGTCTTTTATCGTTCCAATTTTAGCGTGACGCGAAGATATGACCGCAAGCATTGTTCTAAAAAGTTTCCAATTTTTTTATCATATTAATCCTTAATTTTAAACAGTTACTATATGAAATTTTTGATAGTATTATAATTATTCCCAATGAAAAAGTTGACAAGAAAAACCTTTCCAAAACCTCTTTTTTAAAAAAAAAAACCATTTTTTTTTTTTAAAAGTAATATTTCATATAATCAGCTGTTTAACATTTTTGCAATTTTGCATAATTCTGAGAGTGAAATAAGCCTTTTTTAATGTGAATACATTGCTACAAATAATTACACATATTATTTTGCAAAATGTTCAGTAATGAAGACTCATTTTAATTCAAGATTTCAAACTTAGAACCTACATAAGTATTTCAGAGTTATACTATACAAAATAAAAAAAATGAATAAAAAAATTAGAGAAACATATGTATAGTAAAAATTACCTAAACATCCTAATAAAAATGCCAAAATGAAGCATAGCATGGGAATTTCTGAAGAGTTAGAACATACACAATGCATTGCTTTTATTTCCGTAAAACGAACTGCATACTATATTAAAGTTTATTTCAGGAAGGTAATTGCCATCCGACTGAAAAAATTCCCGTTCTACAGATTGCACCTAATTTTACATGCACAACTTGGATGAAATTTTATGGAAGATAATTTTACTTTTCATAGCTTGTCACGTTAAAAATCATACTACATAAAAATAGAAGTAAATAAAACAGTTCTTAAATTTTTTATTTTCCTTTTAATGTTTCCTAATAAAAGCAAAATATTTCATTTTATTTTGGTCTTAAATATTTATAGGGATTTTTCCATATCATTGCTTCTTAGAGCATTTCATTAAAATTTAGAGATTGAAAAAAAATATAATGTTTGTGTGTTTAATATTTCTCTCGTGATATCTTTTATAAATATTGGGTCTGATTTACTCATCAGCAATGCTTAAATTCCGATCATGAGAGATGAGTATGGACAGAGAATTTTGAGTAACTCCTTTTAGGTGAAACATTTTATAAATAGACTCTATAGACTCGAATTATGCTGACTTGAATATATATTTCTCTCTCTCTCTCTATATATATATTTCTATTCAATATACTTTTGTCTGGTAAAAGTTCCACATATTTGCACAACCGGAAAACGTATAGCAATAGTTCATCAAATTCGTTCCTGTTAGTGAAGGAAAACGATATTACTATGTTTTTTACCAGTAGATACAGAACGTGATACGCGCCTTAAATAGTCTGAATAGAATATATCTTATCTGAAATAGTTAGAATAGAATATGTCTTATCTGAAAAAACTAGAATAGAATATACCTAAAGTTCTATATTTCAGGTAAGTTATTGAACCAAATCTAATTATTATTTTCTGAATTGAAAGTATTATTCAAAAACTAAATTTTGCTGCTCTTAAAATTTTACACGTTACAGTTTTAAGTAATGAGAGGAGGTCTTGAACTTTTAAATATGAATTGGTTTTTATCATTATGTTATAAGGTGCTCACTTAACATGCTATGAAATTAATTGAGCTGTTAATAATTTAAATAAGTTAAGCTGAGCAAATTTCAAGCATCTATTCTTAAAAAATTATGTTGAAATAGATAAATGTTTTACATTTTTTTTTCTGTAAAAGAGTTTAGAATTGCAGTTACAATCTGTATGAACCTACCATCTTATGTATTTTTTTTATAGCGGCTGCAATATATTTTGTAAACAAGGAATATGAAGGTAATATTGTAATTTAAATAAACCATCGAATTAAAAAAGGTAAATTATAATAAGGACATTATCGTCAAACCTAATTTCAACAAAATTAAATATTTGTTAGAATAATTTCCTTCGAAAAAAGTTCGAAAAGTGTTTTTGAAATTTACTGACCTATGTTTTTAAAATTTTTAGGAAGCCTATTTGGTGCAATATATTTGTGATAAAAGAAATCGTTATTTATTTATTTGAATGAAAGAGAAATACATTAGTTGTACTAACAATATTTGTCAAATATCTTTACTAAGAGGAGAAGGATCACATCTGAGGGAATTTTATTTCATCAGTATTGGATACGTATGTTATCTTATGATAAACTATAAATAATTATTTCGAAACTATAAATGAATTTGTGCTGAAATTGTTCTCAATGAATATTTACATATATCTAATAAATGTACTCTCAAAGGTTTAGGAACAATTATGAAGCTTAAGTAATATCAAACGAAAACTTAAGAGCAAATAGTTGATCACTTCAACAAAATGTATAAAGATTCTGAAATCCTTTATTAAGATTAATTGAAATTAATTTAACAATATCTTTATAATCTTCATTAAGACCCTTTGAGAATATGAAACTTATTTTCCATTTTATAACCCAGTTCTCTCGAGAACTCTCTTTGAAAGTTGAATGATCTTTCTAGAATATACCATGAACGAAACTGTCAGATGTGAAAATCCTGCCGCTACTTTCAAGCGAGTTCCGGAGTGCTTTTCGTAACCACCTGGGAAAGACTTTTCAAAATTTGTTTGTTTGAATATCCCTGTAGGATGCCTGCAGGAGATCTTGGAGCAGACCGAGTGTTGTGTTGAAATAAGTTTGCCCATAGTAAATATCTGCTTCGTTTTAATAACAGTTTGTTTTTGTAGTTCATAAAGTTTTATGCAACCAGTATTGTTAAATTTTATTTAAGACCGATGACTTATTAAAAATAAGAGAAATCGTAATATTTTGTTGGAATTTAAAGGAGAAACTTAGTAGTTTCATTAATTTGAACAAATCATACTACTCTATGAATTATTAGTTTCGAAATACTAATAGTTCATAGTAGTATTTCGAATAAATACTACTATGAAGTAGTTTCATAGTAGTATTTATTCGAATCTAAGCTATACTATTTTTCCAATGTTAATACTACTGAAACTCGGGTTTGGCTTAGAATCGAAGGCGGAAAGTTCGTTGGATAGGAGAAACTGAACGTGATAATGAAGGCTAGAGATCCATAGTAGTATTTAGAATAAATACTACTATGAAGTAGTTTCATAGTAGTATTTATTCGAATCTAAGCTATACTATTTTTCCAATGTTAATACTACTGAAACTCGGGTTTGGCTTAGAATCGAAGGCGGAAAGTTCGTTGGATAGGAGAAACTGAACGTGATAATGAAGGCTAGAGATCCATAGTAGTATTTAGAATAAATACTACTATGAAGTAGTTTCATAGTAGTATTTATTCGAATCTAAGCTACACTATTTTTCCAATGTTAATACTACTGAAACTCGGGTTTGGCTTAGAATCGAAGGCGGAAAGTTCGTTGGATAGGAGAAACTGAGCATGATAATGAAGGCTAGAGCTCCATAGTAGTATTTAGAATAAATAATATTATGAAGTAGTTTCATAGTAGTATTTATTCGAATCTAAGCTACACTATTTTTCCAATGTTAATACTACTGAAACTCGGGTTTGTCTTAGAGTGAGTGAATATTAACGTCCCACTGTTCAGCTACACGAGGGCTTTTGGGGATGGTCCGTGTAATTTTGAACCATGGTCAAGTGACGCGGACGACACCTTAGCTGGCCCCCCTTTCCTAACTACCACACCACACCAACGGTAGGACGTTTGAGCTCTCGACAGATTTTACGTGCATCGCTCCGGGTTTGTCTTAGAATCAAAGGCGGAAAGTTCGTTGGATAGGAGAAACTGAATGTGATAATGAAGGCTAGAGCTTACAGGTTCATTCATATATTTTAAAGTTTCACACTGGTAAAATAAATTAATTATTCCCTTCTTATTAGTTCTCTTTAAATTTTTTTTAAATTTCGTAAATATCAGATATCTAGATAAACCCTTTTGCATTATTTTTGATTTTTTCACAAAAACTTGTTGAGAATTTGGGGTGAGGCTTAGAATCGAGGCAGCTCCGATTTGAATAAGTACGGTATATATAATCCAATTAAAATATTTTATAATTATTTGCTTAAAAACTATAGGAAAAATGGATAAACTAAACGTTTATGCCTTATCAAAAAATTGGCAATGAATAAAATTATATTCTAACAATAAAAATCGTAAGAATATCGAATATTATCCGAAATATAGAGAATTTTCTTAAACTTCTCCTACTTCAATTAATATTGAGATATATTTATTAATACTTTATATTAACATCAAACAAGCCCTAGAATATGCTGGTATTTAATTAGACATTTCTATATAAATACATTTTAAGCACAACAAGCACTAAAATTGAATTTCACTTTTCCACAATTACTTTAATTCATATAAGATATATTCCTCCTACTAATGAATTTGTAACATGTAGGGAGTTTAAAATTACTACACTACAGCATTTCTCTTAGAAATTTACTCCACTAACGAAGATTTCCTCAATAGCGACTGCATCATCATCATCCTCATCCTCATAACCTGATCCTGAGTACTTGACACCTTACGGCATCATTAATAATCCGTCATGGTAGAGTAGCGCTTAAGTACAGCATTTAGCACATTTATCAAGGTTTTATCACTTGTTTAGCTACGTGTAGCAGTTAAGCTATTAGTTAAGTTGTCAATTTCTGGACTGGACGTTTAGGGAAGAGATTTTATATGATACATGTTATGCCAGTTCCAATCATTTTGCATTAAGCTGACGCTTAACAAATGTCAGAATTATATCTATGTCATTGGTGATCGATCTTTTTATGTTATTCTTAGAAATTTATTCTCTTGAATAATATTGATAATACGACGTAATGTTGATAATGCGTTGTTGTTCTATTTTGAACTAGGGGGAATAAATTAATTCTCTTTGTAATCCATGGAATGAATGGAATGTTCTAGAAAAGCGAAATAAGGTTTCAGATTTTGATTTGATTGTTGATGTTTTATAAAACTCTTTTACCATGTAACAAATACTAAAAATGTTCTAAATTTGATCTTAAGAATGATTCGAGTTTCGCAAGTCCAAAAGTATTTCAATTAAGTTTAAGAATGTATTTCATTTCATTTTATATATATATATATATGATATTGATACGAATCTAAACCACACTTTTTCAAATGTTAATGCTATTAAAAATCGAGTGTTGTTTAGAATTGAAAGGAGAAAAATTCATTGGATATGAGAAAATGAACACACATTATACTAATGGTTAGAGCCACATTATAGATTTATTTATGTATTCAAAAAATTTTAATCTGGAAAATAAATAAATTATTAACACTTCTTATTAGTTCTTAGTTTTAATTTTTTTTAAATTTCGTAAATAGGATATCGATGAACCTTTTTACACTATTTTTTAATTTTTTCATGAAAGCATGTTAAGAATTTGGGGTGTGCCTTAGATTCGAATAGATTCGGTATACATATACATATATGTAAACATCGGATATCGATGAACCTTTTTACACTATTTTCTGATTTTTTCATCAAAACATGTTAAGAATTTAGGGTGTGGCTTAGATTCGAATAAACACGGTATATATATATATATATATATTATAAACCTAAGTATATATATATATTCCATGAAATACTTATGGATTCTCAGTCATAGTTTAAAATATCAAGTAAAACAGAAAAATTGCCTTCATATGTACAATAATACTCCTTCTCTTTTATTTGCAAATATTTGATTACCCATTTTAACATTGCTCACAGTGATTTATTTTCCCTTTTCTGTGTTTATACACTGTATCACACATTGATTTATACTTCATAAACTAATAGTATTACTTCTACTATACAAAATACTTAATGAATTCATCTTAAAACACTTCGGATTATTAAAGAGATTTTGTATTACTTTGTCCAATCTTTTCATGACGAGTATTTTTTACATCCCTTGCGGGATAAAGTGAAAATAAATTCAAATATTTCTAATAATTCTCTTGCTAATGTTGATGGTCCCTCTCATTCCCTAGTACACAATAAATCTCATTCGGGACCTATATTTGAAACTTATAATAAAGCGTTATTGTCCTATTTTTTAATTGGTTTTAGACCGTAGACGGTCAAAATGATACTAAAAATAAGTAATATATATAAAAAATAAAGTCAATTCCTACTTAGGTCAACAAATTTTTTTTTATTTTAGTTACTTTTTATTAAGTAATTACAGTTAATGAAATATGTATATACATTTGACAAAGTTACAACATTAAGCTGCAAAACATCTTTTAAATTAACATCAAAAACTTTTTAACCACATTAAATTTGTAATTGCATTTTTTAATAAAAGTTGAGTAAAATTGGTTTAAATTTATTTTAAAACCAGTGTAAAAGGAACGATGACGTCTAACTAGGATATGATTATTCAGGTTAAGTTAAATCTTCGTTACAAATTTAGCAAAAGCTGTTTTATCCATCTAGAGGAATAATATCGACTGAAATATATCTCTTAAACAATAATTAATTAATGAATTAATAATTGATAAAACTGTATTTACACGAAGTGTCATCCACTACAAGTTTAAAAAATGTATTTGGACTTGGTGGATGAATAAAAAATATTTTATTAGGGATTGAAAATTTGAACAAGATATATAAATGTATATATGTAGGGAGAGTGGGAACTGAGTTGGAATTGAATAAATGTATGTTTATAGAAAAGCTAAATCTTGATGGTTGTTTCCTTCATAATTTAATAAATGATTTAGTTTTTTAAAAATGATAATGTAAAATATAGAATATGTATAATGTAAAATATTGATTTTAAAGTTTATTACATACCACATTGTAGTTGTTTGTCTTTATATATTTAAAACTGAAATGGTTATAACTTTTAAATAGCATATATTTGAGTTTACTTTATTTTTTATGCAAAAGTAATTGAAAATCGTTATTGAAAAAAGCTCTTTATGTATTTATTAAGAAATATTAAGAGAATATTATGTAGTTTACTTTTAGAAAGAGAGAGAGAGAAAGTACGCCATAGTAAGTTAACATCATACCTATTTTCTTTATTGGACAACAGCATATATACAACATTTAGGTTGTATATATGCATACATTTAGGTTGTATACATTTAGGTTGTTATGTAAACATAACTGTTTGAATATATAACTTTCATGGTAAAAACTTAATTCGTGTGATATATCCATAAAAAAAGTTTCCAAAGAAATGAAAAGATGAAAACACATTGTCTCCTTTTGAAAATAATAGGGTTACAGTTTCATAAGGGCTGTTTAAGAATTATTATGCATTCGCCTGAAATAATTTAAACATTGCATCATTTTCATATTTTCTTTAAAAATGAACATGCAAAACTGATTCATTTAACAACTCTAATTAAGGTCTGGAGTTTTGTCTCTTGCCAGTTAAAGCTTGTTAAAAAATTTTTAGCAATAAGAAGAAAAACAAGTGTCATAAGTTTACATGTTGTAGTTGAGAAGCGAAAAAAGTTCCTTACTCAATGCCTAAAGAATTCGGAAATTACGAAACTCTAATTAAAGCGAATTCTCTCTCCCTTTATGTTTTTCTTGCTTTGGTTCAAGAATGGTTGATATGCCGCGTCGTTACTTCCGAGATTAAAATTACCTCTGAAAAAGATATAACGTTTTCATTCCCTTCCTCAAACCTCATTCTTTTTTATCTTGTTTTAGTTCCTTTAATTCCATTCTGAACAATAAAGGGGTTTCGTCCTCGCGTTATAATGGTCTTCTTCTCTGAAAAGTGAATTTAATATTTAGAAGTATCTTGTCTGACCAGTGAAGCTATCTCCTTTTACCTTTAAATGAAACCAAGGGGAGAGGGAATAGACTCAACATGAGAAGTGGACAGAATTGTGAATTAAAAATGTGAAACCTTCGTTAATGTGCTCGTTTTTCTGGCAGGGAAAAAAAATGAAGACTTCAAACTTTTCTTTAATAGGATAACCTTGTTTTACTTTTCTCTGATACGGGAGTCTTATCTTATTTTTATTAAATACTGAAAGTAGCTTGTTTTAGAAAAGACAAATGGAAATTTTAAATATATGTATGTAAGTCTCTCATAACTTTCACTACGTCTTGCAGTGAAAAAGTATCGAATGATACCAATGAATAATAACACACTTATAAAAGTTTTATTCTCCCTTTGTTAAATTCCTTGCAAGAAAACAAGTTGGAAAAATAAAAAATTATATTTAGTTTAGAAATGCATTTAATATTTTAAGAAGGCATTATACCACTTCATTCAAGGGTTAAATATTGGTATTTCATGAATTGTCGTAACTCTGAAAGTGCTTCAAGACGATGAGTGTCTGGAAACTAAGAGCCATTTCGTTCTACCGCACCCGTGGTGGTAGTATCAGAGTTCAACCCATGCGCATCCGCGCCTCTGGTTGATTGCCAGTACAGTCGGATTATGTTGTTTTTCCTAATGTTAGTTAACTTTTAAAATTGTGACGGGTCTATTCTCGAGATATTCCTACTAATCCTATTGGGGAAACTTTGAGGCTAGCATTTACATTAATTCACAGCCTTTCAAGAAGAACACGAGATAGATATAAGTAAATTAGTTTGACTATATAAAGTCTATATATAGGTTTTGTAGATGTAAGGGAGAAGGAGCCGTGAAGCTGTCAAGTAAGTGTGAACACTGAAGTATTTACTTCACAAACCTAGCGCGCGGTAAGAAAGTAATTGCCGAGATTAAATTATTAGATTGAAGATTTAAGATAGTATAATCAGAATCGGCTATCATGCTTGTGCTTGTTCTCCTTATCTATTTCTGGTAGTCGGGTTTACTTAGAATTGCATATTAGGATTAATCGACGCTTTAGATATCACTCCTAGGTTTCTTCTTATAGTTTCACTTGTGATTGTTTAAGTGTGTGTTCAAAGTCTGAATAAATCTAATTGTTATTATGGAGTTTGTTGGTGATGCTTTGTTCCCCCCCCCACCTAGAGACGTGCCGGACAGAGAGAGAGGGGTGCCAGTTAGAACCCTTCCCCCACAAAATGTTTAAGACGACTGCCTATTCCACCAACAGTGAAGTGCAATCTGTAATCCGATTTTTGGAAAGCAAGGCATATTAAGCCGGTTGAACAACCAGAAGCCAACTTTTTGAAATTTGTGGGGAAAATGTATTGAGTGATGGAATGGCGAGAAAGTGGGTTCGGCAACTCAATGATAGGTGCAGCAATGTTTATGGGAGTGGGCAACCTTCTACTGTCAATGATTGCTTGTTTGAAAATGTGAATGAGAAAATTCGTGAAAACAGACTGTTCACAATAAGAATGTTTTGTGATGAGAATTTCCACAAAGAGCTGTTCAGCAGTGGCTCTCTTCACTGTGGGTATAAACAAAATCGCGCGCGCGCGTTTCCCGATATGACAGATGTGTAAATAATGGCGGTAACTATGTAAAAAAATAGTTTCCGAAAAGCTCATTCATGTAAAAATAAACTTTGTTTTTTGAAAAAAGACTTTTTCTGCTGGTTTTTCCAAAATGGTACTTAGTATAAGAACACGCCTCTCGTATAAGTATTTTGCTGTAACATTGTAAGGCGTAAAGTTTCATATTTTATTTAGCTAACTTTCGAAAAATAGCTTATGATGAGTAAGTAATAGAAATTTACGAAATTAATTACTTGAAGACTGAACGGAATTGCTTCACTAAACTAGTTAGAAGTAAATGTTTGGTAAATTGAAACCCTTGGAAGAAAAACAACAGCACCCCTATTTGAGGAAGCAACATTAAAAAAAAAAACCACTTGAGGATGTAACATTTGAAATTTTAAGTATTTTTGTTAATATATACACACGTTTCACACACATTTAATTACTACGCATATACACGGTGTACGCTTTTTCAGCAGTTTAACGTAAATATACACATAAAGGTCAATACAATTAAAATGTATCAAACAGAATATTATAATACGTAATATATGAATAAAAATCTTAGAAAAATGTTACCTTTTCAAACATTTTTAAAAAGCACGTCTTTACTTCTAAATTAAGAATGCCTCTATTAAAAATCTTATAAATACAATAAAAAATAGGTAGATCAATAGTTAGCTAAAATATGCCTATATAAAGCTGTAGAATATATGAGTGTAAATACGATTATAAAAATTTTATTGATAAACACCATGACATGTAATTTCAGGAAATCTTAATATTTTGCAAAACATAATAATTTAGGAGATTTAAAAAGGACACACACACACACACACACACACACACACACACACACACACACACACACACACACACACACACACACACCACACACACACACACACACACACACACACACACACACACACACACACACACACCACACACACACACACACACACACACACACACACACACACACACAGGATATATAAACTTATGATTACTACTAATAATAAGCCTAACAAAATGCAATTAGGTAAATATATAAAACATTTTATTTATAAAATATCTACCAAATATAGTACATGGGGTGATTCGCTACCAGACCGGCAAACTTGCAGATTGTGTAAAGGTTACAGAGATGACTGAGAATGACATAGGAATGCAGGGGCGCAAATGCTGTAATTGCGAGGTATGGTGCAAAGAAGTAGAGAAAAGAACAAAAACAGCTACACATTAATGGGATGGAAAACATTTTATTGAAAGGGTAAACTAAAAGGGTAAACAGGTGCTCGAATCACGCCCAGAAGTTGTCTGGCAGGCCTGACATTGGCGCTGCATGGAATACCTTACATTCTGGAAGAATCCTGGAATAGCACATATCCTCTCAGCAGCTACAGATATTCTACAGGTATGATGTGGTCTTCAACTGCAGAAATGGGCGTATGATACACCAAACTCTTTACGTGACCAAAACCTGTTTCGCGTCACCTTCTATTAACACTTGAAAGGGTCGTGTAACGTGGAACACTCAAGTTCGAGTGACGTCCCTGTTACAACAGCCGAGTGGCGTGTCCATTTCAATCCACAGCTCCGTAAACGATCTGCACGTCGACCAGTTCTTCGTTTGAATACAAGTTCATCTTCCTACTCAGTGAAACGGATCGCAAATGACGACTTCCAGCAGGGTTTGTTTTCACGAAACCTTCCATTCAGTGCCACATACCACAAGAATGCCCAAAGGAATGTTCCAGAATGTAAGGAATTCCACACAGCGTCGCTGTCAAGCCTGCCAGGAAACTTCTGGTCGTAATTTCAAACACATGTTATAGTACAACCATTCAATAAAATATTTTCTGTTCTTTGAATGTGTTGTTGTTTCTGTTCTTTTTCTCTGCTCTTTTGCACAATAGTTCGCAACTATGGCATTTGTAGCCCAGCATTACTGCGTAATTCCGAATGAACCAGCGTATATATGCTTCTTACATTTGATGAGTTCATACATACTATTACCAATTAGCTGAAAAAATACAATTTTAGAACACAGATAATATAGTATCACTTATCAAAACATTAAACTACATATTACAGTTGCAAAGTAATTTTATAATAGCTTGCGTTGATAAAACACTAGGCAACTTTGCTTTCATCTGTAAATATAAATAAATACTTACAAATATTTTGAAAATAATAAAGCTTTAATTAAATCTCCAATTAGTTATAATGAAATAAATTACCATGTTTTTGCCTTTTAATAAGAAATTAAGAATACACATTACTATCAATTTTAAATTTCTACATATCTTTCTTATTCCTAATTTTTTTAAAGCGCTATTAAGTTAAGAACTGTGATACAAATAGATTTAATGCTTACATTATTAAAACAGGGTAAATTGTTTAAAGAAATTATACAAAGACTGAAATAAATAAATTTAATTCCCCGGAAATAATTAAAAACTGTAAGAAAAACATTTTTTACACGAAAGATAAAATAATTTATTCTTTCATAGTTCAGATTTTATAGACGTTCATAATTTTGTTGATATTGATGGTATGGCTAAACAATTTTTACAATTCCATGAAATAATATACTTAAAAATTTTAATAATGATACTTTCAATTCTCTCATTAGGCAAGTAATATATGAAATTTGCTTGCATTATAACGGTAGTTATGACAAACTAATTAAAGATTCACCACAAGATGGACCAGCAAGTTTTCTATACTTTTTATAATATAAAATGTTAAGGTATTTTTAACACTAATTAATGAAAAAAGCCTTTAGTTTGAAATACAGCAAACATATATAATTATAAAAATTTGCGTTGAACTTACGAATCACTTACATAAATGTACAAAATATGATGAGGGTATAATTAATATTTTACAAACAGATTGGTTAGCAAATTTGAATGCAATTCTAATACAGCAAAATCTATCCACTACAAATATTTTGCAAATAAATCATAGGAAATGTGTCATGTTGAGGAGATGGAGCTTTGAATGCTAGGTATAATTTTAATATGGATGAATTTATCAAAGTTCGTATGATTAGTCAGCATCATATTGAAATTTTGCACAATAATTTCATGACAATGTTACATGATGAATTATTAATTACGAACTCATTTTCTAGAGTGAAATATAACGATTAAATTATTCACCAAAGAGTACTCACAAGTAGAATTCCTCCATTGAATTAGGACAGTTAATAATTTATTCTTAATTGTTTAACGTTAGCAATATTAAATACTAGGATTAGAATTTCAATTTTAAAATGAGAAACTATCTCATTAGAATGTTCACAATGAATCATTTCGTGTATAATACTAAGTAATATAAGAGAGAGAATTCAGCTCTAGAGCTTATAGGACCAACATCAGCATGGTATACGAACTAATCCTATTATTTGTACTGTCAATATTTACGTGTGTATTGGGATATTTCATTTTTTATATAAAATATCTAGAAGCCATTCTTTGTACGATATAAAATTCCCTGTGCAATTATCATCTACAGTAAAACCAGATTTTGTGCGGTAGACAGGGATCGCAACAAAAAAAAAAAACGCACAAAAAATATTCGAAAATTTCATACTTATATATAACAAAAAAGTTATTCGGAATACGACAGAAATCTTTTTTATGCGGTGGGGAGAGACCGCATAAAAAAGTCGCACTTACGAAATACGTTAATTATTTACGAAATTTATGAGAAAATTTTTCCAAACAAAATAAATAATTAAATTACACATGGCTACATCTTAAAAACATTTAATTTCTCATTGCATATATGGAAAAGTATTCAAAATGCACGTACATAATTCACTGCCCCTTATCATAATCCTTAGTGCGCATTTTCTTGTGATGAATTAGTTCAAAATCACTTCCGTTACTTGAAGATACAATTTCAATTGCTTTATTTTTTGGTACAATAAAGTAAGTGATAAGTTTTTGCGACAACTGTCGGTCGGTCAGTTGCTTGTAAACATCACGATAACCAGATATGCATGATCAAGGCTCTTTTTGAAGTTTCAAATTTTTTTCGGAATTGGTATCAATTTAAAAAAAAATGCTTTTCCGATTTGTTGGGAAGCTGTATCCCTCCATATACACTCATGTCCATAAATTAAGGATAATGAAGTTTAGGCAAAGAAAGAGACAGAAGCAACACAAATTTGACTTATTTGTAAAGTCTATTTATTAAACAAAACGTAAAGAGCAAAAAAGATGCTATATGTTTGACATAATTAATAAAAATTGCGATTTTTACTCCATGGAGCAAATTTTATAAAAAGGACCTATTTACAAAAAAACAGTATAACATGGCTAGTATGATGGTTAATACGGAGTATGTCTCCCGGACGATGCAATACAGGCCTTACAACGCCTACGCATGCTGAGTATCAAATTATCAATCTGATCTTGGGGAATATTAAACCACTCATCAAGCAATGCCCTCCGAAGTTCCGGTAGACAGGTGGGAGGGGGTTGACGGGCTGCAATTCGTCGGCCAAGCATATTCAACACATGCTCTAATGGATTCATGTCCGGTGAGTATGCTGGCCAATCCATACGGGTGATATCCTCCGATTGAAGGCATTCGTCTACAGTGTTTGCACGGTGAGGACGGGAGTTTTCATCCATAAACAGAAATTCAGCACCCATGGCGCCCCGAAACAAACGTACATGTTGTTCCAGAATGACATCCCGATAGATGTGGCCTGTCATCGTTACACTCTGAGCATGCAGGTCAGTTCTGGAACCAAGAATAGTTCCTTCCCAAACGAGCCATCCTGCACCACCGTAACGGTGTCGTTCAATGGTATTCTCTCGGTGGTAACGGGTACCTGGCGCTCTCCATTTGAAAGTCCGGCGAGAATCAGACTGCAAACTAAACCTGGACTCGTCGGAAAACATCACACAAGACCACTGTTGCGGTGTCCACAATGCATGGTCTCTACTCCAGGTTAATCGCAGGCGACAGTGAGTTGCGGTAAGGGGAACACATCTGAAAGGCCTACGAGCATACAGATCAATGTGCCCTAAGCGTCTGTACACGGTCTGCCTTGAAACTGTCGTACCGATAGCTGAAGAGAGCTGACGAGATAGGTCTGATGCTGTGCTCCGTCTGTTTCTTTTGGCAGTAACTGCCAAATACCGGTCCTCATTCGGCGTTGTAACTCGGGGGCGACCTGTGCTGTAACATCTACTCACATTACCATCATCTTGGAATCGTTGCTAAAGCATGGAGATGACACTTTGGGCTATTTCAAATTCCTCGGATACTTCTACCTGGGTACGTCCACATTCCAGTAGTCCGATAATTCTACCACGTAAAAAATCTTCCAAATGCTTCCTTTGTGCCATAACTATGCGGTTATTGCACTGAAAGGCTTTTAAACTGCTTGTGAACAATTGTACTTCTTTGCCACCATTCCTTATATACCCCTCTCTTACACTCCCGTCATTGTGACATACTATCCACACCATCTGGTGGTTTCCTGTAATTTGCATATTCTTCTTCAAGATATGTGTGATAATTCTACAGGTGAAATTTTTATTTTAGAGTTCAATTTCTGAGTGATTCTGAATTATCCTTAATTTATGGACATGTGTGTATTTTATCCACTCTCTAAGAATCCGGTTCTTCTCTCTAGTCCTTTTTCATAATCTATCAAATTACTGATAATGTTACTGTGCTATTGAAAGTTCAGTCTTCATTCAAGCACATTGAGAGAAAACAATTGAACGTGAATTGTCTAGAAATTATTTATAACAGATGAACAAAGCGCCAAAGCCGTTGGAATTCATATACGGCATAAAAAAGATAGCCAAAACAAATTGCACAAAAACAGGTTCTCCTATATTTAGTTTTAGTCGTTGAACTATATTGACTTGTCAGGTTTGTGCAGTGTATCAAATACAGGTGTCCCTCGTATAACACGGGTTCTATATTACACGACACAAAACTTAAATTTAATATCATGCGGTTTTGATATAACACTGTTTTAAAAAATTGAATATAATTTTCGTTCTATGAGGGGAATTCCCGACCCTGGATTTTTTCCCCAACTACAATCAATAAGGATAATTCCCGAATTTATTGCTTCAGTAGTTTGTTGCAAAAAATTTAAAGATAATTGCAAAGTTTTTTAACTCTTTATAGAGAAATTCTGAAACAATTGCAAGATCGAAGCATAAAAGTTGTACGTTAAATCACTTTTGTAATGGAGAAATTATGAGTGAAGAGAGTTACAATCAAATTTGGAAAAAAAGATAGATTAACCGGGAATTCTGATGAGAATGACGAGGAAAATTTATTTTGTCATCCTAATAAACTCTGTTTCTATTAATTTTATAATAATTATTACTATCTTTTGAACATATTTTTTTATATTTTTAATTTTTGTATTTCATATGTTTGTTTTTGATTAAAAACTTAAAGTTAACTTACTTTTTTATTTTTATGCTTTATTGGAACAAAATTTCAACTATATATCATAAAAATGTATATACTAACACTTGATTTCGATATACCATGGTACACTTTGCTTTGATTTATATTATTTCAAAATTTCTTATAACATTGTTCAAATTTTCAATCGTTAATAAAATACTTTCTATTCATCTATTCAAGTTCAAGTACATTTTTTTAAAACTTGAACGGATGCACTTGATATTAATACAGTTTTTCAAATATTAATTCATTAATTAAATTAAAAATGAATAAATAGCTACAAACAAATATAATAGTCCAACAGCATATATAGAAAGGGAAGTTGTTGGTTGTGTCCCTGTAGTGTTAGGGATAGGTCGTGGTTTCGACTCCCACCTGGGATGGCCTAAGAATGTGATTTCTTTTTTGCTATACTATTTTATTTAAATAATTAAATTTAATTAATGAATAAATAGTAACAAACAAAAAAATAGTCTAACACCCTGTATAGAAAAGAAAATGGGTAATTGCAAGGAAAATCACTTTCTATTTTGTCACCTAATATTGTGATTCTGTCATGTGTTTATACATATTTATTTAAATTGTAACTTTTTGATAAAAAGGAAATAAAATAAATTTTTTCTTTGTTGACCTATGAAATAATTGACTTAAACATTTTTTTATATTACTTGTTCTAAAAATCTTCATGTTATGAATCATCTTCTGGGTAAGTAAATTAGGTAGTTTCGATTAATAACGATATTTTTCTCCATATAAAAACCTCAATACACTCTATAGAATATGTCAATAAAAATTCTCCCCCCCCCTGATGATTAAAATGAAATATAGAACTTCGAAGATTCATTTTAACCCGTTCCCAAGCTGAGTTCGGACAGGCAAAACGTACCATCCTGACTTATGCCGAGTGTAGCTGTGAAAATTTACACTGTGCAATTCCCGAATTATTTCACATGTGCTATTTATAGTTTCGAATAATTGAAAACTACCACTCAGTGGATTTTTCAACAAAAATGAGGCGCTCTTCTGCTGAGCACCTTCCTTTAAACGTGTCTGAAAAACAATTTGTTGAATACTAATCCAACAGGACAATGTATTATTTGCTGCTCTAAGAGAGACAGTAAAGGGAAGAAAGTAAGAAAAGAAACAAGGTTCTCTACTGTCCATGCTGTGATGTTGGGTAATGTGCAGTACTGTGCTTTTGGAATTTAACATACACGATCAAATTTTGATTAATGACTTCATTATCATGTATGTAAATGCAAAACATGTAAATAAAATTTGTAATTCAAGATAAAAGTTAGGTATTTTAAGTTTTATATTTATAGTTGGTGTGAGTTTCCAAAGTCTAATGATTTCTGACATACAGAAAGCCAACTTAAAGTATCCGACTACCCTAAAATTGTAAATTTTGCCAAAAATTGACAACTTTTTTTAAAGATTTTATTTTGTAGGCCATCTTATTAGCTTTATAAAAATACCAAGTTCATCATTTTCCGTTCCCAGAAAAAAAACTACAAGTGTTTTAGTAAAAGCAGATGCCATTACTTTAAGCAATATGTCACACCTTTAAAACGCGCTTTACTCGAAATGTGATTTTTTGAAAATAATTCAAACGAGGTCAGCGATTGCTGAAATGTTTTAAAAATAACTAACTGAAATTTTTTGTGTATGTTCTGTATAATAGTAGAAGTAATTTAACCTTCAGATTTATCAATCACTGTTTTATTACAAAATTTACAGTCCCTCATGTGAATATAATCACTGTTTTTTAAAGCAATTTCATGTAGTAACTGAGATAAAGTGCTCTAGTTTTTGTAAAAATTGAAATATCTCTTATCCTAAAGGTCATTTCGACAATGAATAACATAAAAACACATCAGAATTGAAAATTTGTTCATAAACTAATGGACCGCGTTTGTGTTATTTTTTGTTATTTTTTACCCATTTTTTCCCATTTCAGTTATAATAATTTTTCTCTTCTTAATTTTAGCATATTTTTCTTTAAATGTACTAAAAAAAATCTAAAAACAACAAAACAATCTACAGACCTCCATTTTTTTAAAAAAAAAAATTGTCGCAACCAGTCTTATAATAGATAAATTACTTATTTATTTAAATAGATTTTTTACATTAATTTTTAGGAAATTTTGTATGCAAATGGTTCTGTTACATTCCAAAAGATATGTATATTTGAAAATCTGCATAAAAAATATTGACATCCTTTGATCCATAATCCAGAAATAAAATGAGTCCGGAAGGTGTTAAGTTTCTTTTGAGCTGATTATTCGGTACCTTTTTCTTAAAAATAAAGAAAACGCACTTTGTGCCAGTTTTCCCAAGCGCTACTTGCCGGAAATATCCCATCAATCATTCATTGCACTCTCAGCCGAACAAATGAAGATACATTTCATTTTTCCATAATACAAAAATTGGAAGCCTGACTCCAAAAATTCAGAGCCTCATTTTTACCCGTGCCTATTTTGAATTGCTTAAGGGAGCACGCGTTCGGAGCGAACCACTTGAATATCTAACAGAGTAAATATTCTTTGAAGAACAGCATGTGAATGAGATGGAAAGGCAGCACCATAAACGTCCCCCGGCGTCAGATTGTACGCATAAAATCGAGATGACGTCAAAAGACGTCGTGCACGTTCAATCCTTCTTACATACACGTATAACTTAAAGAAACTTCAGCGAGTTCCCTCATATCCATTCAATGGAACATTCTTTCCATTTGATTTGCTTCCATGGTGAGAAGAGAATCCTTTTTCGAAAGTGAAGGCGCACACGAAACTAAATTCCGAGCACGTTGATTGAGAAAAAGGCGTAAGTCTGCCTTCTGACTCAAAAAGTTTCAGCCTGGCATAAAATGCAAGGATTCAAACATGGTGTATGTAATTTGATTTCCCCTGTTGGATACTTTAAATGTGTCCTTGATTCTTAAATAGCGTTTATTAAATAATGTTTTTTAAATATAAAACTTGTTTTTTTGTTGTTCAGATGCTGGATAAAAATGCGTTTTTGAGAGCAGTTTTCCATGTGTTTAGAACGTAGAACGTTTATTCATTCTGGTTATGAGATAAATATTTCAACTTAGAGTGTTTGGAGTTTTTTTACTTTTTTGTGTCACTCTAGAAAAGTGCTTAAATCTTTATGAAACTTACTAGAACCACATGCGATACGTAATTGCTTGCATTTCTTTAGAAATTCATGACTTCTTTTTCCCCATCTATATTTTCACTCCCAGTATTTCAAATAAAATTTAGATTACCATCCAATCCATGATGAAAAAAAATACTTAATATTTCAAAAACAATCAAAACTTATGATACTTTTTTCTTATTACATATTTCAAAAATACTTTTTTCGTTTGAAATGTGTTAATGAAACATAGATAATATATACTTATTGATGACAACTGAATACTTTTTAAACATTTGTGCATTGAAAACAATATTTAAATTTGCATTTACTTTTATTTCAGGAAGTATAGAGATCGGGTCAATATAATTTATTAATATTCTTTGGAAAGGGGAGATGGAGGTTTATGAGATTCAGATCGATAAATATATAATAAACAAGTAATATAAAAAAAAATGTCAATTCCTACTTAGGTCAACAAAGAAAATTTTTATTTTAGTTAATTATATTTAATTAAGGAATTAATTTTTGAAAAAACTCTATGATCATCAAGTGTTATCCACTACGAGTGAAAAAAATATATTTGAAGCCAAGAAAAAAATTCTTTAGAAAATCTTACTGGCGCCATCTGTTGGTTCTAGTTTTAACTTCATCAGAAATAACGCAGAATAAATTTAAAATTAATAAATGAAATTTAATTAATGAATTAACATTTGAAAAAACTGTATTAACATCAAGTGTTATCTACTAAAAGTTTAAAAAAAACGTATTTGAACTTCAGTGGATGAATAAAAAGTATTTTATTAACGATTGAAAATTTGAGCAAGATATATATATATATAGAAAAATAGTGAACTAATAGTACGAATTGAATAATTCTTGCTTTATAATCCAATGCTGTTCATTTAAAAGCTATACATATTTTAATTAAATGCATCAAATCTGTCATCTGTCTTTCTGTATTCCAGTTATATGAACTATTGCCATTGAACAAATAAAACATAGTTTTCATTGTTGTATTTATAGTGAACATTTTGATATTTTTTCTCACACAAACATGCTTCTAGACATTTTTTTTCACTATGGAAAAATATGTGTGTTACATTACAAAAATCTCTTATGAAACAACATAAGCTTTTAAATGCAACGTAGTCAAGAAACACAGAAAGATAAAGCATTTCAAGGTGTTAGTTGTCCTTTGATCAACATGCTTCTAATATCATCAGTATTCTTTCAAATATTGTTGTTTCTAATGTCATTTAATTGGCCGTGCTAGATCGAAACCCACGAAATTTATCACGGCAAAGGGCTAGATTGTACTCCTGTTGTTAGCCGTAGCTTCGAGCACCATAAAGGTAATAAATAGTACGATAGTACCAAAATATCATATTAAAAAATTTTTCATTTCTTTTTTAACTGACAAAATGTTCCAAAACCATGTCCTATTCCTTAACATTAATCAAAGACAGCCTTGAGCTATCAATAGATGGGAAAATGATTGTGTGCATAATTTTTTACATAGAAAGAATTAATATATAAACCGTACAATGTTTTGCTTCATTTATCAACAGCATTTAACGCTGTCTCTCATCCAGGTTCCCTTTTAACAAATTCAAAACAATTATTGCCCATTTAATTGAAAACATATAGAATAAATAATTGTTAAATAATCATAAGCACACGCATAAGTTTTATTTTAAGGCTCTGAACACAGAATTTAATATTAATTTGATAGAAACTTATATGTTTCAATGTTTGAGACTGATAGATATCTCTCTCTGTAATAGAAGAAAAAAAAATGCTACAAAGCTTCCAAATTATAAGCAATGAAATTTAAGCGAGAGAGGACTCTATTTGATCCGTTTTATTTCATTAAATAATTTTTTTACAAATGATTTATTAATTTTAAGACGAAAGCATTTCTAGGTTTCCCCCCCCCTTACAGTTAGGGTGAAACAGGGATCACGGGATTTTAGAATTTAATGCATTCTTAAAGTAGAAAATATTGGGGTGGATCAGAACTCTGTAAGTTCTACAATTCTAACAAAAATACATATGGTTAAAATGGAAATCTATATTGTATGATTGTGTACTTAGTACTAATTTAGGCAATACCAATCTGTAAATGGAATTAAGATGAAAAGCTAAACAATACACTCGGTAAAATGTGTGGCATTTAGACATTTTTCTTGAAACGTGATCTTCAGCTTAAATAAGGTTACGAGTTTATCATAAAAAATTTATGTATTAACTGCATTTTTGAAGCAGAGATCGATTAGTCCTCAAATCATGTTATTGTTAAAATTATACATACGGTCATATTTAGGCCTTATAGGTAATTTAAAAAGTTTTTTTTTATGCACGAATTATATGCAAAAGTTAAAATCTATCTATTATTAAAAAAAAATAGTAAGTATGCACTCAGAAAAAACTATTTAATATATGGAGATGAATATTTTTTTCTCAAATAACACACACAATATGACAATCCTTTCAAACATAAATTATATATGAAATATTGTGTAGGCCGTTGAAAGGGATTTTTTAATATGATCGCTATTTTTCTTGGAATCGCCAATTAATCTATCAAATTTCAAGGTTTAAAGAATCAGTAATAAACTAACATGTTTTTAATGCTTCAGAAAGAGACGCGATTTGAAATAGTGTATTAGGATTTATGAATTAGATGTTATAAATAAAGGAGATTCGAATTAAGAGTAGATATAAATTTAACTTATTACATATATAACTAAATATTTGATTTTGCTGAAAAAATATTTCTTACAGTTTTTTTGCTTATCTAAAAATGTTACTAATAATTGATGACTAAAATCTTCTGTTACAGTCAGCACTTTGGGTTCTCATATAAACCCAAACAATAATAATAATTTTAGTATAATCTACGTATTTTTGAACAAAATTATACCTATTTAGAGAACCATTTACTATTTTAGCTCAGCATATTTATAATAGGGTATCAGTTACATACCACAGAGAGTTAAATTTGATAGATCTAGACAGATAAAGAACAAAATAGTTGATCATTTTCCTGTCATTTCAGTATAACTCAATTTTGCTGCTCCAAAAGAAAGAAGAAAATCACTATGGTAAATAAATGTCAAAAATAAAAAGTTAACAATATAGATTCAAGTCTTGGTATATTGTGTTTCAGAAATATGCTTTTTTCAAAGAGCTTGCAAAATTTCTAAGGATAAATTACTCTAAGGAGAAAATTATTTTAGTACAAACTCCGAGAGGAATGGCTGCTTTGAATTAATATACCGTAGAACAGGACAAAAGATGGTGGTACAGGAATCCGTAATCTTGAACTTTGGTCTAATGAAGAGAACGAAACGTAAATAAGTACTTTACATTCCTAACTTCCACAACAATCCCCTTTGAGACCAAGCTCTATTTAAGATGCAGAAGGGCTTATTATTCCGTACAGAGGCTTTTAATGTAATCAAGACTCGAGTTCATGACTTGTACGTTGCTGGAGAGTTCACTATTTGAATCTCTGGCTTACTGCCATTTTAAACCCTGAACTGAAATAATACACGGCTGATTTCCAATATAGGATTTCTCTACAAATGCCTTTGATCATTCTGGTTCAAAGATATTTATCATTATGTATAATAACGAAAAAGTTACGGTCAATGAACTAAACACATAAAAATAGAAAAATTTCTCATGGATAATGTGGATCATCAGGCATCGCTAATACTGATTAAACTTAATAATATTATTTTCTTAAACGAGAATAAGAAAATGAATTCAATTAGTTACCTTTCAATGCAGAATGCTAATCATCTTACATAGAAGCATTTCCTTCAAATGAACCGACTACAAATGAAGCATAGAAAGTGTTTTTTTCCTTTACATAGGAGTCACTAATGTAAATTCAACCGGACATTTATTTGACATATTTAGACAACTTTGAGAAAGTACTCTTTATCTATTTTCCATAAACTTAACTAAACTCAAACGTGCAACAGCAAATGAGGGCTAAGGTCTGCTGCGCCCATCTCAGTTTTAGTGACCTTGGACGTTAAGGTACATGCACAGATGTTCCGGTCAGGTGGCCAGTTTGACGTGAAACCCCCAATGTTGAGTCTTCAAGCAAACGTGGTACTCATTTATCGACCCACTGAGAGGATGATCTATTTTCCATAACAAAGGAATATATTTTGATCGAGTTTCTGTTTCAAGTTTTTATTGTAATGTTATGGCTTTGATTGCATTTCAATTGAATTTTCAAGTGAATTTTTTAAAAGATATAAAATGAATAAAAAGGGCTATAGATTTATTTTACACATTGCATAAAAGGACTGCATCAGAGTTATGATATTATTCAACTTTAAACATTTATGTTACAAACTGATAATCGAAATAGGGAAAATTTTCACTTTTGGCTGAGTATCACTAGGAAGATTGGACAGGTTTTAATAAAATTAGATTTTTGTTTACAGCTCACACGCACATCAGGGCAAGAAAGTCTAAAAAAATTCCAAGGTGGAAAAAAGGTTAATAGGGCTTATATGGGCCCTTTTTGAAGATATACAACTTACACAACGGGAAATTATGCAACAGTTGAAGTAGTTCAAAAGTCTCTGTGGAAATCGGCCCCATTTTTACAATAACTTTGTTTTTAGGTCCTGGAGGGTTTTGGGAGCAAAATGGTGAGATAGAATTACTATCCCGTAAGTATCACAAATATACTATGCGGGATTAACTTCTGGAGATCTATTTAAATAATTTAACCAGTGGAATTCACGGTTCTTAGAAAATTTTCAGCATTATAAACATTATGCTGTCGAGGGTCATCATTCATAAAAAAGAGATTTACCCCAATTATGCTTTTAAGGTATCCAACTGGTTGCGACAACTTTTTTTTAAAAGAAGGATATATGGGGATTTTTTTTTGTTATTTTCAGATTTGTATAGTGCAATTTAAGAAAAATTTGCTAAAATTAAGAAGAGAAAAAGAAATTATTATTACTAAATGGGAAAAAATAGGTAAACATAGACAAAAAAATAGCATAAAAGCGGCCCATTCTGCACCAAAGGTGTATGAAAAAATTTTCAACTTTTTCAATCTAATGCGTATAATTGCCATATTATTCATTTTTGAAATGACCTTCAGGATAAGAGATATTTTCTTTTTTACAAAAACTAGAGGTTATCTTGGTTACCATATGAAAATGCTTAAAAAGACAGTGATTATATTCACATAAGGGACTGTAAATTTTGTAATAAAACAGTGATTGATAGATATGAAGGTTAAAACAATTCTACTACTATACAGAACTTATAGAAAAAATTTCAGTTAATTATGTTCAAAACTTTTTTAGCAATCACTGACCCCGTTTGATTATTTTCAAAAAATTACATTTCGAGTAAAACGCGTTTTAAAGTATATGATATCTTGTTTAAAGTAATGACATTTGCTTTTACTAAAACACTTGTAGTTTTTGTTCCAGTAAACGGAAAATAACTTGGTATTTTTATAAATTTGGTTTTTTTATAAAGCTAATAAGATGGCCCATAAAAAAATCATAAAAACAATTTGTCAATTTTTGGCAAAATTCACAGTTTTAGGGTAGTCGGATACCTTAAAGAAGAAAACATAGATTTGTATATTTCACAGTGGATACATAAATTCTGCGAAAGAATGCACTTCTTCAACATAAGTTCTATCCAGACCGTCAGACCTCCATTACCATATCATTCCCTCCACAGATTTTGGAGGACATTTAGCGGATCCATGTTACCCTATAGATGAAGAGGCACCGAGATTGAATTTGAATTCATCAATGAATTGAATGGTCACCAGCTGATTCCAATTCCGACACTCTGGATCATGCTAATCGGACTCTTCTGTACATAAAAGTGAGTGAGACACATATAACATTTGTCATTCAGCCTTTTGAAAACAACAACCTTTGTAACTTGGGTTTCTATGGCTGCACAAAGTTCACGAGGAACTATAGCAATTCTGTTATAACTCACTGTGGTGGAGCATCAAAATTTTTTATTTATCCTTGAGGCTCTTCGGAGACTTTGTCTAGGTCTTCTCTCCAAACCCGGTACTGTTTTCATGAGATGGTGTTAGTTCTGGAAGTAACATTTTAATGTCTCTTGCAATCTGCTCTTGAGACTATTCTGCCTGAAGTCTTCCAGCATTTCGGCTTCTCAATCCATTATGTAAACATTGGTGTAACTGGGTTTTAACTGATTGCTTTTGAACACTTTTTAAACAACGGAAAAAAAGAGGAAAGTCACCGAGATGTGCGAATGAATGAAACGCGGTAATTAGCACGTACACTTGCTTTTTCCTTCGAATGTACAGCCTTCGCGCATATATTTTATGCATTTAAGGTATCCGATTACCCTAAAAATGTGAACTTTGCCAAAAATTGACAAATTTATTATGATTTTATTTTATAGACCATCTTATTACCTTTATAAAAATGCCAAGTTTATTATTTTCCGTTCAATAGAACAAAAACTGCAAGTGTTTTAGCAAAAGCTGATGCTATTACTTTAAACAAGATGTCATACTTTAAAACGCGTTTTACTCGAAATAAGTTTTTTTGAAAATGCTCGCAACTAGTGATTGCTAAAAAGCCTTGAAAATAATTAACTGAAATTTTTTTGTGTATGTTCTACATAAAAAAAGAAGTGTTTTAACCTTCAGATTTATCAATCACTGTTTAATTACAAAACTTGCAGTCCCTTATGTTAATATAATCACTGTTATTTTAAGCAATTTCATATAATAAAGATGATAAAGTGCTTTAGGTTTTGTAGAAATTAAAATATCTCTTATCCTGAAGAATAGAAATAAGGAAAGGAAGCTCATTCAAAATGAATAATACATCAACACATCAGAGTTGAAAAATTGAAAATTTGTTCATTAACTTTTGGTACATATGAGCCGCGTTTATGTTATTTTTTGTAAATTTTTACCCATTTTTTCCCATTTTAGTAATAATAAATTTTTCTTCTCTTTTTAATTTTAGCATATTTTTTCTTAAAATGTCAAAAAAATTCTAAAAACAACAAAAAAATCCCCATATCTTAATTTTTTAAAAAAAATTCACAAGTTGTCGGATACCTTAAAGAATCGATTGGTATGCATATATGTCCCCTCAAATAATAAACTCTAAAATTTGGACTTTTTTTGGAAACATTTTTTTCCCTTTCTTTGAGTATTTTTCGAGAAAATTTATTTGATATCTTAATTATTTTGATCTTGAAATCCAATATAAATCCTGATTTACCTTTACAGACACGTAAAAAATAAATTTTTCTCACTTATGGTTAATAAACAAACAATATAGAATTTCTTAGCAAAATTGCATGAAATAATTAAATTATTCAATATTCAAGCTAAGTTAGTCTCTGTGAAGTTCAAATTACAAATTTACTTTAGAATTAAATTTCAGAATTGGTTTGGAAAATTAAATAACGGATATCTTCCAAATGTTTCCTCTATCAAAGATCTTAAAAATATTTATAATAAATTAGTTTCCTAGACTTTAAAACGACCTTTAAAATCTCCTTTAAAAGTTTCATTAAATAAAAAAAACATGTACTTTATTTCTTCGGAAAACATCTGTTTAGATTTCATAGCTACATTTAACATTTACTTATGTTAAGTAATTATTCTTAACTATGCCCCTTAATTTTTCGAAGTAAATTGCAAATGAAGCCTTTGAACAAACATTAATTTTGAAATTATTATCTTACTGAAATTTGCGTATATCAGGAATTAATTGCGATACTAATAATTACTTATAGAGGGATATAAAAAGCATTGCAGTCATATTTTCTGATTAAAATTAGGGCTAAAAAATAGTTTCATTGATTTAAGTAAAAGACATGTACAGTATTTATATATGCGTAAGATGTTTTCTTAAAAACTTTTATTATTGCAAAAAAGAAAACAAAATGTTTGCTAAGTAATTTGCAATTCAAATATTATTTTTCCTCTACGGAGTTTTGAAATAAATTATTTAAAGGGGGGTATTGCCTTGCAAATTTTTAAAATATGCATATTTTTTCTTCCTATATTCTTCAGGAATCAATGCACTTTGCTCAATCCAATATAATTTTTCTTAAAGTTTGAGTAGTAAAAAACAAAGTTTAAAATATCAAAATGATTTTTACTATATATTTGATGTATTTTTTAAAAAAAGCACTCCAAACGAACAGAAAAATAATAATAACTTATTAGCTTATTTGCTGTTACCCTCAAGATGACGAAAGATAAACGAAAATTCTCTTTATTTGCATTTTTTAAAAGACAAGCTTTTGCTGACATTTACGTTTTTTATTGCCCACAGTTAAATAACTGTCGGATTTCAATGCAGTTTGTTTAAATATGTTTCTAAAATTCTGTATTAATTTCTTAAAAAAGTTTTTTTTTTTAACATCCAGAGGTAATTCAGGCCTTAGGTCCTTTAGGCAAAAGTATTAATTTGAAAATTAATGCCGCAAAAGCATTTTAACTTATTATCTTACACATTATTACAATGTTATAAAAATATATATATTTACTATTATATTTTAAATAAATCATTTTAAGGGATTTGGGGTAAGCACATTTTCATGAGAAATATTTCTAAAATACTTACGAAGGCAAAGATTTAAAGACTTCACGAAGAGAAACCGGAAACCGAATTTGAAGCTTTAGATCAGAGGTTCCCGAACTTTTTTTTCTCATAGACCCCTTACAATGTTTTTCGGTTTTGTGTAGACCCCCTACTTCCTTAATATTCAATTTTTGGAAATTTATCAACAAAAAATTTTTTGACACCTGCTATAGCACTACTTTGAAAGTTTTATGCTTCTAACTGGAGTTAATTAGTGCGTTTAAAACTTAAGAAACACATGTGAATGAGTTATTTAAATTTAAATTTAATATATAAAGTAATTTTTACATAAAATAACTGAGCAACAAACAAATGTTTTTAATGGGTGGGAAGAATCTGGTGCTTCAAAATAACACATTTTTAACATTTGACATCAATCTTTTCAGGTTTAACCCTCCATCTCCTCGGTTAGTAGGATCCAATCTTTCTTTTTTTTTTCTTTCTGTTTCTATTTTTGAGATAGGCAACCATGATGAAACTCCTTCTTTCTAGGAAAAGCTATTAAAATCTTTCTTAAGATGTTCCATAATTGGAAAAAATAACAGGTATATCTTTTTAAAGCCAATATTGCTGACATTCGTTTCTAAACCTTACTTTAAGAACTTCGTTAAGGTTAAATCAGATTTTTTTTCTTTTTCTTTAATGTGACAACATAAATTCATACTTACTGTAATATTACCATGGTCAAAGCATTCTCAAACCTAGTTTCAAAACCTGAGTAAAAGGCATTTAAATGTTGAGCATAGGTTAAACGGCATAATTCTGGCAGATTGTGACAAATTGAGAAACAGTTAAAATTCACGACGTCCAGTTTTATACTCCTTTATCTTGATTCTGGTAAGAAACACTGAAATGGATGGATCTTCAATAAAATGTATGCTGTCGCCTTGTAATTGCAAATTAACCCTAGTGAATTTTGTAAATAAAGCTGCTAAATAGGTAAATATGGTTTACACTTGATTAGATTTTCTATTAAAATTAAAGTCACAGTCTGGTATAGGCTATCATAGACCCCCATTTACGCATCATGGACCCCCGATTTATTTTTTCACTACCGTGGACCCCTTGCAGGTCGTCATAGACCCCTGGGGGTCCATATAGACCACTTTGGGAATCAATGCTTTAGATTTTATAGCTCAGAAAACACACACACACACACACACACACACACACACACACTATTCGTGTTCACTCATGAAATATACTACTTTTTCTCTTACATTTCTATAAAATATATAATAATGATATTTTAACACAGATACAAGAAACTGCATCTATTATGTGTAATTCAGTATGCTCGGTGGCTTAGAGGTAGTGTGCTCGCTTCGTAAGTCCAAAGTTGTGGGTTCGATTCCAGCTGAAGTAGATAGGTTTTCTGGATGCTAAAATCGTGCATATCATATGATTATGTAGCCTATAAAAGATACCCTGAGTATCAGTTTGGCTCTGGAAGTCTCGACAAAATGCTTTGCATCCTACGAGAGCATTTATTAAATTAATTCAAAATTTGGTAGCGAGAGCCGCCACTAGATGGTGCCCTCATGAAAGGGCGAAATTTGGTGACTTGCCGTTTCTGCAAAATTTTTCGCTGCCAATATGCCGTTAGAGGAAAAATATTATATGTAATTCTAAGGTTCATTAGTTAGGTTTAATCCTAATGGATATACTAACAAAAAAGTAAAGATAGCCTAGAATTTATTCAATCAGGATTTGATTTTTCATTTCCAGCACATGAAAGCTGCTAACTTATAATTACCTAAATAAATTTGATTTATTAGAATAAATGTATATTCATGTATAATTTTTGATGTATAACAATTTCATTCTACCTATGAAAGGATGGAAATCAGAGAAATAAACAACTTCCATAAAATAAACCAATCATTCTAGAGTTAACCGAAATTGTCAAGAAGATTGACTGTATATTAATCGTATGATATATCTAGAGACAATAATTTTCATAAAACCAAAAATTATAGATTTTGCAGAAGTTTCATTTTCCCGCATATAAAATTTATGCTTCACGAACTTAACTAATAATTTTATATATTAGGAGCGTGTGAGAGTAATAAAAAAAATATGTACTTAAAAAACAATTTAAATGGAGATTTGAATAACTTTCTTTTACAACTCTTCTTTAATTGAACAGCAGAAAGCCAAGTTTCAGTTTAGGTTTGAGACGAATAAGTTCAAGAAAATAATTTGAAACTTTACTTAAGTGCAAAATAAGAAAAAAATAAATTTCAAATTTTTAAAAAATAATATGTCAATTGGTTTTGTAATTATTAACTCACACATTTCACGCAGTAGGTTGTTCTACAAATTTGTAGCTGTCCATTTCTAAAATTACTAATTAAATCTGTTTTTAAGTTTTTTTTGTTGAAATCATGCTAATCATTTTCTGCTTCTATAATCTTTAAGTTAAAAATATTATTTTATTCCATCATTCCTCCTTGAAAAAGTTATAATATTTAACATTATTGTATGATATTTCCAAAAATTTAAGAAATTTAATAACATGCTCGTGAATTGAATCACTATATAAACAAACTATTTGATTGAAGTATATAATAAAATTTCTGACTCATTTTTAAGTTTAAGAAAATTTCATTCTGTTGAATAGTGATTTTTACTGCTATATATATATATATATATATATACATATATAGCTCCTTACTTATATACCGTAAAATCCGGCGAATAACGCGTACCATTGTATAACGCGCACCTATACTTTCAAGCTGCATTTTTTAAATTCTTAGGTATATTCACCGTATAAAGCGCACCCCCCCTTTTTTTTACGAAGAAATCTGAAATGTTAATAAAAAATGCTCTTATGTTTTAAGGTAATTTACAAGAGGTATTATCCCAGACTTTGGAAAAAAATAGTATACTTCTACACTACAACTCTTATAGATCATAATGTATGTCATTTCTTTTAAATAAACAGTAGTTTGAAAGTGTAGAAGTAAAATAAAATTATGTTTATATCTTTTTTTATTTTTAAACTTATCGCTCTAGTACCCGGCGTATAACGCCACCCTTAAATCTCGATCTTATTTTTTGCGTTAAAAGTGCGCATTATACGCTGGATTTTACGTTAATTTATTTTAATTCTGGAAAATTTCTTTGAAAAAATGTTCAAAAGATAGATATCACAATAAATATGAGAATAAATATACGAATACTTTTTCCTAAAAATGTGAATCTTCAAGTGTTTTAGCTAATTCTAAGATCCATTTTTATGTTGGAATAAATATCACAACGAATATTCTTGTAAGGAGCAACAGTACCTTTTTGCCAACCCTTCGAGAAAACTCCCCGAATGTTGACTTATCTCCTTTCTTCTCTGAAAAGTTCATCCCTTTTCTCTCGTGGGATGCGACAATGGCGTGTGTTAGCACGAGAGTTATGTTTCTTAATGGATTAGATCCAAAGAACGTGGCGTTTCATTTGCATCTTCCATGAAAGTAGAATATTTCACGAGATCATCTCACATTTGTGAATCCAGTTTTTCCATTACTACTTCCCCAAACCAGATACCTCCAAAATGAAATACAGTGAAAATAGAGTAAGAGACGTCAGAGATTGTGTGTGTGTGTGAAATTCGCCTCCCTCTAAGATGCTGAGTGTCGAGATTGTGCCTTTTCCTCCCCCCTCGAGCAATCAATGTAAACCCTGCACCGTAATTAAATTTATCTGGAGTTTTACTCTTTTACGGAGCTGTGCTTCGCTAATGGATCACACCGCTGATGAATTCCGATGAATTTTTCCTTCCGCATAAATATGTTTCTGAATCTCAAAAAGGTAAATAATAAATAATATCCCCATCTGACGTCTTGTATTGGTGTATTCTTCAAGCGTTCGAAAATTCAGAATAAGCTGATTATTTTGACTTGGTTATGAATTTATTCAAATTTATTCTAGTTTAAATCTGAAATCTATTTTGAGTGTGTTACTCTTGAACACTTTGTCACTGAATAGAGCGATAGAAAGGTTCTGTAGTTGAATTCTTGCTAGGTAAGAGGATTGCATTCGTGTGATAAAGGTGATTCAGATATCTCACGGATCCCATTTTAGCTTGAGTTGTAATGTACAAAGGATCCGGTCTGTTCAGTGTTCAAAGCAATTTTAATTAGGAAGCGACGTTGTCCCGATGTTAGGTAAATCTTGATATCAATTCTCTAGACATTGCCAAATTAAATTTAAATCAACACTTAGGAAATTAAGACGAATGACTAAGTCTTGGGAAGAAGAATTTTTATAATTATCATTCACGCCCCCAAACTATAAAATCAATAGGAATTACAAAAAAATTATTGTAGAATTATATAACTTCTTTCAATATTTTGTAACTAAGTGGGCATCTCATGCTGACACACACACACACACACACACACACACACACACACACACACACACACACACACACACACACACACACACACACACACACACACACACACACACACACACACGTAATTTTACGTAAAATTTGAAATTACAAATATAATTACTTTGAAAAGGGCTATTTTAGTAAAGCTCGCTTTACATCATACATTATAAGTAAAATTTAAATGTATATATGGAGCATATAGAAAATGTATATATCCATCATTTTTCAGTAAATAATGCAGTTTTTTTATTCTTCTAAACTCAGTGAGAGTTACATTGTTGTAACTTAAAAATTTAAACAAAATTAGTTGCAAATTTTCGTAACTTCCATCAAGAAACCAAAATAAATTTTAATAAAATGTTCAACAATATACGTTATATTAGAAATCTGAGTAGTATTCCTTATATGATACGTACATCTTAACACAAATCATTATTGTTGTATAATTTCAGAGAATGTATTTGGCACGGCATCAAGAAACGTATATTCCTAGATATTGTTTTATCTTTAATAGCAATACATATAGGAGATGGCAATATTACCCATAATAAAGAAATAAACACACGTTATGATACAAATAACCTGAACTACGTGATATATTAAAATGATGGATCATAAAAGACGTGCTTGGCGAACAAAGCAACTATAAGGACGTGACATATAAATATGACGCTAGATACTTTGCATCCAATATAAGGGGAACTTAGATAAGAAAAGAAGATTACGCTGAGAAACCGAAACAAAATCAACAAAAAATAGCAAAGCCTTTATCGCCAACGTTAATAAAAGATTAAATAGCATTTCGAAGAATTCTATTCAAAATATTTGTAACAATCGCTGTATAAAATTAAAATTATGGAATTGATTGAAATATTTATCTTTTTGTTCTAATGCTAAGTTACATTTAGTTAAATAAAAGTAAATAAATGGAATTTGTAAATATCTTTAAATTAACTAGAGACTTTTGATCAAAATTTTAAAAATTTTAAATAGTATATATGTTGCTAACAAGTGATACACACATACTATGTTATTTATATCAAGATCTATGAGATAGAGATAGATTGTGTTTGAAAGAATTTCCCAGATCGTCGTTTGATGATATTGAAACCAAAGTTTAAAATGCATTCACATGCTTTTTTTTCATGGTGAAATCACACGGTGTTTCAGTACCTTTTAATTCATTCTTCTTCTGGACAATGACATCATTTTTGGAATTTTCATTTATTTGACTTTAAATTTTTGAAATGACTGAATGACTGAATATCAGTAATCAGATGTATAGTATCCAAAGCACACGACTCTATTACGCTTTCATGGCTCTACTTTTGGTACTCGGGTTCCTTAGAGCTTTCTTAGAAAGTCCAAAATTTGGATCAACCTTTTATCAAGGATGTTTTTTAATTCTATTTGGTTACTCATAAGGAACCCAAAATTTATCTATAGAAAGAAAATCCTTTTTTAATTTAGGTTGAAATATATAATTCCTTAACTGCTACTTGAAAGAATTACAATGCAGGTAGGCGTAGTTTGCCTCAATAAGAAACTCCTAGCGCGATTAAATTAATTTTATTTCCATTGCTTATTTATTCAATTAAGTGTAAACTTATATAAATTAAACTAAATCAAAGTAAGTAGCAAATTTTTAAAAAAATTTTATGTTTGGATGATATAGATTTTTATTATTATCAAGGCCGCCCATGAATCTTAACCTAATTCTCATTCCTAACATAGTATTCCCCAGGTGGATTTTGTGTCTTACTTCAAGTTAATGTGCAGTAGCTCCCTTTTTTCATAAGAATCTTCGTAGATCAGTAATTTTCAAACTGTGGGGCCCTCTTGGGGGGGGGGGTGATAACTCTACGTGAGGGGCGAGCACATCGAAATTCAAAAGAAATTTATTAATTTGCTGAAAGGAAGCAAAACGAGAAATATGTACATTCTGGCATAATAAAAAATAAAATACCCATTTACACCGGTATATTATACTTATAAATGTACCAGTACTGCACACGAAGTAGTTGTTAATTAATTTATCAATACTAAATTAAGAACAGGTTTAATAATTACTAGTGACTCCCATGGGCTTGTCGTGCAGAACAAAGTTTTTCAAAGGAAGGTTTAATATTAGATATTGATACCCTAAGAGTTTCTTTTTCTCTATGTTTAGTTCAGATCTATACTTTGTTTATAAATCAGCCACAACAGAAAATTCATTTTAACAAAGGTGGTATGTTCGAAATATAGAATTAGATTTTAGAAATGGATGATTAAGGAAATTAATATTTAATTTAATTAAAAACTCTATTTTACAATCTGTTCCATTTTAAAAATTAGAAAGGAAAAGTAACACTTAAAATATCCATTACTTTAAAGTAACACATACAAAATTTGATACTTATCTTCATTATTTGTGCGGTTTCTAAATAAAATCGTATTGTATCTTAAGCGCGTCGAAGTACATTATTATCACATTCAATATATTGTTATTGTAAAATGATGGTGCGCGATGAAAATTATGGTTGAAAAATGGGTCGCAAGTATTGAAAGTCTGAGAAACACAATCGTAGATGGAAGGAAAAAATGGAATATGAGACTCGATTTGAGTATTGCAGACTTGAAAGATTATGACAGTCTAGTTGGTTAACGATAACCTTGAATTTATTGGTTGGAGAATTAGGGTGTCAAGAAAAAAAAGACCAGAATAAAAGGAAAATTTTCAAACGAATTGATAGAAGTATAAGAATATAATGTGTTAAACAATAAAATTTTAATGAATTATTCTATGCTCTTTTCAGTAAATATGAAAATGTTTAGCTTTTATTACATATTGACAATGCATAATTAGCATTTTAAGTTAAGCCTTGTTTATACTTTCAAAACAAAAGTGAGATTACGTAAGAAAAGATTTAATTTAAAATTCATACAACTCTATCCCTAAGAGAGAGAGAGAGATGTTGTGTAACAACAAAGCATTTATCTGTTTATCGATAAAAACTTACATTTGGGCTTAACGAATAAGGAAAAATTAATAAATGTGTTAAATTGTTCATTGTCGAAAGAGCTTCTGCTTCTGTTTCCTATTTTAGATGAATTCATAATAAATGCTGAAAACAAAGAAGTGATAAAATTGACTGTTATGAATTATATTAACTAAATGAGATATGTTATCTACGAGAATACAGCTAAAAAGCAATTAAATTTGACGTCTTTACCACTTAAAATATAATAGGAAAAGTCTCAATTATGTTCCTTTAATTTTCCGTACGCTCTAATTACTGTCAAACAAACTCTATCCTTACTTAAACAACAAGCATAGAAAGAAATGTTGTGTTTATTTTTCGTAATTTGTTTAAACCCCTAATCATCATCAAACAACGACAAATTACATTTTCAGTGGAATCGAACGTACACGGCAATTCGTGCGCTTTTTCGGAAAGTGTAAAATGGGATTCTAACAGAGGGAAAACGAAAAAAAAAAGGATAAAGGGAAAAAAGGATTAGAGAGATGAAATTGAAAAGTGGAAATCACCGAGTCAGTATGTTGGGCGAATAATCTTTTATTGCATGTGTATGTGTATGAAAATAGACGAGAGTAGAATTAAATAGAATTCAGGATGCGCAAAAGACCTCATTTAACTGTAGACAGTCAGTGGTAATTGGTGTTCCAAAGGGTGATACTAATGAACACAGTCATAGCCATCTGCTTTCTTATCTACGAAGGACAGGAACTGCCTTTCGCTTTAGCCTTTAATATAAGCGTCTTTTTGTTGTTTCAATTTCTTTTCAAGAAAGGCAGAAAAAAAATTGACAATTGTGTAACATTAGGAACAATGCATGTTCTGTGTGCGTGCTAGGGAAAAGTTATTTATTTAGAGAAAGGTAGAAAGAGAGAATCTTCTGTCTTATTGAATTTTGTTTAAAATTACGCGCATTGAAATAATTGAATATTCTTTACTATTTTTAAGATTTAAAGAATACAAACGGCAGTCGGAGTCATTACATATAATTTTTACAATCTATTCATAATGTCTTCTTTTTGTTTGAAGTTTTGAGATGCTGAATAGAACTCTTTCTTTTAAAAATATTTAGCCTAAAGAATATAGAAAAGTTTTCTAAGATAAAAGGTTTTCTCTCTAAATGAAACCTGAATAATTGGCAGGATTTTAACCTAATTTATTTATATATATAAAGATATTTTTTAAGACACAACTTATTCTAAATACAATCAGCGTGTTTGTAATACAGAAATTTATTTTAATACTTGATAACTCACAGGAGGAAATATTATATACAAATCTTACTTGCGAGTATTGAAATTGAAATTAAAAATGTGCAATTTCCTGGTTGCTAATGTGATTTATTTAGGTAAATAAAATAATAATTTGTAAACTTTTTGTAAATATTCATATTTAAAAATTTATTCAATGTGATTCTTTATAGATTTCAGTAATATTTATGTGATAGTTTGTTCAAAAAAATTATTGCCAAAAATAATACAGAATTCAGCTTTTGTATCTTGGAGAGTTTAAACTTTAGTTATACACCCATTTTCTAAAAAAATAATTTCTGAAGTAGCGTTTTTCTGTTTTTGTTTTAAGGAAACTTTAAAAATTTGGTGCGAAACAAAGATATACTTCATTAGAGTTTTATAAAAAATTACACATTAATTAGACAGTATAATTCTTTCTACATGCGTGAACTGAGACGTTATTACTTCTCAAAAAAATATCTACATTTAGTTTATTGTATTCTAATTTAATCCTTTTTAATTATCCCTTGAAGATAAATAAAATTAAGACGAGACAATAATTAAGAATGAAAAATATATTTATCATGAAAAATATACTTAACAATGGTACAAAAATGAAATTTTTTTCTAAAGTAGCTTTTAGATTTCTAAGCTTTTTAGTTATGGTTAGAAAATAATATCAGACTTGTGGTGTAATAATTTCTTGATATATTCCTTTCTTTCGCAGAAGAGAAAAAGGGCATTTGTTGGAAAGAAAACTCCCTATATATAAAAGGATTTATTTTTGAGGCGTACATATGAATAAATTTCAGTTTTAATTATACTTTTTCTTTGCTTTTAATTTCAAAGCTAATTGTATGTTAAAGACATAAATTATTAAAAAGGCTTAATCTACCTTTACATTTTTAAGAATACAGTATACGTAATTGCGTTCTTTAATCGCTTGACTTAAACTCTTCTGAAGTCATCAAACTAGAATTTATTAGAAAATATTAGAAATAATGCTAATTGCTTTCTTTTCCAATAAATTAATAAATAAATTACGGTACATTCATCCTGTCTTGATTAACATTGCTTTCGAATATTTTTTACAAGTACTTGTTTTTCAACATTTCTGCGTTTCTGGTTTTATTTTCTTACAGCTGTTTTATTGGCAATAAAAAAAAGACAAAAAAAAAGGTTTGGCTAACACAAAAAGAAAGCCAGAAGCCCTCTATGATAAACAAATAAGTGACAATAAAAGAATTTCAGGCACGGAAGTTACTTTAGTGATTTTAGCAGTTTTTGAAATTAATGCAGTATCTCGACAATCTTCTTTTTAAGATCGTTGACCTGTTTCTTCGTTGATTCTTAATTTGGTAAATTCGGTAGTTCACTAGCAAACTTATAACCAGTGTTTTTTCTATCGAGCCTTAATGTCACTTAAGACCCCCCACCCCGTGTAGAGGTTGATGAAAGCTAAATCTATTCAGGCTTACAGCCTTTACGTTGGTGAGGAGAGGAAATTTGGACACAGGATATCCTCGCAAGCACAATCCTCATCGCTTGACCAAGGTTAAGAAATATTGTGCATGAAGCCAACAGCCTTCCTGTTGCTTCAAATGTGATGTTAATAAGCAATCAATAAATCAAAGATTGACCTACTAGGTGCAAGAAAGTGATAGTCAATTTACATCGCACTATTAAGAAATACGAGGGCTATTGGTAATGGACCTGGATACCTGAGCTGGCACCCCCCTCTCTTAACCCATTCAGGACCAGACGATTTCTCTTATAGACTAACTTCTTTTAAAAATTCACATAAAATGATTATTGTAATAAAATACGTCAAAATTTGTAGGTGATGTAATAATTCCAAATTCCCTAAGTTCCAAAATAAGATCCCGTCGGGGCGATGACGGTTTTCAGAAAGGACAAAATGCAATCTCACATATGATACAGTGTTCCCAATAGTGATCATATATTTGTGATCATGGTCCTGAATGTATTAACTTCCACAGAGCACCAATGTGAGGACTTCGAATCGTGAATGATTTAAAGTGCATCAGTCTCTCTACATGATTGATCTTCAGTAGTACTAGGGGTCAAACTCATGATACGCCTTCCCCAATTCCGTGATTATGATCACTAGGCTGTCGCAGCCGCAACCTACTAGGTGAAGAATTTGAATAAATTTACGTCAATTATTGTATAGGTAGTATTGCAATAGTTAATCAAAATATTAGTACATTTATAAAAAATACATATAAATATTTTTCTTTTTCATTACTTTCAGCTCGTTTCGAAGGAAATATTATCACTCATTTTCCATGCTTATTTCTAGGTGAAGCAGATATAGTTTATTATTCTTAACTATTTTTAAATAGACCCCTCCGTCCCCAAAGAATGAATGTTAAATAAAATCATGATTACAGAACTTCTATATTTTATTATCGATGTTTTATCCTTACATTCTTTTTTCAAAAGAACGAAAAGAAAACGCATACAAAGCATTTAAGAATTGTACAATAAAAAATAATTTACTTTTTGGAGGATCTGGAAGGATGTTTCTGACATTTCTGAATGGCTTATTGTATTGCCTATTAAATAATAAGCTATTTTTTGGATGAGTTTTCAGACTTTACTAGCCCTAAAATACTTTTTCATTGAAAGCAATATTGATATGGACAAAAAGTCAAGTCGAAAACGAAAATATTTTTTGTCTCGGAAATTCCAAACGTAAACACAAGAAAAACAAATTCAAGTAACTACTGAAGTTAAATGTTTGCTATGAAATATGTTAAGTGTTATAAAAATGGAGGCCAAAAGTAAATATTTGTGAAGTAGTTTTTTTTAATAATTTTATTAATTACTTGCTCACTGCTCATATGTAGGAAGATATTAACTAGTATAAAGCAATATTCACCAAAAATCATTCCAATTAATAAATTATTCTACAAAGATTACTTTTTTCAAATTTAGAAGGATACTTTTTTTGTTTAATTTGTGAGTAGTTAAGATTTATCTATTTACAAAAAGTGATAACAAACAATACGATAGTTTATAATTTAAATAATTAAAACTTGAATTAGTTTCATATAAAGAAAGTACATAAAAAAATCATACATTTTATTTGGGGTCTTTTTCAATAGCTTTGAAAATATTTAATTTTTTCTTGAACGTTTTAATTTAGTGTTTTATTGGTTTTCATATAATAACGTAACAAAAAGTTAATAAAAGGGGGACAATACTTAAGCAAAAAAATAATTGTTTGTATTGATAAACGCAAAGAACAATTTTGTTAGTGATTTGCAATAATTAAAATAATTTCATAATGCAAAACTTTTTAAAAAAAAAAATATCATCTTCTTTTGCAATTTCTATTGTATTCATATAACTTTATTGTTAATTAAAAGTAAGTGTTCTTGAAAAATTTACTGTATCTATAATCTAGGCAAATTTTTAAATACTGTATGAAAACTTGTGACAAAAGAAATTATCAATTTGCTTGGGAGCTATTTGACGAAATATTTACCCTAAATCAGAATGTGTAATTGATCTATTTTTTTTTAAAGAAAAATAATTTTTCCTGTAAAAGCTTTTATTCTTACATCTGGTTAAGCACACAACTTTGTTGTAAAAACATGTAAGAGCTCGTTTCAGTTTGAAATTTAATAACCAAAACATTTGTAAAGTAGGTGCATGAAAACTCGCCTTGGCAGAAAGCAGATATAAAGTGATTAAAATTTTGATATGGCATCTGGGTTTTGAGAAAAAAAAACAGATATGACGCCTTTTTCTTAAATTAAACAGATTTCGTAAGTTTTCTTATTTGAGCCTTTCTGATATTGTATATATATATTAATAGATTTTTTTTTATCTTGACGAACAAATCTAATAAAAAGATAATCTAATTATTAAAATTGAAATAATTTGAACTTTAAGTATGAGAGAAAAGTAATAACAAAAAAAAGGGTATGAATACTAAAAAATTAATTACATCCAATTAATTGTGATCTACTTTAACGCTTCTTAATGAGATGAGTATAATCTATTTATGTTTTTAGTTAATCTATTCACGCCCGTGAATATTTAATTCCATCATGTCTTAATACAATTAAATGCATATATTTCCACGCTTATTTTTAATTATTTTGTTAAATTTTGAGTTTGATTAAATTAAATCCAAAAAAAAAAAATATGTATTATAATCATTAATGAAGTAACAGACAGTAGAAAATATAGTAAATTGTGTACTTTTAATATTATTGCACAATAAATTTTGCATTTTTAAAGTAAATAAAATTCCGATCTTATTTTCAATTAATACATAAGGTTTATGAAGCATGTGGAAATTTCAACTAAGAATATTTATAAATGTTAAAATATAATTTTTGAATAAATTGTCCGATTCGGGAATTTTAGATCCACATAATTTTGAAGTAAATTTTGTTTGTAGATCTATATATTTCTGTCTATAAATAATACATTTCCAAGAAGAATTCCTGATTCCATGGATTCAGCAATTTATATTTCATACCAGTTTTTTTTTACTTCTTTAATGGAGTTTTTTCCGTCTGATAACTTTTAATGCATGTAAAGGAGATCTATATTATGTGGGTGGAAGGTGAATAAAAGTGTTAAGGTAAATATTAATTCGATGATTTTTGGCGCCTTTCATACTTTTGTATTTACACTTTGTAAGAAATGACATCTTTATATCTTAAAACTATGAATCTTAGAAATATGTAAATAAGATGCTTTTTTCCCTAATGTAACCTAAGAATCCTTGTTGAAAGATATATTCATGTAATATGGCTGTTTCATGTTTCGCAGTATTTAACTTTTTTATTTTTTAATATTCTGGTATATAATAAGCATCACCGTTTAAAAAATCTCTGCCTTTTTTATGACATTGTTGAAAGTTTACTTTGTAGCTTCTAAGCTGATTCAAAATTGTCTCGCTGTGTGTCTAGCTTCTTTTTTTTTAAATGTAAAACTACACTGCTGGCCACCGTAAATGAAACACCCCGAAGGAAGCACGCAAATAACGCAAAATTTACAACATGCATTAACGGAGGTGAGATATGCAAATGATTAGAACTTCAGCGCAGACACACATCACGCACGCCTGTGGTGAAACCTCAAAGCGCTATTTAAGGCTTGGAGATTTCGACGATTTTAAGTTCTGCAATTGTGTTTTTCTTGTGGTTTTTTCAAAAAACGATCATTTATGTCTCTTAGAAAACAGCGATCAGCTTTTGATCGAGTATCCAAGTTCGACAGAGGAAGGATAGTGGCCTACCGAGATTGTGGATTATCTTTCAGGGAAATCGATAGTCGTGTTGGACGAAACCAAACAACTGTAATGCGGATATGTGACCGTTGGATGCAAGAGGGTACGTCGGACCGACGTGGTCGATCGCATCCACCTTAGTGCACCACTTCACGTAAGGACAGGCAAATTGTACGCATGGCAGTAACGGATCGCTCAGTCAAATCAAGAACCATAGCACAGCACATTGAGTCTGTAAGGCATCATTCAGTGTCTGCGCGTATCATTCGACACCGTTTACAGCAGAGTGCTCTGTCAGCAACATGTTCATTTCTTGGTCTACCCTTGACGCAGAACCACAGATGTCTCCGCCACCAATCGTGCGATGAAAGAAGGATGTGGGTGGCAGAATGGAATGAAGTTGTCTTTACTGACGAGTCACGCATCTGTCTTCAACACAACGATGGTCGGTTTCGATTCTGGAGGCACCGTCGAGAGAGGATGCTGAACAGCTGCGTTATGCACCGCCACACTGGTCCTGCACCGGGTATTATGGTATGGGGTGGTATTGGATATCACTCTCGCACTCCTTTAGTACGCATTGCTGGTACTTTAAACAGCCAGCGCTACATCTCCGAGGTGTTGGAGCCAATTGTCCTTCCTTACCTTCAGGGCTTGGCCACAACCATATTTCAACAGTATAATGCGCGACCACACGTGGCACGCATTGTCCAAAGGTTTTTCGTTAATCACCAGATTGAATTCTTTCCTGGCCGGCTCGCTCTCCGGATCTTTCGCCGATACAAAACATGTGGTCCATGGTTGCTCAACTATTGACCCAGATTACACCTCAGCTGCCACATCAGATCAACTTTGGCAACGTGTGGAAGCTGCTTGGTCTGCTGTACTCCAAGAACACATCCAAAGTCTCTTTGAATCAATGCCGAGGCGTGTGGCATCGCTGATCTCCACAATGGCGGCTACTCTGGCTACTGATTCTGGCAGGAGCCACACTTCACAGAAGTCTATAAATTTAATCATTTGATACTTTGTCAACATGTTATCTACAAAATAAATTTTGTTGTGCTATCTCTTGTCTTTCTTGGTGTTGCATTAACGGTGGCCAGCAGTGTATTATTCTGTTCATTTTTGAGAAGGTTGTAAATATGTTACGTGCAACGTAGGATTAAATATATTGCATTGCAATTAATTTTTTTCGTTTATAGCTTCCTCTGAAAACCAATTTGGTAGTCAATTTTCCTAAGACTCGTTCTTAGCAGAACTGTATTTAACATAAGTAACATGCCTGCCAAATTTCAAGTCTGCAGGTATAATAATCACTGAAATTTTGCGATGAGTGAATGAGTTACTGTTTTCCTATATATATATATATATATATGTATAAAGTATGTGTATTTGTAACATACTTTCAAATATCTGTGATTGACTGCAAAACAAATAAAAAAAAGATAGCATTAAGTGTCAATCGTATTCTAATTTTCCCATAGAAGTATTAATTTTATGGTAAACATTTATTTCATACGACAAATGCTCAAAACAAATATCGGTTCCTTGAGGGCAAATACACAAATACTGGTTCTTTCAGATAGTTATAAATATTTATTCTGTAATCTAATGATAAATATTGGATCCTTCAGTCAAAATAAATATTGGTTCCTTAAGACAAACAAACTATGGGTTCTCAAAGACAAATATTCAAAACATGAAACATGTCAGAATTTAAATAAAGGTAACGTTTCTGATTTTAACGAAAAAATGTTTAAGAAACTTGGGACAGCAGTAGCATTAGTAACAGGTTACATATAATAAAAAAGAGTATCTTTGTCCTTTAAGCCTGAGAAATAGTATCTTGAGCTTCCTGCAGACATACTATATCAGTGTTTAAATGTAGTATCAGATTTGATGACGCATCGAATGAGGATGGTTTATCATAAAATTTGGGTTTACATACTAATATCCGCTTTATAAAATCACTTTAGCCCATAAAATAAGTCGATTTAAATGCTTTCTAGAAGATTATATAACTTAGAAAAGCAGTGATCAGAGACTTATGGTCATAAAACATTTCTCATATATATGACTTGTAAACGATTTCATCTAACTAACGATGCCTTATAAAATATATCCGCTATTTGGAGTAGGTAGTGCTTAAGGAGTTATGATATAATATCTCACAGTAACACGCTTTCAGCAAAGATAGTCAGTAGTTTCAAATCAATAAAAGAAATATAAATAGAGCAGAAGTCAAGAAATGTTTGGATATGTAGAAATAAACTTTATTTTTCATTTTAACTAATGGTAAAACATTTTTGATTGCTGATGCTTATTCTTATACTTTATCTCTCTTTTTAATAAGCGATAACGGTAGTAAAAATGTTAGAATATTTATAAATGATAAAATAAAAGTTGCTTTTGTACATCGTAAATTGTAATGAATATGAGTTCTTTGAAAACGTAAGAGGTACGTTTTTTTTAACGGCAAATAAATAACTATTTTAAAGAAAACTTTTTTTTTTGGATTGAAGTTAAAATTTATAGCGTTAGTATAAATGAGAATTGTAAAGGGTACGCGTAAATTTTATTAAAACTACTTCTTCTTAAAAAATTAATTTTAACAATATAATGGAAGAAATGGAATAAATATTTTGGAATATCAATGTATATTTCTTAACTAGTTTTTTCTTTATTTTTAGTCAACATAAAACCTTCATTTGACTAGAACGATTTTTTTTTTTTTTTTGCTTAAGTTTATTTATTATTTTTGTTTTCCTTCTAAAATGATGAAACGTATTAAGTGGAATGCGTGTATAATAAGAAACCAACCGCTGTCAATTTTTTTCTAAGTATGATACATTTGTTTAGTGATAGAAATAAAAAAAACGACAATAGTTAGACGAAATAAAACTCATAAACCAGATGACGAAATAAAAAAATGGCTCAATATTCAATATTTTTATGTATGATATATGTTTTTATAACAGTAATTTAAAAAGAGGTGATGCATGACAAGACGAAATATTTTTAAGAATTTTCAAATATGGAACTTAATTTGAAAATAAATTAAATTCTAGAAATTTACTCCATTGATCACTTTGACATATATTTTCAAGAAGTTTTCTTACATCGATAAAACTTCGCCACCTAATTTCTTTCAGACATAAATTATATACATCAAATTCTCAAAGTTTCTTCCTAAATTACTTGGCTTTTAACATTTTTAAAGATTTATTATTCAACTTTTTATTAATCATGGTATGCTTATAAAAGCAAAAATAAAATAACAGCATTGCCTTTTTTGCCATATCCTATCCTATTTCTTTTCTCAATGTATTATTTAAGATGCTCTAGTAAAATATCGATTAAATAAAAATCGCACCGATTTTTACTTCTGGAAAAAGAACTTTTGAACAGGGAAATTATTATTTAAAGGTATATTGTACTCCGTACTCAAGGTTAATTTTTCTGAGGAAATTTATTTTAAATTTGTCATAAATTTATTTGAGCTATGCAACATTAATAATAATATTTGAGCACGAATCACACACACACACACACACACACACACACACCACACACACACACACACACACACACACACACACCACACACACACACACACACACACACACACACACACACACACACACACACACACACACACACACACCACACACACACACACACACACACACACACACACACAAAGATGCAAATTGGCTGAAAGCTAAAAGGAGATAAACTCGCAAATCATTTGTGATATGTGGAACCAATTATACTTCTTAAATATAATGTCTCTAACTCTAACACGTAACCACTATAACCGAATGTTGTGGTAGCAAAATCGTGCCTTATTTTGGTTTTGTGGAGTTATGAAGTCCAAAGGCCAATCAAGACCCGTCGCTTAGAAGGGTTAATGTATTTTAACTCTGCCGAGATACAAAGTTTTCATGTTGGTGCTGAGAATAATTTTAAAGAGTACGTTACTATAGAGCTAAGATGTCATTTTCTTCATTTGACCGTGGTTTAAAATTACGAGTTATATGGCCAATAGCTCTTGTGGCTCTAAATAATATACGGTGTTTTTTAAAATAAACTTAATCTAACATATATAACAGAGCTCAATATTCTAATCACTTGCGAAATCACGTTATTCCGTATTTAGTACAATGACAATATTAAACAAAATTGCCACGAATCTATCTTTTCGCATCAGAATGACAACCTATCCGGAACATCAGATCAAACTCAGATAAATGACTTTATTTCATTTCTTACTATGCATATAATTTATTTAAATAATATATTTATTGAAAAATATATTAAAAAAGATGACTTTTTAAAACTAGAAAATTAAATGGCACGCAGTATGCACCATCTAAGTAACTGCGTAACTTTTTCGCATCTATCTAACAAAAAGAATACTCATGCTGTTTCAGAAAATTATAAATTATTATTTTCTTTTATTTCAAGTAATGTGGTTGTTTTGTGTTGATTTTATCAAAATTTTAAAGATATTTAATCAAAATTAACTATTACTGTGCACTTTGCTCTTAATTTTGTGATTTTATCTTAATCTATCGATTTTATATCTCCTATCAAGTCCACGTCCTTTCTCAGAAATTTATGCAAATAGGTAAAACTGAAATGAATCGTATGCACTGGTTTTCTTTTACATAAACCTACTCATTAATAACCCCGAGGACAGAGTTGAGACTGCTTGTAAGAAATAAAATAATTCTGTTTATAAGTTGTTGAAGTTGATAAATCGACTAGGGGCGCAGGTTGATTTAATTACAGTTGCAATTTATATATAAATTATTTGATTTATATTTGATATTATCATTTTTACTTTAGACAGAGAAGTTTACTTTTACTAATTCTCACCAACTGACAGTAAATAATTTTGATGATAAAAAATGATTAATTTTTTAACTTAATTCTTTGGAAGTCTCTATTCAAATATATGAATAACTACACACACACACATATATATTCAGCTGAAATTAATCAGGAAATTCCATAAGGACTTTACATAATAAAACTTTTTCTGCAAATAGTATTTATAGACTGGCATTGAATATAATCATTATCGTTTTTTACAAAAGCCAGCCAACACACATTTGGGAAGCACATAATCGTTTTTTCGGTTATATTCATAAATGTATTATGTAAGACAGTAGTTTTGAAACTATTATTTTCTGTACGAGACGAATAACTTTTTCAAGATAGCTTTGTTCACCCTTGTAATTTAGCGTCAGATTATTCCTTACTTTGGGTTATATGCTTTTTATAATGATTATTCGAAATCCTAAGCCGTCTGGGAATTTTGTGGCAATTTTATTTTTTATTAAAACTCCCACTTTTACCATTCTTTCGAAATCATATCAGATGTCTGATACCAGTGAAATAACATCTTCATATAGTTTCCAGAGCTTTTATTCTTGGAGTTTAATCTTACATTTCCCAGACATTGAACTGAAAAACAAATAATGCGACATTCCTGGAAATAAAAAGGAAAACAAGTGATCATCCTCTCTGATTCATGAATTTCCTCGTCTGATTTTGGTGTAAGATTTTGAGGCTCTTGTGAATGGATCCATTGTGTAATTCAAGTTCAAAACTTGTGCAACTAGCTTGTCTAAGGCAACCTCTGGGCCTTTTATAGACAAATCCTCTAACGCATTTTTCAGGCACTGGTAAATATTGATAAAGATTTCAAGTATGGTTTCATACATCAGAGTAAAGACATATTCAGTATATGTTTGATGAAAAGGTTTGGTTGATAAGACACATAAATGTTCTAAAAAGGGCATCTGGTATTCTGTGCGTTGTAATATTATGCAACATATAAAAACGTAAACATTTTTTAAAGTGCTTTCCTATATTTATATTTAGACTAACATCGGTTATTTTCAACTGTATTCCTTTTATAAAATAATTTTAACACACATTTGTCTTTGTGAGTGTTCCTTTTACAGTATATTTTCAGTTCTTCCTTGTAACACACACTTGTATCTTATAGTTAAAACTACCTAAAGACTAACTATTCTTTGAATGGTATAGCTTAAGTAAAAGATAGGTTCAATGAGTATATTTAAAGTGACTCTTTCAACACAAGCTCTTTGTAATTTTATGCATCTCTTTAAATAAAACCCTTTTATATAAGGTACTTAATGTGGTGTATGATTTGGGGATAAAAAAACTCTACACAATATAAATTTTACATCGATTTTTATAGTCATAAATATCCAAGATCAAGCAACTATGTTTTTATTTGCATCCTATAACTTTGAAAGATACTTTAAGCCAATCGTAGCGGCACTGTCGGAAGACTTCAAAACAGTCGAAAATCTGCGCATAAATCCTTGAGAAAAAACTGTTCCGAGTTTCCTTTTTCCTTCCTCTAAATCTAGTTTTTTTTATTCTTTTTCTCTCTATTCTAACCTCTTCTCTTTTTATCTTTTAGCGGTCTTTCGTATAGAAGAGAACAGATTTTCAAACGTAAAGGAAAAACAAGATCGAAAAAAAAAAGAATGCTTCCAACCGTAATACCTAAATAATACAAAGGAAGAGAGAGGGGAATAAAAATAGGGGGAGGGAAAAATATTCGATTTTTTTCTTGGTTGGTTTCGGAAGTTTTTGATCAAGTAACACATATAAAAGACTTGGACATTTGGACAATTCTTTCTTTTGGTTATAAGATGGGTTATTTAATTTAAATCCCTTATTCTCTTAAGAATCTTTGTTGAGTATATTTTATTTGTATTGTAAGCTATTGAATTGGAATCCACCGATATATGCTTTTTTCTGTGAAGAGCTTTTATTTTGTTTCATTTCCATCGCATTCCAGAAAAATATAGCTTTTATAGTGGCAATAAATTGAAAGAAATATTAGATGTCATTTTAAATTTAATATATTAACGAAGAGGACAATATATTGAGACGTGGGTAATTTTACCTAAGAATATAAAAAATGAAAAACATGGGAAAAAATCAATTTTATGTCTTGCTTTTGTATATATACAAGGATTATTTTACATTTAATTTTCATTTATTACATAAAAAATATTTTTGAAAAGCTCTCGAGCTCATAAATGGTATGGCATGGTCTGTGATTTTTACTAATGAAAAGACTTGAACCACAACCATAGGAACGCCACTAATATGATAAACTAGATGTTTTACAATGGAGTAATTTTACTATTATATTAAAGATTTTCTTTAAAAAAACTAGGGGCACCCCCCCCCTTGTCAACCTAAAAGTGGACCAACCCTCATTGTACAAACTATACAACTGTTCACAATCATTGCTCAAATTGTAATATTGTAATTTACATGTACTATGCAGTTCTATTTATTTGTTCTTTTTTTATCAAAAAATTCGTTTTCTTGTTGCTCCTTTTGAGTGAAATTCATCAGTGAAGTTGCATCGTCCAACACTTCATTGATAAAGTCCTTGGATTCTGAAAAACCTGCAGCTCTTGCAGCTTCATGGAAAGTTGAGTATTTAGTTTCGTTGATTGTTAAAAAATCTTCGTATGAGACAACACCTTTCTTCTCACGCATAGTTTCAAACCAAGAAAACGTTGTGATAACGTGGTGAAACGTTTTTCTGCGAGAGCTTGCAATAATGTAGTATCACAACCGTATTGGCGACGTTATATGAAACGAAGCATATGGTTGCCATTTCAGCGCGTACGACTCATGTGAAATCGGGGTCGTCAACATGATGAGTTATCTTGAACGTTGGCATTGTTGCGATAGTACGCAATATATTTATTACAGCATCACGAAAATTATTTTTTTATATAACGAGAGATAGATATTTACATATAGTGATGAAATATTGATCCCACTGCTCAGTAAAGAAAACATACTACCGATGGGCCAAATTTCATCACTCTTATTTTATGGAAATAAAAAAAGAAAGGCTTCCACTAGAAGAAGTCCTTGTCACTAGAAGAGATCTACTATTATGGTTAACGAGACACTTCTAATAATGACTAAGGAATATTGTATCACTCTAGAAAAAACCGATGTTCATCAATTTTTACATTTTACAGGTTTTTAAAATATAGAAAAAGTGAGTATTATTTTATGTTTTCTGTGACAGAGTATGAATTTTTAGATAAATAAAACTGGAATATATTATTTATAAAAATTTTAGAGATAGCCAAGATTTAAAAAGGAGTTCGAGGCAACATTTGCAAGCAGAAGTGCGTTACAGAACCTTAGATATAGAACAGTCAAGGACAGCCTAACGTTGCAAGCTAGCTGAATGTCAACCGTTTCGTAGAAAGTCAGTTGAGGAACCATTTTCTAACTATTGGTTCAACTTTTCAAAGACCTACTGAATGTAGGTCAAGATTTTTGACCTCCTACGATGATTTTATTCACGTCACAAGATTTCAAACCCTTCTCACCTTAGACTCAAGCTTATTTCTGATACATGAAGGACAGACCAGCCACGACAATACACAGAAGATTTGCATGTACGATATATATATATATAAACACTCAAGAGCCAAAACATTATGACCACCTGTCAATAACGAGTTGGCCCACCTTTGGCGTGCAACACAGCTTCAACCCACCTTGGCATGGATGCCACAAGTCGTTGGTAGATGGCAGGAGACAGATTGTACCAGATGTTTAAGCAACGGTCACGCAAATCCAAGATATTGCGAATTTGTGGTTCTTTGAACTCTGAGCTGCCGTCCCATGACATCCCAAATGTGTTCTATCGGACTGAGATCCGGTGAGTTAGGCGGCCAGGACATTAACTGGAATTCAGCATCGTGTTCCTGGAACCACTCCAACACAATTTTAGCCTTATTACACGGGGCGTTGTCCTGTTGGGACATTCCATTTCCAGCTGGAAAAACAGAGGCCATACAAGGGTGCAACTGGTCCACAATGATGTTCAGATACCCTTTAGCATTCATGGTCTGCTCTACCACAACCAAGGGTAATACCACCACCACCGGCCTGTGTATGACTTACTGTACATTGAGGGAACAACTGCTCGCCTGGAAGACGGCGTATCCTGGCACGGCCATCGGCAGGATGAATGGCAAACCGTGATTCCTCTGACCAGGCAACTCTCTCTCCCACTGATCCATGAACCAGTCGTGATGTTCCCGGGGCCAGCGCAGGCGCAGTTGGCGATGACGCTTGGTCAGTAAAGGCACACGAGTGGGACGTTTGCTGTGTAGCCCCATATCCAACAGTGTCCACTGAACAGTGTGCTCCGATACTATTCTACTTGGCCCTGCATTGTATTGGGCTGTCAGCTGAGCCACTGTCTGGCTAAGGTTTTGCTTCATCACGCGAGATAGTCTCCGACGACCCTTTTCTTTGATAGAGTGGGGACGTCCAACACCATGTCGTCTACTGCTGGTTTCACCGTCATTCATCCACTTTGCATAAGTACTAACAACTGTAGATCGAGAACAACCCACGAGTCGTGCAGTTTCGGAAATACTTGTTCCGAGCCTTCTAGCCATTACAATCTGCCCTCTATCAAAGGCGCTTAGATCCGCTTTACTCCTTAAGTGCCGCGGGCATGTATACACGTCTTGCTCAGCTTGTGCGTTTAGTGCCCCGGACGTGCCCTTCCAGAGAACGACTTTTTGCATTGCGCTGCTTGGATTAAACTAGTCCCACGGCTTTGGAATACAATAAAATGATATTGAAAGTGCTTCTGCAGAATTTACTTATTTCGGAGAAGAGGTGGGGAAGCGATTTGAAAGGGTAGATTTCTGGAACGAGGAAATTCATAGCTAAGCAGTTTTTCAGTACCCTTAACGTTTTCTAAGAAAAGTGCGATGTGAAAATGTGTCGTTTGTGCAAGGAAAATTATTCGCCATGAATCTCGCTATCAATGTCCTGAATGTGATGCTGATTTTATGTGTGTTTAACTGTATTTTAGAATACATTACACAACAGATAAGTTTAACATTTTTATGATATTGTAGTACTAGATATATATATATATATAATAAATTTTGTATTTTCACACCACACACACACACACATCTTATTATTTTATCTTTTTTTTCTTTTTTTAAAGTGAAAGTAAACAATTTTTAGGTTGAAAAAAAATAAGCTTCTTCTTTCCCCCCGATAAATCGCGTAACAAAGCGCGGCTGCGGGAAAAACGGTATTACTGGGGAGGGGGATGAATTTCGTATTTTTTCCTCGTCAGTTAAGGGGTTAAAGATTGATTCAATCGACGTATACTTATATGAAGAGAAACAAACACTCAATATCTTTCTTCAACATTCCCATTACCGTTTTAAACGAAAGCTGATGATTACAGTAGCCAAATGGTTTTGACAGATTGATTGGTTTTTTTATTAACTTGGCACAAATGCTACATGAAAGCTATTTATAGCACATCGCGTAATTTAGACCTATGGTTAAGTGACGATGACGACAGCTGATCTAGAATCTCAATTTCCAAACTTCCACCGGATGACAACGTGATGACTTAAAGCCTCGGCAGACTATGCAGCGGGTCTGACAAAAACGACTTGATAGAAATACCCCATCCACGAGTCTGAGACTATGACCATTCGGTTATTTTGACCTATATGACCTTGCCATCGAGCTTCATGTTTGATCTCTGTTTCCAATAAAGATGTGCTGTGAAGAGAGGAGATATACATTAAATCTATTGGGTCCGTAAGAACTATCATATGAATGGGGAGGATGAGGTGCCAAATCTGGTGTCTATCTTCTCTTCTGAGAGTGGTTTAAACTAATTTTTTAAATTATCGGTTGTAGTTAGTGGACCTTAGGAAGAAACAGGCAGTCAAAAAATGTTTAAATTTTCAAACTACATGATGTAACAATCTCGTACTTTTAATTTTATATCAGCCATTTATTTTTTTAAATTTTTTTTTCTTGTCGGCTCTTTGGTTTAGAGGTAGCGCACCTACTACGTAAGTCCAATGTTGAGGGTTCGATCCTGGCTGGAGACGATAGATTTTCTGGATGAGAAAATGGTAGGCGTGAATGTCACATTATTATGTGACATTTAAAGATCCCTTGAGTAACAATTTGGCTGTTTTACTCTAGGCAAAATTAAAATCATGGCAATATTTAGTATCTGACAAAAGTTTAAATTAATATTAATTCAAGCGTTAAAACTTGGTAGCTAGAGCCCCCACTAGATGGAATCACCATGAAATGACTCTCACATTTAGGGATTTGCCGTATCTTCAAAGGCTTAGTTGCGAATATGCAGTCCATTAGAAAAAAAAATACTGTCTGCTTTGTCCAAATTCCTTTGGAGATGCATTTTATAACGGTAATATTTTACTCTAGTATTTTAGATAAATAAATGATAAAATTGAGTATTTTTATAAAATTCATATAAATATATATATAATCCAATAATTAAGTTAGAAAGGTCCCTTTTGTGAGAAATTGTTCATGCATACGAGACTAAATTAAACGTAAAATTTGTGCAACAGAACAGTGAGTAGATTTCACTATTTTTATAATTGAAATGCTTTCACTTATCAGATAACTAAGTTCAGAAGCTGGGAATATTATTTTGGACGCTGCAAATATGAAATGAAAATATGTTAATTAAAATCTTTCCCTCTTTGTAAGAAAAATCATACGATCTCTCTGAGAATAGAAAAGGAAAAAGCGATTTTCATACATTATTCATATACTCTGAGAAACAAACAAAAGGAAAGCGTCAGAAATAAGTTCCTAAAAGTAGGTTATAAAAGTAATAAATTTTGGCTCTTAAAATTATCATTTTGTTTCAGAAAATGAAAACCGCTGAGTTAAAATATAGACATATGTAAATGATCTTATTCACAGAATACTTTTAAAAAATGAACTAGACTCTGAAAAATATATTTCTGTTTTCTTCAAATGATATTTACCATCGAAAACGGTGAAATAATAAGTATTAAAGACAACTAACGATTGCAGTACTTTCATTTCTGTTTACTTTAGAATGAATTTTAAAATGTGTGTTCTAAATTAGTAATTGACTGTTTTCATTACTTACTTTATTTGTTTCTGTTTATTCTGCATCTACTCCATTATTAGACTTTGTTTGCCTTTTTATTTATTCTATTGCTTTTTGAAATAATGCTTAATCATCGCTTCTACTGATGCTGTTGAAAGTTTGGACGGGGCATTAACATAATTATTGCTTTCCGTTTTCCTTATCTTTTTTGTTGTCTCAGCTCCCGTCATTTGCAAACCACATATGTTTTCTCACGGGAATAATGGACACTTCATAACTTGAAATTGACAAAATTACTGAAAAAATAATTTATCAATTATCATGAAATATTTGAAGCAGTCGTTTTCAGAAGGTAGCATATAATTGTTTTTCGTTAAAAACGCTGCTTTTATTTTTCGGGAAAGAAGAATTTTCAAAAATTGTAAGCATGAATAGAAACTTTTCAAAGAACCTTTAAATTTTATTATAAAATAAATTAACGAAGAAGAAAATTAAAAGAAACTGATAATTTATAAAGAAACTGCTTTTATTGAGTGAGTGAATATTAGCGTCGTACTAATCAACTACAGAAAGGCTTTTGGTGACGGACCTCGTAATTTTGAACCATTGTCAAGTGACAAGCATGACATGCGTGCTGGCATCCCCTTTTCGCAACTTCCACACCACACCAACGGGAGGACGTTTGAGCATCGACAGATTTTAATTACATCACCCTTTCTCCTTACAAGGCGGCTCTTCAGCGGTACTAGGCACAAACTCATAATACGTCAGCCGCGAATCGGCCTTGGCCTTTACCACTTAGCTACCGTGGACAGCTACTACTTCTACGATGCAGAGATCAGGAGAAAAATAATTTCAATAAAAATATATTGCCACACAATTTAATATTAAATTTTCAAAAAATTGGATAAGACCTAATTATGGTTAGATATTTCTAGGCTCAAAATAAAATTATTTTTATACAATATAAATATCCAAGTGCGAGGATTATTGATAAATGACTACTGTTTAGTGAATAGTATAATGCTGTAACATTTCTTAACACAACAATTTCCTTACACCTTCGAAGCAGTCCGATCTAAGCTTTTTTAACAACTTTTTATAAGCTTCACCTGCACGTAAAGGAATCTTTGAACTCAATTTTTACCCACATTAAGAAGTCAGATTAATTCAAAATTTTGCTCACTTGTCCAGGTCCGATGACAATACAATAATTCAATAATTTTGTTCCATTGTCCTGATCAGGATCATCAGGATTAATAATTTCCCATTTTTAGACCCCATCTCGCATCTGGCGACTTATTTCAGATCCCATTTCCAGATTTGGTGACTTATTTCAAATTTGACGACTAAAAGATAAGTTACAACTTAGTTCGATTAACTATAAAAAAAGGGTGTGTTTCTCAGTTTTTCTTAAAAATATAATTTATTGCGCCTCCGCTTTATCGCACACTGTCATTTCGACAGTAGGTTTTTAAAAATTTAATTCTAAAAAACTTGTACTTGAAAAAAAAAAGATGTACCTGATGTTTTTTTTCTTGTAATTATTTAGTAGGTGTCCTCTCTTCGCAATAAATGTTAACAAGTATTAAAAAAAATGTCTTCTTTTTCTATAACAAAAATTACTTTCATCAGTAGCATAACGGAGAATATTAACCCACCCCCTCCTGCAAAGTCAGGGTCAGGGTTTGCCTTTAATATTTCATAAATTGATAAAATATATACCTGGCATTGGTCAGAATCAGGGTTTGGGCTCCCTAGAATCTTATCCCCCTCTCTCGCAATAGTGGGTGTACATTACGCTACTGACTTTAACTTTTTGCTACACAATAAAGCTCAAATACCCAAACTTCATTCCCCCTTTGGAAGTATTTAACACAGGATATTTTGCTTTAAAGCATCGCAAACGAAAATGTATTGGTTGATTTTTCAGTGCTGTGATGTATCTTAAAACTATATAAATGCTTCGTATTAAATGGTGTTAAGAGCAAAATAACGTCTTGTTTGAAATTATAATTATTCATTGTACTTAATCTCCGAGTAAAACAGTTATTAAAAAGTTATATTCAACCTCTTTTGCATTCATTTTATTTTAAATAATCTTCAGAGAGATGATTATAATTTTTAATCTAATACAACCTTCAATTTAACTAAACCTCGATCGTTTAAAAGATATTCAGTTACTTACTATTTATTGAAAAGGGGTTGAATACATATTTAGAATACTGACATCCCAATATTTTAAAGTTGTAAAAGGAAATGATAGAGTAAAGGCAAAGTTGGGGGGGGGACTGACTATATTTTTATAAAAAGGTATGTAGCTTTGTAATTTTAACTTTTTATATTGTTCTGGAAATATTTATTTTTGATAAATGTTTTGAAATTAAACAACGTTAATTAAGTTGGATAAAATTTACGTTTCAATAAAGAAAATAAGAACAGCATTCAGAATTAAAAATGTTAAGTTATAGAAGTTTCATACTTAAAACTCAAGGAAAGCTTTCAATATAAATTATTAGGCATCTGTTTTCAAAGTTTTCAAGTAGCACATTTTTTATTCTTCTTCCGTACTACACTATGCAAATTAACCCTTTAACCAGCTTGCCCTTACACCGTACAGGTTACGGAAAGTTGACCGCAGCTGGTTTGCTTGTACTTTGTATTTGTAGGCACTGATATATTTTTCTTCCTCTCTTTGATTTACACGTTTTCTTAATTCTTACCATGAGACTATTCGTGGCACTGTTTTTAAGAGATGCCATTTGTCCATGGTACTGAAATACTTTCTATCAGGGTTTTTTATTGCGGTGAAGGTGGGAACTATTCTTCTAAAGCCGGAATTTTGATAAATGAAAATTATTGATAAGGAACAGGGATCGCCAAGGCAATGTGCAGTGTGTTGTTGTAGGAGAAACAAAAACGGAAAGATAATCCAAAATGCAGATCTATTTCTGTTAGGATGGCAATGTAAGACTTTGTATTTATTATACCATGCGTCAAATTGTGTGTGCATATATATATATATATATATATATGCACTTATACACAAAATCCACACACCATTTGAAAAAGAGGTACAAACAGGAAAATTTTGGTATGAAAGATATTCTTTTAAGATATATGAAGCATTTTTCATAGTATGCAAGTGTACTTTTAAAAAGCAAGTATTTAGGGGATTATGCGTGCTTCACAATTATAAAATAAAAATAGGGAGAAAACTTTAAAATTGAAAGTTAAAATGTGAAATTCTTCCATTTTTTCATTCTATTAAGTATTATTCTTATTTCTATACAATAAAGATATGTACTTTTTTAAAAACATTTTGGGCAAAACAATTGACTGGTCTCATGGGGTTAAGTACAATAAAAATGTTTTTAGATAAATGATGTTAGTATGTGAATTTTTCAAATTTATTAAAAATCTTTCTTAACAGACCTAATCCTGAAAAAATAATTAAAGTGATAACAAAATGATTCAGTTTATCCTGAATGTATACATTTTTTTTTCAGTTAAAGAGCTTATGTGACAATTCTAAGTTTTCCATTACCAAGAATGAATGAGAAATTCAATATCCTTTCTAGAAATCAAGTTTTACTTTAAAATACAACGAATAGAAGCAAGATAAACAATTTGAATGCATAACATGTATGTGTATGTGTGTATTGTACACTTAAATGTTTTTATCCTTATTAAAAATATAGTTGCTTCAGATATATATGGAAAATGAATCAACTAGAAATATTTTGTCGGTAATAGCATTTTTCACCAGAATGCTTTGAACGAAATGGTTTTTATATGGATTTAAATTCCATGAATAAATTTTGTTCCAAAACTCTTTATTCGTGTAAAAAAATGCATTACTTCTATAAAAAAAAATTAGCCTAAAAGCTATATTGTGCTAAGCTTTTTTGATCAAAATCATCCTATTTTTGATAGAATTATTCAAAGATCCATCACCTTTACTAGTACAATTTTTTAAAAAAAATAAATTATTGAGAAGTAATAATGTCTGCTTCTAAAAAAGATAATCTAAATAAATTTTTAAAAAAAAATTTCTGCATTGCTTTTTAACTATTCTGAGTTTTTAAAAAAATAAATGGTTAGTAAATCATTTCAGTACTTTAAGGAAGAGACTGGATGTAAGAGAATAGTTATATAATAGTAAAGTTTATTTTTGGAGGTAAGCTTGGGAGTTACTAAGTGTTTTGAAAGCTAGTTTTACAAAATTGGACATTGAAGTATTCGTTTCCTTTATTATTATATGGAAATTATAAATTAAAAACTAATCTCTGTGCAGTGAATAATTTTCGGTCTGTTTTAGGGTAAGTAAATACACATTATATTTTATTAACTTTTTGCAGTAAGTTTCAATGAAAATTACTTACATTGTGACGGATCTATACGCGTCCTTACACTAATCTTCTTAGGAGTTCTTCGGGGCTCTCAAAAATCATCAATCTTCTAAGAAGAAGGCTTGATATTCAAATTAAATTTATTATTTATAGTTCAGGTTCACTTACTAGTGGTTAGAAAGTGAAGAAGGGTAGATAGTAGAAAATTAGAAGGTTAGTTAACCCGTTAACGCCCAAATTATTTTAAAATTGAAATTTTTGAAAAATACTTTTAAATTACATTTTATATATCATAAATACAGTAATTATGAAGTTGTATCCATTTCCCGTAATTAGCAGCTGAGATAATAGGTGATCTATAAACTTATGGTAATAAAAGTCCAAGTAACTTTCCTGTGGTTTTATATTTAAAAATTACAAATTTAGGGGGAGGGATGTGTAACTTTTGTGAATTTAAAAACAACTAATGAGATTTAAAAGATAAAATATACTTTTACTGATCTAAACTTAGTTACAATTTTATACAGCCAATTTGTGAAAGTTAAGTGTGATATAATGGAATACATTTGACAAAGAGTTACATTACATTTTGTACAAAATGTAAGAGGTCTCTACTCTTACATTTTTGAAACTGCCATCTTCTTTAGTTTTGTCTTTTTCCTATAGCTGGCATTTTCTTTGGTTTTGTCTTTTCCTATAACATGGGGCCGCGGGAATCAAGTGGTCTAGGCATCGGATCATAGCTAGAGTGTCATGAGTTCGATCCCAGTACCACTAAAGACCCACCGTGTAGGGGAGCGATGCATGTTAAATCTGTCGAGAGCTCAAGCTTCCTACCGTTGGTGTGGTGTGGTAGTTAGGAGAGGAAGGTGCCACCTCAGGTGTCGTCCGCGTCACTTGACCATGGTTCAAAATTACGCGGACCGTCGCCAAAAGCCCTCGTGTTGCTAAGCAGTGCGACGTTAATGTTCACTCACTCATTCCTATAACATGGTCTTTTTTTTTATCTAAACGCACAGAGTCTATTACGTTTGATCTTGATGACATCATCTGAGGTCTTCCAAAGCCTTTCTTAGAATTTGTTCCCCGTTTGAGGTATACTTTTTATATTTCTTCCATGGGTACACAATTTCTACATTACTTGACAGATCTTTTACTGATGGAGTAGTCGTTTCAACATCATCAAAATACTCTTCGTCAGTTAACTAATCCACATCAGGCGGTAAACCAATTACATCAGACTCTATTTCCTTTGAAGACATATATTCTAACGCTTCTTCGGCGGAATGAAACACTTTACGCCGAGACATTCTGGAAGAAATGAAACGGGGAAAAAATTATATTAGTTACCACTAACGCCCAGCGATCTATTTATAGATCAGCATGTTTAAACTTACATTTTAATAATAAAAACAGTTATTTTTCTAATATAAATAAGCCAGAATAGTTAAAGAGGTATTGAAAATGTAAGACCTATAAAAAATTGTAACTTACTTTTAATTTTTCCCCCTGCTGGATACAAAATAGAAAGCTATACTTTGAAGCTTCAAAATGGCGAAAATCGGATGCTAGCTGCTGGACTGCTGTGGGGCAGAATGCTTCAAATCTCTTTTGGTGGTATGGCCACATGTGTAATGAAACCAGCCAATGGCAATACGAAGTCATTAAAAGATATCGTTTTCACTGGGAGCTCTGAATGGGAGGTGATCTATAAATAGATCACTGGGCAGTAACGGGTTAACTAAAGGTGAAAAGAGAGATAAAAGGTGAAGAATACCGCAAAAGGTTAGAAAGGCCTTGTGAGAGATTAAAGACAGGAAGTTGATATTGATAAACCTTAATTGATTAGAAGAATACCTACAGTTCAGATGTTGACACCTTCATATTACGTTTGATATATTTAAAGTATTAAAGTATATATCTACCGTGTAAAGCAATATTGAGGTAGAAGAACTATTATTATTACGTGGTATATTAGATGTATTCTCCCAAAACGCGACTCTCGTCCCCTCCCTCTGCTGACTGATTGGAACATCCTATTTATTGTGTTGCATTGAATTATGTTTGAGTGGATTAAAGTGATAAATAAAATAATTGGAAATTATCATGTCGAATAATTCTTCACTTCCTTCTACACCTTTAGCTGGGTCACAGGGTAGACTGGAAGGAGGGTTATTACAACATCATTAATCTCAAGACTATAATTATTCTTGTTGAAAGACATATGTTTTATAAACTATCGATGCAATTTATACCTTTCTATATTTTCAGAAAATAATGAATCCTTTTTTTTCAAATTGCAGCAAATGTCTGCTAGCGTTAGTGGAGGGAAGAGCCGTCATTAAAAAGAGAGAAAAACTTTTATTTCTATTCATTCATTTCCTATCAACCTTAGTTTGCCTAATGGGGAGCGAGTTAGATTTAGCCTACTCTACATATTATGAGAAAAGATACTTGCCATTAAATGAAGATAGTCAACTTGATTCCTTGAACCCGAATCAAGAGGTTCCAAAACCTCTCTTTCTGGATGCACTAGCAATTCAAAAATTAACTATAAATTCATTTAACGTCAACATGTCCACAAATGCAGTCTTCCATTTCTTTTTAGAACACAAATCACTTGAGCTTAAATAGTAGTTGTGTTTTGCATAAATCACAGTTCCTTTACAGTGAGAGGTTCTCAAATCAAACAAATTATGGGAAATATTTCTCCTACAGGGTGCAAAGAAAACCCGTTATAAAATAAACAGTGCCCGCACGCATGCACGTGCACACACACAGACGTATAAATTTAAAAATATTCTTCTTTGGTTTTTAAAGCATACATTTCTATATTATTTTGCAATGGGGCACAAATTTTTTTCACATCACAAAATGAATATGGTTCGAAATAATATCTTACAAACATAAGTCTTGCTTTACGTTTTCAAATTTTTTATATCGAAAGTTAGAGTAGTGATTGGATTATAAATTAAAAATTAGTTTCGCGTCTCCTTGCAACATGTAAACGTATAAGACGATATTAAACCAGAAAAATTTTATAAAATAACCATCAATATTCTGCAAACAAAGTTCTCTCTAGTAATACCGACATTTTAAAAATACATTTTGATCTATACAGTTAAATGAACCCAAGCAAGCGTTTTTAAGAATGAAGTAATAATAATTTTTTTACTTCAAAATATATTCAGAAAAATAATCAGAAAAATAAAAAAAATATACTTTTATAAAATAACATGAATTTTTATTTCCTTAATATATGTTACAAGCTTTATGTTATTGTTAGCAAGTAAGGAATAAATAAAGGAATTTTAAGTGAAAATAATGCGTGTTTCAATAATTAATTTTTTTTCCAACTGACTTTTTATTTGTGTCTAAGAAGATACAGAAATCGCGCGCGCACACACACACACACACACACACACACACACACACACACACACACACACACACACACACACACACACACACACACACACACAACACACACACACACACACACACACACACACACACACACACACACACACAGTGTTTTATTACTTATCACGAAAACGTTTCTTAAGAAATACTTGTTTTTGTATACGAAGTATATATACATACTTTTTCTTAACATCTTAACTTGTTTGCCCGTGTCCTGTATGGCACTGACATTTTTTTCTTTCTATGTCTAATTTGTACGTATTTTTAGTTCTTATAAGGAGTCTATTAGTGATAGTTATTTAATCGATGTAGTTTGTCCATGATACTAATTACTTCTCATTCGGGATTTTCCTTGTGATGAAGGCGGGAAATTTTCTTTGAAGAACAAAAATTTTGATTTTTGAAAATTTTCCATAAGGAATAAGGAACAGGGATCGGCAAGACAATGTTTAGTTTGTTGTTTGAGAAGAAATAAAAATGGAAAAATAATTAAAAAAACGCCGATATATTTCTTTCCCGAATTCATTGCAAGTCTTATTATTATATACCAGGCTTTAAATTGTGTGTGTTTGCATATATGTATAAACATTCAACCATTTGAAAAAGATGTATGAACAAAGAAATGTTTTGTAAGCTCGAGAGAGATTCTCTTTTAAGATATATATATATATATATATATATGAAACATTCTTCATAACATACAGAGTGTACTCATAAAAAGCTAACATTTAACGGGTTTTGTATTTCACAATTTTCACAAAAAATAGCGTGAGAACTTAAAATTGAAAATTTAAAAAAAATTCCTCTATTTTTTTCCTTCTATTAAGTACTATGCTTAGTTGTTTAAATAAAAAAAAATGCTTTTTTTAAAACATTTTGGGGAAAAAAATTGACAGAATAAGGGGTTAAAATGCAAATGGTATGCTTAAAATATATTTTAGATGGAATATTGTTACTACCCCTCAATTATGAATATATTAATGCATTAATAATACATTATATATATTCAGGTTGCTGTGTACATTATATATTGCAATATTATAATACTGCAGTACTTAATATTTTCATAGATCCCATTCACCGTCTTCCAGGGGAGAAATAAGCATGTAAAAGAATCTGCTATTTCAGAAACTTAGTTTGGTCTAGACGAATGGTATCGATTTATAGGATAAATATTTATCTTATTGGACCCGCATAAGAACAAAGAAATCCAGGTGATCATTTGTATGCTTTAGAGTATTCGGTTTTTTTCACAGCAGTACTGAAAGATCAATGATGCAATCCCGAAGAAATATAAAGAAAGATATATTTATAGTAACGGTTTTTGTGTGTGCTTTTGCCTCATTGACATTGAAAGCTATTGATACCAAAACTTGAATCTACAACAAAACATTAAATGTATTTATTGTGAACTCTGAGTATTTTGGGATTATTTATAACTCTTTGATCTTGGAGACAATGTATAGAAAAACATTGTTCATGTGGTTTTAAATCCGGAAAGTTTGAGTGGGCTTTTCCTTTCAAGTTTGATTTCAGATATAAAATAAAATAAAAGATAATGACATTAAATTCTAGAAAACTGTAGTAATAATTTTATCCCAGAATGTTTTAATTTTAAATTTATGTGAATGTTCCTCCCTATTTTAAAGCGTAATTTAAGGAAAATATGTGAAATTATATTATCTTTGTGATTCAAGATTAAGAAATACATTTTTTATAATGAATTAGTTTTAGGAATATAATTTTTTGGTGTTTATACAGCCAATAAAAAGATAGCACTTTCCTTAAAATTGCTAGTATTTTACTTTTTCGCAGTCAACATTTGCTTGGGCTTAGCTTGAAACGTATATAAATGAAATTTAACTGGTAAGAAATTCATTAATCAATTTCTATATCATTGAACTTTATCCTCATTTACAATTCCTGATGAAGTTTTTTAATACTTTTGCTTGAGTGAATATATAGAAGAAGCAGAATACGAACTATTTCTAATAAAACCATTTTTAATACCTCAGTCTTATTTGCACTTAGGTAACAAAAGGGTTATGCGGTTTTTGAACTATATATTCTAGCATATTTTGAGAGAGACTTTATATATTGAATTTTTTAAGAATATAGGCTCGAAATTTAAAGTTAAGTTGTGAAAATTTAGGGATCAATTTTTTATTATAAAAGCACATTACTTACAATAAAAGCATTGTATCTCCCTAGGGCAGAAACTATTTGAGTTACTAGTTTGATTAGTAATCAGAATTTTTATTGGAAGCTTACTGTATAGTGTCTGTAGTAACAAAAAATTCCTTTTATAAGGAAAGTTACCACAATTAATTCCGGAATTTTTTTGCTGCCTTGAAGAATTGAGAAACATACATTTTTCAGAAACGTCATTTGTCACTTATTTTTAATTTAGTTAGAGTTTAATTATGTTCATAGATATATTCTTAAAAAGGATTAATCAAATGTTATTTACCATTATAACTTGGAAGAATTAATTAAATTGATTCATATTTTTTCAGACCATGATATGCCCATAAGTTTACTGCTAAGGAAAACTATTGGAGGATTTTTTATAAAAATAATTCATTTTCTAACTGTAAAAGTTTTTTTTTACCCAATCACTTGAATTTATTTGTTTGTTAAACATTTATGATTTTCTCTTTCTGTCCCATTAAAACGGTTAATTAGCCATATAAATTTAAACCATAATCAGATGATAAGGTCGATAAGTATGGTAGAGAGTCCCCCCCCCCTTCCATGTCTTGTTGATTTGAAATTTGATTCCACAAACAAAAAAGGGAATCGGCCTCTGCTGTACTATCAGTTACGAAATCTTTATAAGATAATTGACAGCCCATAATTACCTGTAAGGTATAAAATTATTGACATATACTGATGAAACATATGTCAATGCTTTGTAGATAATTTTTTTTAAAAAAAATAAGTGTGAAAGGGCATGTAATTGCGATTTACATGCCAGAGTAGTATTATTCAAATTTTGAAGATTTTATTAATAACGTTTATCATTAATTTCAGTAAATGAAGATAAGATAGTAATCCACAGGTAAATAAGTTATTTTTGAGAATATAAAGTAAGGTTTAATCATATATTAAGCAAAAACTAAGCAAAATCCAGGAACTAGTTTTAGCAACAGTAAATTTTACGCTCGTTATATAACATAATTTTTAAAATTATAAATAAGTCTTCAGAACAGGTTTTTTGATAGTAGGCATTATTTTCTGTTATATTTTATACATAGTTCAGGATAGTCCCCGATACTCAACGTACATCAGCAGTCTATTCGAGTCGAAATAAAATTCCCGACTCGAGGTCAGACTTCAAACAGCCCTCTTTATCCTCGGGGATCAAAAAAATCTTACAAGTAGTTACACATCGACAGCATTTAATCCGGCTCAAATAATCTCTTCCACGTGACTTCTTGGTGTTTTCCAAGAAAAGACAAAACAACGGGAGAATCGATCCATCGCAACTAAGCTGTCGAAAATCGGATAATCATTGAGCGTAAAGAAGTTTGGCCCTTTTCAAAAAAACTTCGGATTCTCGGTACTCAAAGGAAAACCACTTCTTTCCGACCATCAATGTTTTCTGTTTGATTTTCTGACCGAAGGATGAACAGTCGCTTATGAGGAAATTGGTTTTTTTCCCTGTCCTTATATCACAGTGAGGAATTATCTTTGCTGAATTCAGGAATAATCTTCAGTGTTTTTTATCCGTCAAAAATAGGATGTATTTATTCTTGAGTTAAGCTGATTTCATAATTCATTATTATGAAGTCTGAACATTTGGAGATAATATTTAAGTCTGAATTTTTAACTATGAAAAATATGCTATATTCTTTTTACTTGCTTGAGACATTGTGTTTGAGAAAGACATTATCTAAATATATATATAGTCATTTAATATGTCTTAAAAGAGTAATAGTCTTATGATATGCACTTAGTACCTAATTCTTGCATTTTAAGAGAAAAAAAAAGATTTAAACTTGCTGTCAAATTACAATTTGAGCCAATTCATTTTTTGAAAAAAATATCGCATTCAAAAATGAAGTTTTTAAGCTCAAAAGGAAGTATCCAAAGTAAATAAGTTCGTTGTGTGTCTGGAGTTTTTGGCAACGATTCCTCATTGGACATACTACATCAAACATTTGGCAATAAATGACAAGTTTTGTCTTCAACAGCCTACCTTAAAATAGCCTAGGGCTTTTGTGGTTATTATTTATCCTGCTTATTATTTATTCTAATTTGTTATTTTTACTGAATTTGAGTTCTTAATAATTATAATATAACCCTTCGTTCGATTATAATTTCTTTTGTTGTATAATAAATCAGTGATAAAGTTCATGCTCTGGATTAGGGTGCTTCAACCTTTCACACTCGAGGGCCAAATTAATAAATTTACAGTGAAACACGGGCCACACGACCGTCAAAAAATATTGTAGTCAAGAAACTTATATATATAAAGAAGGAGTTTTGTTTTATTAGACAACAACTGATTCTAAGGGAAAAGATGGTATTATATATATATATATATATATGTGTGTGTGTGTGTGTGTTCCACACACAAAAGTTAGATGGAAGTCGAATTAAAATGCTTTGTAAACCTGTTAAAGGTAATAGACCACCTTTTTTTCTATAGTCAGATTTTTTATACTTAAAATTTTAAAATATTTTGTTTGAAAATTTGTTATTTTCAGAAAATTTTATCTGAAATGAATATTAAACACATTAGTGAACTATTTTAAATATCAAGCATAACAGAAAAAAAGCGTTTTTTTATGGTAAAAAGCAGACATTTTTTAAAAATTGCCATGGATTCAAATAAAGGACCACTAAAAAGCCTTCAGTGGGCCATTCATGGTCAAGGGTTGAAGACCCCTACTCCAGATTAAAGGATATTGCTTAAAAAATCCAGTATAAATATGTAACATAAAATAATTAAAAAAACAGTGTTCTGCAAATATCCATCATTAAACAAATTTACGTATTATGCCAGTACAAAATAAATAAAAAATAATATATATATGTATATTTGTATCATTTTTTTAAAATTCCTAACTAGCTTTTACCCGCGGCTCCGCTCACGTTGGTGTCTTTAAATAACTGTCAAAGTCGTAATTATTATCAGTAGAAAGTAAATAATATAATATGGTAATTTTTTTATTGCTTGACTGGAACCAACACAATTTAAAAATTCTAAAATTGAACTTAGTTTAAAAAAACTGAAAACGCAATTTATAAGAATAATAATTAACAACAAAAATTCAATAACTTAAACTAATAATATCTTTAAAAATCGGAAGTATCTACGTTTAATATATAATTCCTCTTTAAAAGTGCTCAAAACAGAATATTATTCTAAGATGCTACGGTATACCATATTATATGTTCTTCCGTCAGTTGCAAATATGTGAAGATTTGCGCATTGGGCACACCGATCAGGCTGCATATAGTTGGCCATGGGAAAAACATTGCTTTTCCAAATGTATCCTTGCTACCTGAAATGTTAGCTTTGTTAAAAGCAACAGTAAAATTGGAAATTGAACTTGTTTGAATTGAAATGGTAGGTCAGTGGGGATACTTGGAATTCGAGGTATGATAACACTATCCCTTTTCATGACAAATGTTCAAATATTGGCACCAAGTATATTCTACATCAGTTTTGTGATCCAAAGCCTCGTTCCTTTACATAGTCGAGGAGCATCGAAATTTTGCATAACTGGTACATTTAGTTTTAATTGAAGTTTATGTGAGGGTACACCCGAATGTTCAAGTGAATTTAAGAACTCCGTGGGATATCAAGTACTTTTTTCTTTATCCATGATTGTATTAATTGATAAATATTTCTTCATCTCCACCGCACGTCGTTTAAATTTTCAATGTTGATTTTATAGACAATGTCATTGTTAGGCACCAATATTGATCTTGCTCACAACCACTGATCCCAATTTAAATTTTGTTGCAAGTCCAGGTAAATTTGAGCAATAAGGTTTACATCATTTTCTTCTACATTACAAAATTCTCTGGAAGTAAAATATAATCTCCAGCATTTGCGTCCAAACATCCATAACCGATTTTCAATTGCGTCTGTGCATAATGTTTTGAATCTACGTCATTATGGCGATGCACTCTCATATTTGTTTTCAGACTGAATTGTTCAACTTTTGCCCATATGCTTGAATTCACCAGCCAATATATAATAAAGCTACCATTCCTCCTATGATATCTGTACTATCTCGTAAATCCTGAAGAGTCCGATTAAACGCTTCTATAGCTTTCTTGTGATACATCGTACTTTCATCCCACACTAAAAGCTTACATTGTGGAAGCATCCTGCCTTGAGAGCTATTTTTTCTGAAATTTCAAATGTGTGTATCTTCAAATGCAAGATTAAGCGATAATTTTAAAACGGAATGTGCAGTACGACCGTTGGTCAATAAAGTCACGGCTATACCAGAAGAAGCCATAGCAACTGCTATCTTCTGGGTTTTTCTGATGGTCATTAATAATAAGTTTAGCAAAAACGTTTTTCCGGTTCCTCCAGGGACATCGAAAAAAAAAGAGTGCACCACTGCCGGATTCTATTTTGCGTAACACTTGTTGGAAAACGTGACTTTGTTCTGGAGTTAATTGAGGGATAAATTATGGTACTTGATGCTGCAATGCTATAAAATTGTAGTTTAATTCTCAAGCAATTTCATTATCGAAGCCATTTCCGTCGACACATCTAGGGCTAATCATTTCAAAATCATGTAGTTTCTTCCTAACCATTCTGAAAACCTTTATTGCGTATCGTTGTAGATGTGTTCATTGAAAGGCATATTTGGTTGTTTTTCGTAGCAAAATATCTCCCGCCATGTAGTCTTTGTACTTATTCCAAAAGGTTTGAGGATTAGAAAGACCGAAGATGAAATAAGTATTGCGTGAAGCTCCCTAATTTTATTCGGCGAGTGACATTGTATGGATGCCTCCATAGTATATCTTCAAAATAATACCTCCATGTAAAATATCTAGGTTCAGTATAAGTGAAAAATTTTGTGCAAAACATGAATATTGTATAATTAGTTTTAAAAAAATTCAAAGTAATAAATATCCGATAAATCAAAACTTTTTATGAAACTGTCAATTAATATTACCATAGAATTTTCAATATCACGCGCGCGCAATTCGCTCTAAAACTTTATTTCGTTTCCCTCTTTAAAAAGTGGGAGAAAATTTGCGTTAAAATATCTGGGATTGTCGGAATAGAGAACTTCTTAGCCAACTTGGCGATATTTCTCAAAGTTTGAGTTTGACATTTAACAAACGTAACGTAATACACGTTAGACGTTTAATAAAAAACCATTTAAAAAATTTCTTTTTGTAAAGATGTTAAATTACACTATGTTTCAGTTATTTGTTACAAATGCGTGAGAAAATTTTTATTAAAATTTCCATTATTGACCATATACATAATTTTGCGCCAACTTGGCGGGGAGTAAGCAACGTCAACGGTTTACCCGCATAGCTCCCGTTCCCGTAGGAATATGAAGATAAAATATATCTTATGTTACTCCCTGATAAAGTAGCTTTCCATTGGTGAAAGAATTTTTAAAATCGGACCAGAAGTTCCCGAGATTAGCCGGAACAAACAGGCAGACCGACAGATAGACAGACAGACAAAAATTTTAAAAATTGAATTTTTGATATAAGTACCGTATATACCTTTAAATGCCATTTAGTAAAAAGCTGCTAATTTGAAATTACAAACAGACACTTCAATTTTATTTATTTGTAATAGATAATAATTAAAAAAACAATTATTACTATTATTATTCAAGTTTCATCTTCTTTAAGGTATTTGTAGCCAGAATTTTCGTCACTAAGGCCAGCTTGTGATAGCCACCAACCTTCTAACTGATACAAGTAATTTCTTCAATGTCTCTCTCTTCTAAATTTTTCTACAAAAATAACATAAATTAAACATATAATAAAACCATTTTCGTCATACATCAGAATTGAAACTACTGAATAGTGATGTATATTTCTGTCACATGATTTTGAGAAGAGCATTTGGGGCACCTTCAATATAAATTGCGCAGAAAATAACAGAAACACAAACTTTTTTCCCCATTTATTATCGTATTTATTAGCAAATAGATCTCATATTTGTTATAAAAAATATGCAAGAAATTGCATGTGCTTTTTCCACCATAACAAACAGTGAAATGACATGTTTGAACACACCATAATGATTGTGGCATTTGATTTTTTTGAAACTACGTTCTTTGTTATGCAATAGTCGTGAAAAAAAATTACAATTAACAACCAGTTTGCAATACACTTGTTGTGAGTAAAAATTTTGTTCACTATAAGTTATGATAGAAATTTTCATCATTATACAAAGAAGGTTTAAGATAGATAATGAAATTAAGTTTTATGCAGGCATTGTGAAAACTTTTCTTCATTATTTCCGAATGTTTTTTTTACCTTGAGTAGTTACATATACGACGTTGCTTTTCACACCATATATTACTATCTCTTAGGCATCAGCATATTTTACTTCATTTATTTTTTTATGTAGGTTTTGCAAATTGATTTGCCTTTTGTGGAAGAGATTCATTACAAAACTAATTTCTAGAAAAAATATATACCACAAAAATGGTAAATATTGACAGAGTGAAAAGTTTTATGACATATTTGAGTTGTAAAGAAAAATATGTGAAATGCTAAAAATGGTAAATATAAAAAAATTCTAATTTTACATCTTTTATTATTTTTTAAAAAAATATCTGACTCTTATATTAAAGTATACAAAACTAAACAAAAGTTGAAAAATGGAAATTTTCTTAATACAAAAGATGAAAAATAATTATGCGCAAATAAGTATAAAAGTGAATTGGATCAAGTAATATTACAAGCTTATTCGGTAACTGAGATTTTTCTAAGGTTTCAGAGCTTATCGGTATGTATAGAGCTAAGTTTGTTATCATTTCTATTCTCGACAATTTACAAGACTTCTTCATTTTACTCTCCTTCAACTGTCGGTCTGGATTCTGCTTATTCGAGATGACGGCTTAGTTCCAATGCAAAGATGTCAGTTTAGGAATTACCTTGGTCTTGTAAACTTCACAATAAGGCTTCTGCTGGAAAGTATAGGTTGTAGATGCTTTTATATATATTTCAATGCAGCAAAAGTAATTTGAACTTGGAAAAATTAATCATATTTTAAAAACATATAATACCTATTTCGGATTTTTTCCTTTTTTTTGCACTTCTATATTTGTACATTTCTATTAACATCAGAATTATATTCTATTTCTATATGAAACGAATAACTCTTGCATGAATGCACTTGAAAAACAATAATTTAACAATTCGATTTATTCATTAGAAAATGTTAATGTTGATATTAGTTCTTTTTTTAAGTAAGATCGATATTTTACAGAATTTCTGCATTTCTTTTTAAAACATGTTGTTTAATACATATTTTAATAAATCATAACCTTACTTATATTTAGTCTATGAAGATTAAATTCAAATAATCTATTGCCATAATTTTGAAAATGCATTTCACCAAATAGAAAAAAGTTCAATTTTTTAATCATTCCATACATATTTTTAAGATTTTAAGATGAGAAACTATATAACCCTTTTTAAAATTTTAAACTTTTCAGTAATACATTATCATCCAGTCCAAGACTTAAATAATGAAAATTTTTAAGCATTAGTATTTACTGCTAGTTTCGATTTGAATTTTTTTTTGTATTATCTTTGTGCATTACATTCTTAAGAGCTTTTAGTCTCAAGATTGCATCGTTCATAAGAAGCAGTATATAACTTCTTTATATAAGCATACTCAAATTTTCGTCAGATGAAGGCATTTTTGCTTTAAACATTTTCAGATATTGAGAAGTCTTTTTGAAGAAACGGATGTATTTCAAAACAATATTTCTATATTATCATCTGATTTCTCCAATGAAAAAAATGGTAGAAGCTTCCTCATATTATGAAAATTGAAACATTTTTGTTTCGAGACTTTTTTTTACACGGTAGATATGTTCTTTAAAAAGTCGCGTTAAAAAAAACGTGTGAAAAATGCATGCGACATATTGTATTTGGGGACGTTTTACAATTTTAAAAAATTGTGTGCGATGAAAAATCTCCAACTATTTTCCCAAAAAACCGTTCAAAAAAGTAATAATGTGTGTGTGAAATACATGCTACAAATATATATAACAAAAATATTTCATTTTTAATCAATTCTTTTTTATAAAAAAAGAAATTAAAATCAGTGTACTGTGAAAATTCAGTCTACAAGTACATACAGCATATAAAAATTCAAATTGAAATTAGAAATAAAATTACTAACAAGCACGTTTATTACGAACTAAATCAAAAATTCTAACTTCAGCAGATGTGTCAGATACAACTGTTGGCTCTGATTGAAATGAAGAATCTCGCTCGTTATTAAATGCCTCTGTTCCTTTTCCTTTTTTTTGTTGTTACAAAGTCTGTTATTAGCGGCCGGTTTCTTGGTTTCTCAAGTTGCTTACATAATTCTTGATATTCTGTTACATGAAACTTAAGAATACGTTGAAATTTTTATGCACGCTCTATGTCCGGATCTTGAGTAAGAAGACATTGTTTCCTACTTGTGGTAAATTTCAAGACCTTGCGAATTAAATTAGCTGTTAATAGCTGAACTCCCCCTTCGATTTCATCATTATTGACTTCTTTATCATAAACTGTCATAAAATCGATCAAATCGTCCTCATCTTAAGGGCACGAATCCACAATGTTTTTTTAGGATTCGTGCTAAAACAAAAAATTTGTGTTAAAAAAATTCTTTAAATTCGCATACCGTGTTATTTCAAAATCGTGTAAAAAGACCGTGTAGAAAAGAGTTGGGGTATCTGTCACATTTGCCTAGCTCAAAAGAGGACTAAATTATTCATGATACACTGTTGACCACACAAAATGAAACACCAAGAAGGATAAAATATATCACATAGATATTTATTTTTAAGATAACATGTTGTACAAAGATCAAACGATTAAAATTACAGCCTCCTGTGACGTGTGGATGATGATAAAATTAATAGTTAGTGTAGTCGCCATTGTTTGCTATAACCACTGCCACACACCTCGGCATAGAATCAAAGAGATTTTGGATGTATCCATGGGGTACAGCAATTCATGCGGCTTCCACATGTCGCGCTATGGTCAGCCGTGATGTGTATCTGCGCTATAATGCTAATGTTTTGCATATTTCATCGCCGCCTACGCATGATGTTAATTTCACATGATATGTATGCTTCCTTCGGGTTGTTGTATTTTGTGTAGCCAGCAGTGTAAAAATGATTTATTCAAGTCCCGAAAAAAACATAGAATAATGTTTTATATTGAATATATTGAGCAATAATGAGGGAATTTTATCATTTAAAAAAATTAACGCCAACCAAGCATTTAACAGGCGGATATATTTTGATTTACAGCCTATGAAATTTCAAGCCAAGTATTTATAGATAATTTTTTCTAAGAATAGTTTTTTTTGTTTTTTTGTTTGTTTACGGTAGTTTATAAATTATCTTTAACTAAAGCACTTAAATAGCCATTCACAATGAAGACATATAGCTTTTAAATTAAAAAAAATCTGTAAATTAATTTAACAATAAAATTTGACTTTTTTCCTTCTTTCCCCTTATATTTTGATATTATCAAAGACCATATAGTCAGTTAAAAATAATAAACAAAGCTTAAGATTTTGCAAGTTATTTAATATTACATTTTATTTCGCCGATGAACCGATGTATTATTCTACCGAATCAACGATGCATGTAAATTTATAAAATATGCATTATACTTTAATACAATAAATACATGTCAATTATATTGGATATTTAATTAAAAAATAACATTTCTTTTCTGCAATTCTATTCCATTTTTATGAAGATTACATCCAAGGTTCATTAAGTAAGTGGATTAATCAGCATGTAAAAATAAGGAAACATTTAAAGTGTTAATTCAAAGCCATTTTCTTACGATTCCTTTATTTTAGAACTGCAAGAAGCATAGATTTTGGGTGTTAATAAAACTGAATTTAATTAATATCATACTATTGTACAAAATCCTTTCTAAAGCATTTGTTTATAAGAACATAAATTGTCTGAGCATTTAATCTTGCTGGTTAAGTATATATCGAATTCGATTACTCTATAAACAAAAGAATAAAGGATAAAGTCAAAAAGCAATCAACATTTTCTTAAGTATTTGAAATAAATTTAAGCTAAATATATTTTACGGGATTTCCAGGATTTATACAAAGTGTTTTCTTAATGCCTTTTTTGTTTTTCAATGCTTTCTTAAACTCTAACTTGGTGGCATAATTGATTAGGCATTGGCTTGTAAGTCCAAGTTTGTGGGTTCGACCCCGGCCCAAGTCGGTGGGTTTTCATAGTGTAAAGAATCGACAGCGTCCATGTCAAGTAATTATGCGGCATGTTAAGGATCCCTAGATTGCCTGTTGGGCTTGGGTGCTCTTGGCAATATTAAATTCCTAGTACAATTTCGTGTCGCTAGAACTCACAGGTTCCTCCCTCTGGGAAGAAACTGGGTGTCAAAATTATACTGTGACAATTGATATCCTCCAATAGGGTGCCACACTAATATATTACAGTTTAAAAACTAAAAAACACCCTTTTATTGTTAATCGAACTAAGTTATAACTTAATCTTTTAGTCGCCAAATCTGGAAAGGGGATCTGAAAAGGGGAAATTGTTAATCCTGATGATCCTGATCAGGACAGCGGAAGAAAATCTTTAAACAATTGTATTGTAATCGGTCCTGGACAAGTGAGCAAAGTTTCTAATTAATTGACCTTTTAAAGTGGGTAAAAATTGAGTTCAAAGATTCCGTTATATACAAGTGAAGCTTATAAAAGGGTGTTAAAAAGTGGTACCATCTCCCGGGGAATGTACTAATGGTAACTAGCAATCCGTAGCCCCATTTGAAAGAAGGGAAAAAATGCTTTCTTAAGCTACGCAGTTGGCATAAATAATAATATGTTTTTTTCCCTCATCAGAATATTAACTCTTGCAAAAATACTTTATGCGAAAATGCTTTTTCACATTTTTCTTAAGTTAATTTTTTCCTCCTCAGGAATTGTATGTAACTAGTTATTAAATTTAAAACTAAAAGCTTAAAAATAAATTCTTGCTTTTTAACTTTTACATGTACTATATTTCAAACTACATTTGAAAAATAAATTTTAAACATGGGAAATGGAACTCAAATCATTAAAACTTAATATTCACTTAGTAAGAATAAAATTTGGACGTGTAATTTCTGTTGAAATTGAATTGGCTTTCCATTTATTTTATCTTCATGACATATTTAATTGAATGAGATATTTTCTGAAATATTGGATGAAATAATGCACTCTTTCGCAAAAAATTGAAGCACCAAAGAGTTGTTCGATTGTCAAGAAATTTCGTAGGCATAGACATCTTCATCGAACATGTAAATGATTAAATTTTCAAGGCAAATGAACATGAATTGCTGTCATAGAGCTCATTTCTGCTGAGCAACTCGCAAAGTACAAAACCAGTAATATGGCGGACAATTTATCTTTTTTTGTTTTCGCCGTTAGATTTCCTAGAGAAAAAAACGAATGATGCCATCACAACGTTTTCGAAGACCTCATAGGCAACTGAATGACTTCGAACGTGGTCGCATTGTCGGAATGCGAGGAGCTAGGTGGCCGTACCGAGAAACAGGTCGTCACCTGCAACGTACAAACAAAACTGTGGAAAGGTGATGGTAGCAATGATTGCTGTGAGGAACTCATCGCCGAAATGAACACTCTGGAAGGCCAGGCTACACAAGGCAAGATCGGATGATTCTCCCCCGTGGCACCTTCAGCCATTTCACGTTGCTTGGCTGAGGCGGGGTTACGCTCACAATGACCTTTAAGATATCTGCCTTTGACACCACAACATCGGTGCAATCACCTGGAATAGCATCGAAGCTAGTCATCATGGTTGTCATCGGATAGAGATCAACGTAAAAATCTCGCTTTACTCTTGTAGAAGCTGACCATCTTTTTCGTGTCTGAAGAGGTCGGGGTCAGCGGTCTAAATCAGACTTTATTTTACAAAGTCATACAGCCATAATCCCTGGTATGACGATGTGTGGTGCTATATAATATGACATCAGATCATCTCTTGCCATCCTCCATACATCTTTAACAGCTCAACGATATGCTAATGCCATCTTGCAGCCGGTTGTATTATCCTTCATGGCACGTCATCCGAGGGCCAGTTTCCATCAAGCTAATGCCAGAATCCATACCGCTCGCATATCTTTGGACAACCTTCATGCCGTTAAAACTCTTCCTTGTCCAGCAAGGTCACCAGGTCTTTTATCAATCGAACATGTCTGGGACATGGTAGGGTGCCAGATTCGGGCACCCCAAAATGTCGCTCATCTGAAGCAATAGCTAGGGAATGCCTGGCAGAATGTACCGGAGGATAACATTAGGAGCCTCTGTGTCTTTCTTTGTCGAGGTGTTTACAAACTTATATCGCCGCTAAGGGCGGTTTCACCAACTACTGATTTTAACATACAAGTTGTAATCGTGAGCCATGGATGGGCCCTAAGGCCTTGATTTTTAAAAATTTTTTATTATCTCTATAAGAGCTGTACACATACTTAATTTCATTAAAAACAATCTTTTCTTCTATGGTGCTTCGATTTTTTTGTAAAAGAGTAATACATACTATATTTAAATATTCATAGCTCATCTCTCGCCGAAACACTAATACTAATATTCATTACATAATAACAGTTATTATTGCGAAAATAATTTTGAAATAGTAATTGTTCTTAGATATAGATTTACATTATGTTTACTTTACTACGTGAAATAGCAAAAACTGTGACGTTAAAAACTAATTGCGAATATAAGTTTATTTTCTTATGAACTTACCTTTTATGAATACCTTTTTATGGATTGATATACATACAATTAATAATTTCGCTTTTAATACATAATTTAAAATTTAATATATATATATAATTATTTTCAATACGAAGCTTTTCTACCACCCACAATATAATATGGTTGTGGTAACGGAGTCTCACGGTAACTCATGTAACGAGTTTAAATTTGAGTCATTGTGCCACAAAAACCCACCTAGGTATGCTGATGCACGTTAAATCTATAGTGGCTCAAAGTATACAATTTTTATTGTGTGGAAGTTTTGACAGTGAGATGCCAATTCAGGTATCGTCTTTATCAAGTTAATGACCGAAGTTTCAAAATTACGAGGCCTGTCGTCAATTGCTTTGGAGTACTGCCAGAAAGAAAACTTTTTTTAAAGGAGCAGTGAATTGGTATGTACCATTACAGATCAAGAACATTCCCCGAGAGCTGGTATTACTCTTTTAGTGTGGCACCACATAGGGGGTATCAACTGCCACAATGTAATTTTGAAGCCCAGTTTTCATTCCCGGAGGGAGACACTTGAGCTCTGATGATGCGAAGTTATACCAGGATTTAATTTTGCTGAAAACACCCAAACTAAACAGGCACTCTAGGGATCTTTAACATGTTACATAATCATACGACATGGATGTTGTCGATTTTTGCATCAGGAAAATCTGCCGACTTGGGCCGGAGTCGAGCCTATGAGCTTAGGCTTACAAGGTTAACGCTAAACCAGTTGCTCCATTCGCAAAGACGGTGAAAAAAAAACTTCAAAAGTTCTTTTTTTTTTTTTTTTTTTTTTTTTGCTACGAGCATCGCTTTTTACCTTCATCTCTGAAAACATTTATATTAAAATTATTTTTCGGTGAATAAATAATCCTTGAGTAGCTAAATTTTTCCACAGATAAGTAAGGAATCGATATTGCTTTCTCTAAATAAATGACTTACAATTTTTTGAATGACTCAAACAATGAAAATCTGAATTTTGTGACTGGGAATTTGCAGATTTATTTCTTCATCCTCCCAAAAATGTTTTTGGTAGGATGGAGGAAATTATTTCTCCTTAACAAAAATGGTTCTCACACAAATCGTGTGGGGGTGTTTTGGGCTACAAAAATAAGATATCAACTATAAGATCTTCATTCTAAATTCATGAGGTCCGTCTCCAATAACAATTAAATGAAAACTTCAATTAAATGGAATGTGTAAATATGTTATTGATGATATATTTAGTATAACTTGTTAATAAGTATATACTTTTGCCGGCTGGGTGGTGTAGTTGGCCAGAAACTAGCCTTCTACACCCAAGTTTGCGGGATCGATCCCGGTCTAAGTCGGTGCATGAGGCAAAGAATCGAGAGCGTCCATGTTGGATGATTATGCAGCTTGTTAAAGATACCTAGAGTGCCTGTTTGGCTTGTGTTCTCTCGGCAAAATTAAATTCCTATTTCGCATCGTCAGAGTTCATGTGCTTCTCTCTGGAGAGGAAACTGGGCGTCAAAATTGAATTGTGGCAATTTGTATCCTCCTACATGTTGTCACACTAAAAACGGATACCAGCTTCCGGAGAATGTACTAGGTCTGTAATGGTAATTTGAAAGTACAGCTCCATTTGAAAGGAAAAAAATAAATAGAGGGGGGAAAGTCTATGGAATTAGATGTTTAAAATAGAGAAATTAAATATTTTTTTTTTACATTATCAGATCTAAACAGTGCCCCTTGAACTTTCAATACTTGCACCTACACACACATTTCTTTCTTTATCTATCTATATCTATATCCATTTTTTTATTCACGCCTCTATCTGTATCTATCTTTCTTTCTACCTTCCTACCTCTATATATCTGTGTGTCTCTATCTATCTATTTAAAATTTTTGAGACTACTTCAGTCATTTTAATCATGACTGGCAGCGTCTGAATTATCGAATCTTTTTCTAGTGTCGGAAGAAAAAAAGGGCAGTTAAACTGTTTCTGGTCTCCCTAAGAATGATTATGATGCTGCAGAGACGAATGTTGGGAGACACGGACAAGACATTAAAGCAACTTCATTGCCACTTTAAAACACACACAAAAATAAAAACTCCAAGAAGAGGAAGGTTAAAAAAAGGAGAAACGGAAAATTGAACTTTGTCGATTTGCACACGGTGGAAAAGAAGTTCTATTCCTTTCCTTTTCCGTTCGTGAAAGCTTGGGGAGAAAATTTTCTTTACTATCTTTCTTTCTTTCTTCTCCCTTTAAAACTCATCAAGGGAACTTTTCTTTTCTTTTCGATAATATGATTTCCCTATTTCTGCACTTCACGTAGAAAGAAACTTTTTCTGCCATCTTTTTTTCCCTTCTCCTTACCTTTCTTTTTATTAGAAGATTTTCTCAGCGCCTTCCGTTCCTTCATTTTTAGTTTCTTTATTTTTGAGAAATCTTTTAAGTATATTTTAGAGAGTTCCCATTTTTACCTTCACCCCAACCCCCTGTTAATCGTCCGGATTCTGTCAGGTTTCTAAACTTAGTTTTAATTAATAACTGAGGAAAAGGTCAAAATAAAAGAAGGGAATCAACGATTAATGAAGAACAGGAATGTCGGGGAGGAAGATTTATTTATAGGGGATTCATTTTTCTTAGTGGGGAGAAACCACTATTGAGGGAAGGAATGTTCGCAGTTAGAAGCAGGGGAGCGCAATGGCTAATAGAATCCACTCTTTTTTTGCGTCACATTAATTTTTCTAAGAAACAACAAGCACAAACGAAGTTATCGACTTGGAAAATTTCAAAGTTAAAGTATCCTCTTCATTCGTACTCGCAATCAATATCATTGCTCTTCCGTTTCCTTTCTTTCAACGAATAGATTTATTTAAAATGAACGCTTTGTACAACTGAGAATGAAGGATCAATATTGCAAAAAAGAAACGAAACAAAATAAGAAATATTAAAATCTGAATAACGAGGTATTTTTGAGAAGGAAGTGGAGATCCATCGTTTCTCTTGCGATATTTTTTCCCAGTATTTTTATTCTCTGAGCATTTTTATATTTTAAAAGATAAGTTTTCAGATAATGTCTTAGATATTTCAACTGTTTCCTGCTGTTGATATGAACACATTTTTATTCCGTTATATTCTCTTTTTAATGTATGCATGCATTCCTTTTTCATTTATTAGTACAAAACATCTAAAGAAAGAGAGTCGTCACTTCGAAAAAAATATTACTCTAAGTAACTATATCAAAATTGATCAAATATTTATTGCTGATGTGTTTCTGAGACTTTAACCTTTTCTTACAAAAGTTCCGCTTGCGCTTATTTGATGTTTGAATTTATGTTTTTTTGGTTTACTTCTATTTGTATCAACTATGCTGCGGAATGGTAAACGCAACAATTGTTTCAATTTGAGTCCCTAAGCAATCACGAAGCAAGTTGCAGAAATTTGGTGAGCGTAATAGTTTGAGTTATATCCTTGTCACATGATTATCTATCGGATCATAGGTAATATCTTGGTATCTTACTACAGAAGGTCATTCGCACTTTATGGAAAAGATTTTGATAGCTGATTTTTATCAATAAATACAGTGTTTTGGCGGGAAATTTACTTCTATCTGATAGCCATGATTCTTGACAATAGCTCTAGCTCAAATTTTCATGAAAACAAACTTTTTCTTAGTGCTTTCATGCAAATTGTATACTCTATTCTTCTTAAACTGTTTTCCAAAGTCCGTTCGGTGTTCTTTGATGCTGTATTCCTAAGGCTCGTTTTAATAAACCGGAAGCACAAAAGTCCATTGCAGAAGCGTAGAGTGATTTTATACATATTTTATCAAACGAGATACACTTTATTCATGTTTCTGATTCTTTCTTTGCTAATTAAGCGGCAGTTGACTTAAGCTCCACTTTATCAAAGTCCTTTCCATATAAAGGTGAAATTTCTTCTTGAAAAATTGGTTCTATAATATTCTGCTGATAGTAAAGTGAATTAATTTTGGCTTTACTTGAGACATTTTAGATTTTTAATTTGACGTTGTTAGAAAATCCTGCAACTGTCATGAATCCCTTTAGGAACTGACACTGACGAAGCCATTTTGTACAGTCATTCTCCTCAGTTGAGCAACATAAAACTGATCTTCTTTTACTAGATTTTCTTAAATATACCTATACCCCATCGAGTGTTACCACAAATTTCAATTTTTCAGCAGCTAAGTGTTCCTTACATAATTTTCTACAATTTGCTTTTCTTTCAGAAATATGTTTTAAAAAAGGAGACGAACTTTTAGAGTTAAACATCTGTTTTAACTTTAACTCCCTATTAATGATTTTAATTACAGTTCCGGAAGACATTTCTTAGTTTCGATGCAATGAATCTTTGAGTCTGTGGATTTTCTTTTAGAATCAGAGACTTCATATTCTTGATATTTGCCAGCGTTTGAACAGTCTTAGGATGAAGTTTCATGGTCATGTTTAATTTTTACTTTCAGCTGACGCTTTTTTCCTTTCAAATTTAATATATTATAAATACCTTTAATTGAAATGCAATAACCAAGATTTTTACACCACTTTTTAATTTGTTGATCTGAATATTTCTCCTTGGAAAGCGAAATTACGTAACATTCAAGCCATATATCATTTTTAGGATCTACTTTTAAAATAAATCTTTTATTTTACTTTCTACTAAAAAGAAACCTTAACAGACGATTATTCTTAAGTTTCCAAAATTTTATCTCAAAATACAGAAGAGAAAATGAATAACGAAATCGTTTTCCATAAAGTGTGAACGACCATCTTTATGTTACAGTATTTACGAAAATGGTTTAGAATAAAATAATTTGTAAACTTATAAATTTGGTGAATTGAAGTTGCCTACCTACAGGACGAGAAATAAAAACTAAAACTGGTACATACCTGTCCTAGTTCACTGTTCCCCATAACTCCATTTATTAAAAAAAAAATAGTTGTCGCAAGTAGTCGGATACCTTAAATGATTTATATAATCTCTGAAGTATATTTTTTCCCCTTCAATATGAACTTAATGATACAGTTTACAATTTTTGAATGGCGAGATTTAAAGATTATTTTTCTAATAATTCGTATTGTTGTTGAAGCGTCATTTGGTGACTAATAAAGTAAATATAATTATACTTTAAAACAATTTGTTTTTCAGTTTTCAAAATTGTTAAACAATACATATCAGTGTTTTTTAAAAAATTTTTTTTTATTGAAATTAATCATTAAAGCAATTTATTCCGTTCCTAAAATCCCAAATATTTTTTTTTGTGTAAAGATATTCTTCAATGCAGAAAGTTTTACGATACTATTTATTTAATAAATCTGAAGAAAATAAGAGATTCGAGCACTGAACTATGAAACCATAGTTTCCATAATTAATTATGTAGTGAGCATATTATTCTTGTGTTTTTTTAATGCCATCTGATTGACAGTGTCAGACTAAGGCCCTCGAAATTCGTTATGGCAATGGCTAGTTTTTACGCCAGCCGTTACCTACAGCTCTGAGAACTATGCAAGTGACACTACGATTTGGCTCGGTACCACCCTAGTTTTGAAGGAAAGCACCATAGGGTTGGTCGGGGGTCTCTCACCTCTCTGCCCCTTCCACCTACCTCACAAGAGCTTGCAGCTTGTCGAACTTTTAGAATGTCCCCCTGCCGCAAAGGCGCTAATCATTTACAAACATCCATACCATCTTCAGGATTCGAACCCAGGCTCTATGGCAAAGCAGACAGCGTCACTAACCACTATATCATCCGGGTGCCTTATATTGTTTTTAATAAGCATGCAAAAGTAGAAATCCTTTTGTGCAGATTTTTGTTGAACGAGAATAAAATATTGCAAAGCCAGCGTAAATAAGGGACTATAATTACATTAATTCTTGGAGAAAATATTTCATTTAAAACATTATACACAAACATAATACAATAACATAATATAACTGATGCTCCAATCTTTTAAATTAGTTTTATACAACAATTATATAAACATTTTGTATGTAAATCCTTTTCACAATATACAGAGAGAGAAAGAGAGAAAAGAGAGAGAGAGAGAAAGAGAGAGATAGAGAGTGAGCTGTATTATACTTCAAAGTAATTTTTTTCTAATAAAATTGTTCATGTTTTTCCATTTTAAGGACTCTAATTTCAATGTTAAGAATTCTAAATGTAAGGTTATAGGAGACTTGATGCATAAACAATTGTTTAGTTATTAATTATTATACATCTGTAAAATTCTCAGTGCTTTGAGTATTACCCAAGCGTTAACTACAAATTTTCAGTCAATTATTTTCCAGTTGACTTTAGCAATAGCTATATTATCAAAAAACTGAAAAATAAATCTTTTCATTTAAAATTTTTGTCTCATTGCTAAACAAATAAAGCAAATACATGTGTTATAGAGGTATGTGAAAATAACGATAAATTTTTAAAACTCATAATGACTAAAGTTATTTATATTTATTAAAATATGACAAATTTAAAATCCATTGATAAACTTTTGTACTGGAAGCATACTAAATTTGGGATGATTTTGAACTAAGAAATTTAAATATTAATCCCGTTATAATGTTTATTCTCTAAAATAATTAACTCATAAAATTATGTGATATATCTGGGGGCATTAAGATTCAAATCCGCGACTTGATAGCAATAACACTGTCTACGACCTCGCGACCATAAGCATTCGCCAAGAATAAAGATACATTAATTAATAGACATGATTAAAATATTAAGGAGAGAGATCAAATAATTAACTCTACCAGGTTAATTATAAAGAGTAAATTTCTTGAATTACGTATAAAAATGATTAAATTGATAATTAACATTTATTAGCAACATTTCGAATTGTATGTATACTGATATTCATATTACCAAACGATATGAATTCGAATAGTGACAACTTCTTAGAATAATTTTTAGAATAGTTTGTATTTCGAATATTGTTTAAAATTTATTGGAGCTTTAAAAAAGGATATTTCCAAACAACTTGATATATGCTAATTAAAAATATTATTTAGTATCAAAGTTAAAAATAGAGGAGCCTATTAGCTTCTCTATTAGAGAGCTAAGCTGATGAAGTTTGCGAAGATTGTTAAGAACTTAAGCGTATAACTAGAGAACACAATTGTAAAAGATATAGATACTTGAGAGTCCTTAATTAAGAAGATTTTGGTCACCCCAGGCTCTTTTATCACGGAAGATACTAATAATGGTCCCCTGTTCTAGAAAATTTGCATTGCAACTTGCTTAGAATTCTTTTGAGAGCAATCCCTTCATGTTATGGAGTTGTCGTGTAGAGTAGATATCTACATTTAATAAGAAAATATTAAAGGAGACAATTCTAAATGAAGGCTTATTAAGGAGATTTAAGACCTTTCCATGTAAAGAAAAGTATTTTGAGATACTTTAACAATTCATCATAAATCAATAATTTTTAACATTATATTATAAATTATTTACAGTTTGCATAATAAAGTATGGAGTTTAAAATTCAACCTCAATTTTTGTTATTAAATTAGTATATTACTATACAACATAAAAATAAAAAGTAATTAATTAGTTTATCCTCATTTACCTATAAGGTAACTTTTGAAAGATATATAGTAAAGTATACATTCCTATATCAAATTAAATTTAAATATAATGGCATTTTCTATAAACCTCCAATTTTAAATTGATCTCATATTTAAAAAAACTAAACGAAATTAAAAATTAATAAAATTTAAAGAAAGGAACTTTCTTTTATCATACTGTAAGATAAAAAATTTTCTAATCTATTAACAAAATTGAGTTCGTCCGAATGGATAGTTACGCATGCACACCCACGTATAATTATAGAAATCTTTATCCAAAGCTTTTTTTAGCTACACAGGAAGATGAGAAAGCTGGTAATTGAGAAAATTGAATTAAAAAAAGACTGATTTTAAGTTATTAAAATAAATTTATTTTACTCTAAAAAAGCCCAGCTTTTTCAAAAATATTGGACCTTCTATATTTATCCTCCTCAGACCCGAGACAAAAATAAAAGCTAGATATTTTGTAAGAGGTACTTAAATAGTTGTTTTGATACCTATGTCGTGTAGAAAAGTGATATATATATATATATATATATATATTAATTTATAGAAGCTGGGGGGGGGATGTATCACATGTGATACATCAGGAACAAGACACTACAATCAGAATTTTTTTCATTACTAAGCAAGATTGAAATAATTAATTTAATCTTAGTCTTTAATCACACAATGCATACAATTCATAAATTCAACATGAAAATTAAGTTTTGCTGGCGTTTTAGGCATATTAGTAGTAGTATTATATTAACATTATTTTTTTTATTTCGTGAAATGCCTTAAAACCATTTCTAGTAGTTGTAAAGCATAGAAAAACCTTGTAGTCTGCACATTTTACAGTTGTTAAAGCCGAGCACTTCTCATTCTTCAAATTGAACTCAACTCAGAATCATCACGTTTCATCAGCTTTAAAGTTTCATCTGGTGTTAAATATTTCCTTAAAAATACTTATTAAATAAAAAATTATCAGAAAAAATTGGTAAAAATGAAAAGCAAACACCTCAACTAAAGATTTTAACTCAAGAAATACTTCTATCAATCTTCAAATTCCACCAAAGTATAACTAAAGATTAAAACAAAATTGACTTAAAAAGTATGTTCATAAGTGATCGGGTCTCATTTGCTTGTATCATAAGTGATACAAGCAAATTTCACAAGTCATAATGCTTTAATATTTCGCTAAAAATTTTTTTTGCTGTTAACTAGTAAAGTGTACACATACAAAGCAAAAGCATATTTTAAAAATAGTTTAATAGGTGTATATAAATGAGAAAAAAAATGCTTACTTCGATGACGTGAACATATCTTGTTTTGATTCAGAGACGCTACCAGAAACCGCTATCATGGGCAGGTACTGACATGTGTTGACTAAATAAGGAAATTATATGAGGTATTTCACTTTGGGGGGGTATTTCATGTGATGCAACCGGTCCCAAATTTGTTTTTGTTGTTCAGCCTTCACAAAAAATTATGAAACTTTTGTATCACATGTGATACAAGGGAACCGAGAAGGCTTTACAAATGCTAATGTTACTCTTTCTCATTCTCAGAGCCTTTTTATTTCCAATGTCCTATTTCTGTAAATTTTACAGCAACATCAATTACTGTTATTGAAGATTTTGATTTTGGGGGCAATACTTTCAAATTGTAGCATTGGAAGAATCATTTGAGAGAGATAGAGAGGGAAAATTCAGAGTTTCCCCACTAAAACGTTATTTAATAGTATAGGTAAAAGTTACTTCATAAACATGGGCTTACTATATCCGTAACAGTTATAGGCACTATTATTTATGATTGTATGTATTGATTTTTGTCTTCTGGTAGTTACACCACGAGATAGAAATAACCGAGCTGAAAGAATGCATTGGTTCTTTATTCGTTTAACGATAATGGCAATAATCCATAGGTTTTACACATAGTATATCTTCGGATGTATTATTCTCCTCTCTAGAATTCCCATAGTAGGTTCTAAATTTGTCTATCAATTTATCTCTTAGTTGATTTTTCCAACTTATATTTCTACCAGCAAATTGCCCTGCTCAACAAAAATCCACTTTTTGAAAGTAACAAGAATAATGTTAACTTATATTCAAAACAAAGTTGGTATGATAGAATTGATTTTAAAATGTTTCCAAATACAGTAAAATAAATTTAACGCGAAAACGCTTAAGACGAAATATCAGTTAATATGAAATATTATAAATCTCTCGAGAAACTACAATGCATTTTCATGCATTTTTTCTCTTAAAACAAAACTAAGATCACTTCACGAAAAGATTTCATATCTGAAAATGAACAAAATGCGGAAAATATCAGCCATACTGGACTGTCCTACTGTATCATCGGAAGAATTCGTTGCAGTAGATGATGATAATGTTTATATACATATTGTGTATAATGGCAGACGAAGACATTTTGGAGTTTGTTTAAAGCTCAAAATGTTTCATTGATGTATATTTTGAAGACGAAAATGAAATGAAAAATGCAGCTCCTGTTTTTACGTCATCCGAAATAAGGAACATCATGAAAAGTATGCGCAGTTATTTAGATCCGCATTCCAATGGTGAATCCAGCAACTCTTGGAGGTCATCAATATCCACTTCCAAATTTATTTGCCTGGTAAGATGGACAACTTCTTCTATCAAATTATCAATTTCATCAGGCTATGGCAATGATTACGTCTGAGTGTTAATGAGGGGGGGGGAGATGAATCGACGAGACGTGAAAGTAGCGTAATTCCGAATTCGCGTTAGTCGGGGTAGCGTGTCGAGGTATTACTGTACATCCAAGCTGTAATCCTAATAGAAAGGCAATAACTTTTAGATCCCTACAAATTTTCCAATCCTGTTCGTTATATGGAATTTTATCCAAATTTCATGGTTTCATAGGTCTCTTCATGTGTTAATTTTACGGGTAGATGGCTGTAACACATAGGTTCCTAACCTTTTCTAGTGAAAACTTCGATACCGCCCCTACCATTGTAGAGTAATAGGAGTGTACATAATACATGGTGAAAACAGGCATTAAATTTTTAAAAAAATTCTATTACTAATAGAATATGTTTTTTAATTTAATTTTTTTCTAAATTTTTTACTTGCCAATCTGAAATAGTTATTACCACCAATATATTAAATGCGTATTATTATATATTTTAGTTATAGATAGGATATTGTTGGAATTGAAACGCGCTACCGAGTTTCTTTTTCATTTAAAAGAGTGGAATATAAAACGAGATTTAGCTTACCTGTTACAGGCAGGGTTTTTGATCATACGAAGTAATTCGTAATAAACTATTGCTTTCAAAATAAATATAATTTGACAGTTTCGGCCCTTATAGAATCACACGTTAATTCCTGGTTAACATATTTAATTATGTTTATTTGGTAATATACGTAATGAAATGCAGTGGACGAAACATTTTTCCTACTACTCACAGACAAAGACAACACGTCACTACATAAATTAAAATTAACTTTATAATTCAATTTATTGTAGGGTTGAATGTATGTAATCTGAATGTAAGTTTTTCACATCCCCTTCCCAAACTACCGAAATATGTGAATTTTCGTACATGTGATATAGAAATGATTTAAATACATACAATCATCAAAAGGTAAACAGTATTGAAGTTTACTTTTTGTTAGTACATAATCAGCAATTATCTTTTAACCTTTTTTAGACTATATTTGGTTAATCTGCCCAAGCCCTATCCGTGATATTTAAACGCGTCCTAATTTTCTCTGGAACATTTACTGTCCCCTAAAAGCCTAAAACGCCCACAAGGAGACGTTATCTCCCACGTTGAGAACCTATGCTGTAACACAAAAACTAGACCTGATCAAAACAAAATAAATACGGTGATATACCGAGGGTAGGTAAGTATTTCAAAATTGGTAATCACTTTTCTTGTTATAAAAATTTGTTGATCAGTGTTGCTTTTTAAATCGCGATTCATAAATTTTAAATAACTAAGTTGGAATCCATGTCTATATTACATACGCAGCTTTCTCCAGATTATATTGCTCAGTACTGAGCAGCTTTGGAAATGATTTAAGCAGTTTGTTTACATTGCATTCAAAAAGCAAGTCACTTTCAACATTTACGTTTATTTATTGCAAACAGCATAAATAAGTGTATTTCAACGCTTCTAGCATTTTCAACTATTTTTATAAAATTTACAGTAATACCTCGACTTACGCGAATTCGGAGTTATGCGATTTTCAAATCTCGCCGATTCTTTTCCTTTCTTTTTTCTCCCCCCCCCCCACTGAAAGTCAGGTGAAATCAGTGCCAGAGCCTGATGAAATTGGCAATTAATTGAAGAAGTTGTTGATCTTGCCAGGCAAATAAATTTAGAAGTATATATTGATGACATTCAAGAACTGTGTGCTGGATTCCCACAATCAGGAGCTGACAATGGATGATCTCATAAAAATGCATGAGCAAGAGCAAAATATTGAAGAACTTGAATCTTTAGACCCAGTTCAATCAGAAGATCGAATGATGGCTAGGAATTTTTGACGGAAGGCCTCAATTTCTCCATCATATGTAGTTTTCAAATCTTTCGACTTGTAATCTTTTTTTCTAATCAACCCTCATACTAAAAGTATCTTCAAGTATTTGTGCTAAATGACTTAATTATTTTCGTAGAAGCGTTAGTTTTTTAAAAAAATATTAATATTTATGATTTTTCATGGTGTATAGCGCAATAATAGTTTCAGATGCTTATTCACAAAATATGATCAAATGTTTTTTTTTTTAAATCCAGACTTTATAAGACAACTCGTTCGAATTTTGCTTACTTAAAATGGCTCTTGTATAAATCCTAATTTAATTAAAATTCAGCATTAAATTAAATTTAAATCATTATTTTAAATTAAGCAGACAACATCTAAAATAGCAATTTGAGATAATACATTAATTTGCATTAAAACTAAATTTGACATTCTTATCATTCAAATACTGGAAGTAGCATTTAATATCTGATGCTTCATTTCATTCAGAAAAAATTGCGCTATATTACTAATAATATCAGCCATAATTTTTATGAATTTAATTGTAAGATTAAAAATAATGATATCTAATCTTTCGCAGACTAATGTTTGTAATTCAAATTTTGAAATGATGTTGGGAAACTGACGCTTAAGATTACCTTACAGAAAGATTTTGATAATGCAAATTAGTTTAAATTGTAATAGGTATTTTCGCAATTTACATATTACTAAATTAATTCATGGTAAACAGAAATTTTCAGAGCAGATAAAAAGAGAATTACTGAATTTACGGAAAGAGATTTTAAATTAACGCCTCTGCTTGGAAAGGTAATAGTTTATTACAGTTATTCCTTTTTTATCTTGAAATGTTTATTTAAGAGTATTTCAATGCTTGAAATTAATCCTTTTAAATTTAAATGAAATTTATAATTCATTTTAATTTAAATGTGCTCTTTTTAAAAGTAGTTGTAATGAAAATTTTAAAACTCTCACCTAAATATTAATTATTATAAGTAAAAAAATAATAAAAAATTACTCTCTTTATAAATATATTTCTCCAAATATATCGTAGTTGCTAATTGAATAAAAAAATTAGAATTGTTAGACTCACTACTTTATCATGAAAAGAAGTTTAAGAATCACGCAACTTAGTAGCAATACATAAAAGTATTAACCACTTTGCAAAAAAGAATAATTTTTTAGTTAACATATGCATAACTAAATATAAGATGAATTTCAAATATTATGTGTAATTTAGAATTGATTATAAGTTTAAACTTGAAAATTACTAGGAATATATAATATAATACCATTAATTTAAAATACTATATGGATTTGATGCACTATTCATATTGCAAAAACTTCTGTTTAACAAAATGCAAAGCTTAATTGTGAAGAGGACATAAAACATTCACAAAATTGCTAAATTTACAAAAAAATTAGTTTTGATTTGAAAAATATAATAAACTATTATCTACAACTGATGACCTGATGGTCAATGGCCAGGGGTTTGATAAATAAAATAAAATAATTAGCTAAAATTGGTTAGAAAATTGTATCAAATTAAGCAATTTTTTCGTTTCATATGGATTGTTTTTTCTTTTATCCGGAAACGTAAAAATTTGTAAGAGGTTTTTCATTTTTTTCTTTACTTTTCTGTTTACGTATTTTTGTATTCAAAACGCTTTCTTTGATCTAAAGATACAAAATTTCATGCAAGTAATTTTCCTCATAAAATGATGAGTTTTGTACCGATTATTTCATTACTTTATTTAAAAACTTTGCAATTAAAAATATTCGGTGTGTTTTTAATTACATAAGCAAATTAAAATTACATAGCATCACATAGTTTAATTTTTTTCTTTTCAATTTTTAATTCAATTCTACAAAGTCCATTATTACATTATTTTAAATTTAATTAAGAAGAAATTAAATTGAAAAAAAAGTATTAAATTTTAAAGGTTAAGAAAATATTTAAATACTATTAAAAGATGAAATAGTATCCTATTAATGTTATGAATTGTTGCCCACAAAATTTTATGTATGATATAAAAACATATTAAGCATCATTCGTGATTAATTTCCCGTTTCATTGGCAAAAAATCTATGACTTACTAATTTATTTTTTTCTTTTGCTTAATCCAGCCATATTACGACACTTTTCAAATACAGTCGAAACGCATCTATCCGTGAGCCTCCTACTAATTCTCTTGGGAAGAACTGTTTCTTTAAATATTGATATATTAAAAACTTTCCACCGAAGAAGACGCAGTTTATGCAAATGAAGGCTTATATTTAAGAGTAACTTTTAGGTTCTTAAGAGAGAGAGTTTAGGAGTTAGATGATAGAAGTTAATGATTAGTGCAAAGAAATGGAAAGCTAGTCAGGAGCGGCTCGACGCTCAATCGCTTAATATTTAAAGATTTGTTAATTGACAACTGAGCCAATAAGTTATAATTGAATTTTATGGATCAGAGGTCAAATTGCTGAGAAAGGAATTACGGTAATTCAGACCCTTAAGTAATCAAAGAGTGTTAAACGTAAGTTGATTGAATCTTAGCATCGTTAAATATATGTTCTACCATACTTTTGTTCCTTAACTTAATTAAAGGTGCATTTCCTACCCAGGGTTGTAGATATTTAGAAAGGAATAATAAATTAGAATTGTTCTGACTATAGCTGATCTTTATTCTAACTCCCAAACACTAATGAATTGGGCAGACTTTTCATTACACAATGATTGGCGTATTTCTACGAAGGGCTGTTTTAAATGTAATAAAAATTTTGAAAGTCCTTTTATGAATGTCCTTTTATACTTAGTGACAAATTAATATTTGGCGTTCTTCATAGTAACTTACTCTGATTATATATTATGCTAATTCTATAAAAAATAGTTTTTGAGTTTAATCTCCAATGAGTCTAATCTCTCCTAATCTGTCTATATTTAGTTTGTAATAGGTTTATTTCGTTAGCCAGTGCAAACTAAGAGATAACAAATAAAATTGTTTATTCTAACAGTTGTAAGGAATAATTATTTCTTCTTCCCTCTAACCCGGCTAGATGTGTAGGGGGAACTAAATGATCAGATGACATGATGAGCTCAAATTATTTATTTATCTCTATATTTAACACAGACACAAATCACACTCTTATTTAGATAAATTTGATGAACTAGAGCGCGAAGGTGAGACAAGATAGCGTGGGGACAATATCTACGATCATGATAAATTATCCTTATGATAACTTATACAAAGCTTGATTTCTGAAACTTGTTAATAATTTAACTCTCTAACTTCTATTTAAACTAAAATTACAGTGCCTGAATTCTTGCAATTCTTAAACTTTTAGACGTGGCCTTGAACACTAATAGTTGACTTAAGCCCTTCTTAGAGATTCCAACTTCACTCGTTGTGCACTGTTCATGTACTACTGCCGGATTGCTAGCTTCTCATTAATTCTCTTCCCATCCGAGCTATCATCACTTCACTAATCTTCCATTTTCACTTCACTAATCTTCCATTTTCACTTCACTAATCTTCCATTTTCACTTCACTAATCTTCAATTCTCACTTCAATAACTCTCTTAAACTCGCGAATACAGAATATATATATTAAGCTTAATTTGCATAATCACGTTTTCCTGTCCTCGGTGAAAGTTGGTTGAAAGAATTCTTGCCCTAAAGGAATACCCAAGGAGTTAGTGAAAGGAACCGTATAGATCCGTCACACAGTAAAAAAGAAAAGGAGACTCCACAATTACAAAAATACTATTCTAAGTTAATTACTTAAACGGTAAAGTGGCCAAAGTTCCTCGTTTTGGTACACGTCCTGTCTCTTATCGTTTTCTTCTTGGTCTCGGCTGGGTCTGGGGATCGCCGCTCGCCTTCCTGTGAAGCCAGCTCAGTCACGAGTCAGGGCGCATTCAATGGTGCCCTCCCATGAGCCCTTCGCATACATATTGTCTATCTAAAATATTTAAGAAAGAAAAAAGCTTTTTGATTCAAAAATTTTCTTATCCCAAAATTAAAGTTTATTTTTTCCTGCTGGAGATGAGCAAAAATAAAGGTAAACAAGTTCAGGAAGAATAGATAACTCAAAATTTCAGTTGGAATATCAAGAGTTTATGATCGGAGATAAAGAGGTAAAATAGAGTTATGTCACGAAATAGAATTATATCTCTAATTCCATTTCTATATCAAGTCAACATGGTACTCTTTATTTTATTTGCAGACGTTCTTTTCACTTTTAATCAAAGTCACGCAAGGGCAATTTCGTTTCTTTCAACAAGGTAACAAGGTAGCTTGCGTTTTTGTTACTGAGCACGCCAATTAAAAAAGAGCCATTTACTTATGTGCTTTTTCTATATCCAATTCATTTTTTTTCCAATTAACAAAACTTAAATTTAAATTAAGAAGACATTTATTTTTATTGAGGATATTAAGATCTTTTAATACTTTACAAAACATTCTTTTTGATAAGAATACATTGCAGCAAACTTTATCGTTGCATCTCGTCACCTAAGTCTCGTTCTCCCTTATAATACAAGTAAAAGATGAAAAGTACAAAATGCATAGAATGATTCAATGATTGAAAGTTGTAGTTAAAAATTGCGTCAGTAGAAGTTAACATACTAGGAGATTTACATTAATCTTATTAATAGTTTTCTTTACAAAAAAAACCAATTTTGTTCTTCGTAAGGAAATATGATACAAGTGAAAATAATTCAGTTGTTCAGACTATTAAGTATTCGAGAAAAATATACTTGATCTTATTAATGTTTTCTTCATCATGTAAAATCTTGGTATTCCCAAATTATATATATAGTGAGCAAGAATAAATTCTACTTTTAGCGATATAATTTGTTGAAAGAAGTTTATGAACTTATTCAAAATTATACTTTAATTTCATTTAGAATTTCAATTTGGACAAACTCGTATTTTTGCTTTATTTCATAACATAGATAAACTTTAATAACATCACGTTAAAAGTACATCGAAATGCCTTAAAGACTTAAAAAAAATTGTCAATCCGCTTAAATCAAAATTTTTAAGATTGTCTTTTGTAACAGAAGTTCATGAGGTTTTTAACTTAATACTACACATGGGTTATTTTATGGTATTTTATCTCTTATGATACCTACGAGATATATCATTCAAACATATATTTGTAATTGATTAATTGATTAATTTTTACTGTCACATCCAGAATCAACACGTTGGCTATTGGTGACAGAGCCTCGTATTTTTGAGTCAGGGTCAAGTGACAATCTGGTACCCCACTCTTAAAACTTCTATACTATATAACAGTAAGGACTTTGAGTCTAGACCAGCGCTTCTCAAACTTTCAGTATTTGCGACCCAATATTCAATCATAATTTTCATCGCCCCCCCTTCATACAATAACAATGTATTAAATTCAATAATACTATACTTTGACGCTTAAGCTGCAATACGACTTTAACCTCTTAAGTGGCACGGGCGTATCTAAACGTATCACTAAGCCAAACATTAATTACCGCGGACGTATATATACGTCATTCCGAAGTACGATTTTTTCTGTGCACTGCTATTCATAAAATTATTCCGAAGGCTTTGGAATGCAATAAAAAGTCCTTGACAGTGTTTGCGAAAGATTTACTTATTTCAGAGGATTTCCTTATTTATTCCTTTTCGCCCCCCCCTCAATTCCTCACACACGCACGCAGAAAACGGTGGCATTGGAGAGCGAATTGTGTAACTTTTAATCAGTAGTTAAGGGATTCATAATAAGCAGTACAAATCATTAAGATAAGTGCAAATTATTTTGTGTAATTTTATATATGGCAAGCCCATGGGGTCACTGGTAATTATTAAAACTGTTCTTAACTTAGTGTGTTTTCTTAAAATTAACTATAAAATAAATTGTGCAAATCTGATTCATTTATAAGTGCATTATATCAGTGTAAATGTGTATTTTATTTTTATTACGTCAGAAAGTTTAAGTTTGTTAACTTTAAGTAAATTAATATTTTTTAAAAATAATCTTTTGTTTCCGACGTTTCAATATGCTCGCACCCCCCTCGTAGAGTTATCACGCCTCTCTGGGGGGCGCGCCCTACAGTTTGAGAAACGTTGGCATTGACAGATATAACGTGAATTGTCTTCTCTACATGGTGGCTTTTAGTAGAACCAGGCTTGACAAAAAAAAAAAACGGTGACCATGAGTTCATGAGTATGACTACTCGGCTATTGTCGCCTCTATATTTATAACAGGTACGTAAACAAATTAATTTCAAAAGCTTGTGCATTCAACGAATTTTGCTTTGGCATATTTTTTACAGCCCAGGAATCGGATATTATCTCAAAACAAATAATAATGAGTTAAATATAAAGCATTGCGAAACATCTTTTGGAAGGAAAAACAAATTTTTTAGACGTAAGTAGTAAAGTAGTACGATGAATTTCACTCAAAAATTCAGAGTCTTGACTTTGTAAACTTGATTTTTTAAAATCATTCTTAATTTTTGTTCTTAAAGATAATGAGTATGAAGAGTGGCTTGACCTGAGACTAAATCTATGGAAACAGCGGCCTTTTTTTTTTAACCTCGGTCAATTTTCAAGCTTCAAATTTATCAACTATCTCATATAATATTCAGTGGAAATTTTTAAAAAATGAAATTTAGGACTGTTATACATTACATGGTTACTATACATTTAATAAGAGAAACTAAATTATATATATATATATATATATATAATTAAATGCAAACCTCCATTTCAAATAAATTAGATTTTTATTCAAAAACAAGCAAATGGTTATGCTATACATAAATAGCTGTGATGCGCAAATCTCACTACATAATAATATACACGGCTGTCCAGAATTCATGGTACAAGCTTAAAGGGTAGGTACAGGACATTGTAGCAATCATTTATTCTATAAGATTGTATTGGTACAAGTGACGCAGTGACACAAAAACACAAAAAATAAGAGACAAAAGGAAAGACAAAGTGTTTATTAAAAGCCCCGTCGACAAGTGTAACGTTTACAATAACTGTGCAAAATTGCGTCCACCAGTAGTGATACATGCTTGACATCATCAGTGGAGCGATTGGAGAACAAGTTCAAGAAAAAAAAGTGAGGTATTTCTCGCTCAAGTGCAGCAGCTTCGGATATTCGAGCAACAAGATCCTCATCGGAGTCAAGTAGAGTCGCATAAACAGGATTCTTCAGATGTCTCCATGAAAAGCAATCGAGGCTCGATAAATCGGAGTATCGGGTTGGCCAAGGGACTAGTCGACCACGCTCAATCCATCACGCCCCAAACGTAATCAGCAAAGTTGCTTTCAATTTCATCATTTTCTATATTTCAGAAAAAAATAATGTTGCAATAAAAACTTTTATATTGAAAAAAATAAATAAAAAAGAAGTTCTGAACTTGTATGTATTTTGAATACAGAAAAAAGTTTTAAATTCTATCAAAAACAAATAATATTCAACATAAAACACAATGTATACTTTAAATATTTAATTTATTAGAAAATCTTTGAATTTGGCTTAATGATGGAATACTTATTAACGCGCGTCACACTACAAAGCAACACAAAGGATATTGGTAGAGGATCTCGTCATTCTGAGCCACGGCCAAGTGACGGCGACACCAGAGTGTGAGAAACCTCATTTTTAATCTTCCACACCACACCCACGAGAGGATTTTGAACTTCAAGAAAGTTTAACGTGCATCAACCACTTCATATGGCAGGTTTTCAATGGCACCAGGGATCGCACCTATTAAACACTGACCACGAGTCTGTGACCATGACCACCAGACTACCGCGACCACTGATGAAGACCTGAGGAAAGGGTGGAAAACCTTTTTGGAAACAGTGCCACCCCTCTGATAAAAAAATTACGCGTGCCACTTTAAACTTTTCAAAAAAAAAAAAAAAAAAAGATGAACAAGTGAAGAAATATTACTTTTTAACTTTTGTGCGATTTTTTCACGAATAGCACATTTTTTAATGTATGTCTAAGTAGTGGAAATTTAAAAATAATATAATAAATAAACAAAAGTATAAACTTAGGTTTTATTGTTAACAAACTTTTCACAGGTCCAATCAGTTAAGTTAGGCATAACATAAAAATGGGTAATTTGAAACATTTAACTGTAAGTAATTATTAAACACTCAGTACTTAATGTGGCCTTTAAATAAATAATTTTTTTACGAAGTCATCTATGTATGGATTAGCTCTTGAAGATGCTGACAAAATTAGGTTGTACTCGGGGTGTAATTTTGAGCGATGTTTATTGATTTTATGTTCATAATAGAAACATATGTGTGTGTTGATCCAAGTTGTGAGGGTTTTTCTTGTCTGAAATAACCGCATTTCAATAAAATTACAAAAAAAAATTGTAAATTATTATTAACATTTCAAATTTTTAAAAAAACTTTCAGTAAGTTTTCTCGTGCCACTGCTACAACTCCGCTGTACCACACTGCAGCACGCGTGCCGAATGGTGGCCACACCCCTAAGATAAACTCAAAATATCAAAAAATCTCGCTTGTGACCTGATTCATCTGAACTAAAGGCACATAGCTCTATGCACGTTTTTTTAAGACTCTAGGTAGACTCCTTGTGTGCCAACAAGTATAACACAAGGCTTACAAACGTAAGTCAATACTCAATCAATAGTAGTAGGAAGTTTTAAGTACAGGTATACAAGCACAAATGGGAATCAAAAGGCAAAAAGAAACAAGAATGGATGCAAATACAATAAACACAGAACAAAATATAAGATTGCTCACATGCAAAAACGGAGACATTCAGTAATTAAAATTATACAATGGTGAAGGTTTGGAAGCACATGTGTGATCAGAATAAGATTTGCAAAATACAAATGCATAAAAAGCATACATACACACAAATACTTAAGAATATACACACAGACATATATATATATATATACGCACTTGCAAATATACACATATACATACACGTACAGTAAATGTTAGCAAACACATAAAAGATAATAATAAAATAATAAAAAAAATTTAATTTACAATCTAAACAATACGAGAAAAAATGCTATTAATATATGCACAACGCGATGTAAAAGAAGACTTGCTCTGAACAAAGGCAGAGAAAGGAGGAGGAGGCCACATTATATTGTTCTTTTGTAGGCAATTCATGAGAGTACGCCTTTCGGTAGAGAATTTAGCACAAGCAAATATTAGATGCTCTATGCACGTTTAACGAAAAATATCTGGAATCTCTCAAGAAATTGTATTGCTTTTATTCATTCAATGTAATATATAAAATTTTTTCATTCAAAAGAATAAAAGAAATTTTTCTGCTGTAGAATGCAATGGTTTGAAGATAATTTTTTTTTAAAAAAAAAAGATACATTTGTTTTTAAGGCGTCTTTTCCAATCTTTAAAACGTTGACTTCCGTCCATCAAAACAGCAGACACTATTTCTTTCTTTTAAAAAAAAACAGGTAATGGATTTTCCGTTAAAAGTTCTATTCTATGAAAATCTATGTATAGTTATAAGGGAAAAAATGCAATTTTAGGAGATGATAATCACTGAACGAAAGAAGAAAAATACTACAATCGTATGCGCTATTTTACATGGATTCCCAGAATTTCCAATCTAAACATAATAGGACAATTTTTCTTGAATAAGCACAACTGGAATAAAAATAAGTTTAAAAAATGTTTTTAAGATTTCTGAAAAGCATTAAAAAGAAATAAAGAAAAATGTTTTGAAGGTTGTTTGAGATAGGAAGGTCTACGCAACCTCAAACGACTACTTTTCCACTACACATTATTGCTATTCTGCTTTTCAAATTGCAACATTCGAAAATCTATCTTTTAAGTTTTTGCAGTCACAAGAAAAATGATCACGATAATGTTTGAGCCTCATTTTTTCTGTGCAGTGTTACTGCAAAGGAAAATTCTCTTTGAATGATGTATGATTCTACAACCTATTCTTATGCCCTCGGGTTTCTAAAAGTACTTCCCCGCAACAAAATCGCATTTCACTTATTTTATTTAACAAAAACATTTATTTTGTATCTCAGGTTTTCCATTAGGGAAAGGTAAAAACTTTTAGAAAACAAGATAAAAAGAAATTGCAATCGATTATTGAAATAGAAGTAGAATACACAACTATAAAAAATTAAATTTTTAGGAGTTCATCATTTTTCAAAGAAAATACACATAGCTGCACACTCCGAGCAAATATCATTCAGGTAGAGGATGGATAAAGGGATTTTAAAAATCACTACAAAGGACAGATTTTTAACTAAGCTATGCTACTTATAATCATAGAATCGAATTGTAACCCTTCTTTGAGTGACTTTTTCTCTTTTTTGTGAAATAAATCAGAGAGATGTAATTCATGCTCTTGATTAAGGGGAAAATGTTTAAAAAAATCTTAGTATAAATATATAATATCAAATAATTAAAAAAAAAACTGTGTGATGCAAATATCAATCATCAAACAAATTTACATATTAAGCTCAGTACAAAATAATAAGTGAAAAATTAGATATGTTTGTATCATTTTATTCCTAATAATAATAAAAAAAGCGATTATTACTACAAATATAGTTAAATGGAAGTCGAATTAAGAAGCTTTGCATACTTGTTAAAGGTAAAAGTCCATCTTTTTTTCGTAGTCATGTTATTTTCTATCTAAAAATTAATAATATTTTATTTGAAAATTTGTCACTTTCAGAAACTTTTATGTGAAATGAATATTAAACACATCAGTGAAATGTTTTAAATATCTAGAAGAACAGAAAAAAATAGCGTTTTTTATTATAAAAAAGCAGACAAGGCATTTTTTAAAACTGCCTCAAATTCAAATGAGAGGCCACTAAAACGCCTTTAGTGGACCATTTGTGGCCACGGGTTGAAGTATTCTACTCTAGATTAAAGGAAATTGCTAAAAAAATTCCTAGTATTAATATATAACATAAAATAATTAAAAAAAAGTGTTCTACAAATAACCATCATCAAACGAATTTACATATTAAACTCAGTACGAAATAAACAAAAAATAATACATCTTTGTAACATTTTTATTTCAAATAATAAATTTTAAAAAAAAACAATTTTGCTATTATTATTCAAATTTCATCTGCATCGAGGTATTCAACGTCAGAATTTTCCTCATCAAGGACATCTTGTGATAGCCACCCACCTTCTAACTGTTCTAAGTAATATGTCCCTCTCTTCTAAATTTCTCTATAAAAGTGACATAAAATAAGCGTATAATAAAAATATTTTCATCATGCATTAGAAGTGAAATAACTGCATAGAGATGTAAATTTCTCTCTCATGATTTTGAGAAGAATATTTGCGGTATTTTCGATATAAATTGAACAGAAAATAACAGAAACACAAAACACTAGCCTTTTCCCACTCATTCTTGCTTTTATTAGCAAAAAATTGCAGGGATTAGTTATAAAAATAGTATTTAAGAAATCGATCGTTTCTTCAAACCACAACAAACAACGGAATGACAAGTTCAAACCCACTATAATGAGTGTGACATTAGAGATTTTTTTTACGGCTACGCGTGGGCGCTTTCCTTATCAGGCAATAAATAGTCATGAAAAAAGTTCCCACCTACATCCAGTTTACAGTACACTTGTTTTGAGTACAGTTTTTTGTTCACTAAATATTATGATGGAAATTTTCATCATCATGCGAAGAAGGGTTAGAATACCGTGAAATATTTCAAGAAAATGTATATATGTTTTAAGCTTTTAGTATTTTATAAGATAATGCAATTACTAATGCATTAAAAACAAGTATAGATTTAATGCATTTTTCTTGAGAGGTATATTCATATTCAAAAAATACTAATGGTCAAAAAACTTGGAATTCATACTTTATTTTATTCAAATAAAAACTCTAAACTAGAAATAATCATTTAAGGTATCCGACTACTTGCAGCAATTTTTTTAAAAAAAATATGGAGATTTGGGGATTTTTTATGGTTTTTAAATTTGTTTAGTGCATTTAAAAAAATTTGCTAAAATTAAGAAGAGAAAAGGAAACTATTATTACTAAAATGGGGAAAAAAACTGTTAAAAATTTACAAAAAATTACAAAAACGAGGCTGATTCTGTAAAAAAATTTATAAAAAAATTTAAATTTTTCAATTTTGATGTGTTGCTTAGCTATTCATTTTTAAATGACCTTCAGGATAATAGATATTTTATAATTTTTACAAAACCTAGAGGCCTTTATCTTAGTTATTATATGAAATTGCTTAATATAACAGTGGTTATATTAACATAAGTTGCTGTAAAATTTGTAATAAAACAGTGATTGATCAATCTGAAGGTAAAACACTTCTACTATATACGAACATACACAAAAAATTTCAGTTAACTATTTTCAAAACTTTTTTAGCAATCGCTAAACCTGTTTAAGCATTTTCAAAAAAAAAAAAAAAAAAAAAAAAAAAAAAAAAACACGCAATTCGAGTGAAACACATTTTAAAGGAATGAGATATTTCTTAAAGTAATAGTGCTTTTACTAAATAGACTTGGTGATTATGTGAAAATTAATAAGCACGTATGCCTGTTAATTCCCTTTTGTATTTTTGGTATATTATAAATAAATATTTTTTTATTAGACTTACACTTTTTTTTTGGTTCAACCATCATATGATAATGGAGTTATAACAAAATAATGTATAGTTGTATTTTTTGAGCAAAACGGTAAATATATTTTCAAATAAAAATACCTTCGGCTCAGGCATTGCAATTGAAATTTTGAAAAATGGAGACGTTTCACTATTTTGTCAATTTTTTATAATTATTTAACTTACTAATGTCATATCGTCTATGTTCTAAGTGGGAAATTTTTGATTATGAAGAGCAAGGAAAATATCAAAATTATATAATATTTAGTGTTCGTAAAAAATAGATTGTTTTTTTTAAAATTAGCAATACTTTATAATTTTATTTGACTTTTTTCATCCCTATTAAACAAAACTTTATAATTTACATTATTTAAAAAATAATATTTTAGAATATTTTAGCATTATATGTGGATCAAGTACTAAATATGTTTTAAGAAATTATCCAATAATTCTCGGATAATTGGTCGAATTATTACTGGTTGATAGTAAAAATCAGGTATTATTTTGGTCATGATAAAAATATTTATCCTGATATCGTCCGATAATATCGTCTTTTACTCCAGCATCATACACTTTTTGAAACTTTTTTGCCTTAAGTTCTATATAGCATTCCAGCCCTTGGGTGTGGCGTGTTATGGAAGTTTGGAGAGTAGTGTGTCCCCCCCACACACAAACATCTCGGGTGTTGTCCTCCTCACTTGTTTGAAGTTCAAAGTTATGAAGTTCTTTGGCCAACTGCCAACACGTCGCTAAAACGTAGGATTTTAATAAATAATCAAATCAGAACATATATTAATATTTGGACAATTTTATTTCTGAATATGTGTTTGTTTGTTTTCTTGTTCTTTAACCTTAAAAAAGTCTAAAAAAGACGTTCTTTTGCCTTTGATTTATCGATTATTGGTCTTTATTGTGATCATTAAAAATATGGAATATAAACACCGTCTAGACCTTCCTTTTTTACATTAAGTGCTCTGTTATTTTATACATTCAAGAAATATAAACTGTCTTAAAAAAAAGCAGAAGTCCTGTTTCCGTTCCTTTCCATTTAGCGATAACGAGTCTTTTACGACAAGTATCAACTTTCTGACCTCTTTTCTCATCTATAACTTTATTAGAAGCTTTATTCTTTAGGAACGAATATCTCCTGCGGTAACTCAGCTAATAATTCGAGAAATGTCTACGCTTTAATTTATTTTTTCCCCCTTCTTTTATGGTTGCTTTTCTTTTTCACGGAACCAGAGTTCAGAATGTTCTATAATTCCTGATGCGGCAGAAAACTTTTTTTGCAACGTTTCGATCGTCGAACTCTTTTTCTGAATGCTATGTCGCTTTTCTTACGGAAATCGAGCCAAAAAAAAAAAAAAAGGCGCGTTAGCGATGGAGGGATATGAGTCTCGAGCCAAACAAATTAACTTTTATAACGGCCAACCGAAGGTTGGGGTGAAATTTTATTGCTCGGAAATAAATTGTATTGCGTGACGGTGAATAGAAGCCTAGCCAACGTTACGTATCGTATTTGTACCGCACCTTGGTATCGCCTTTCGTGTAAGGTGATACGTTAAACTCGTTAACGATATCATGGATGAAACGCATCGATAAAAAAAAAGTGAAAACGAAGAAAAAGAAATTTGGATGAATTTCTGGAATTTACAAATGTGCTTGCTCATCTTATACATTTGCTTTAGGGAACTGTATTCGAGTACAGTTAAAAAGGGGGAAAACCAGTTAAATTCTTTTACTACTTATTTTCAAGACAGGAATTGAAAGTTAAAATTAGCCACGCCTTGCGGTGTCCATCTGTAATAATGTACTTACGGATGAAGTGTTTGATATAATCTAGCATTTTTTTCATGTGGTATATAGATTTAACTGAAGATAGATAGCAAAAAAGTGTGAGTATGTATGTGTGTCTCAGAATAGTTTATGTAGTTCAATAACAAATAAAGTCTTTGGAAGAATAAACGAAAAGCTCTTTTTCTTATTACAAACATTAACAAAGGGAAGTAGTTTGTTAATACTGCTTAGCTCTACCGATACAAATTTAAATTACCCTTTACATAAACCCTCATTTTTATGAATCTTATAAAAATTAGAAAATCATCGTTTATTATACACTAATATGTTTAGGTGATAATAATAATTTGCAACTATGTTATTATTGTGATAAAAGTACCTAATAGTATGGAAGTTTTATATTACATCTTAGATATCATCTTATTTTCTCTTTTTTTCCCCCGCCAGTATTCCATTGTGTATATATTTTAGTACATCATTGATTCAACAAGTCCAGTGTTAAAGGATATAACCATAAACTAGTAATAACTTCATTCATATGTATTAAAACATCCTGGAGTGTTGTTTTCCCTGCAGTGGTACCATCCTTGAGGGAAATTGAGCTTTACAGGTGAAATTCGCTTCCTATCATGAACTTGAAAAATAAAGTTTGTGGCAACCCGAGAAAGTGTGGTCAGGGTTACCAGATTGGTGGCTTTATCACCCTTAGCAGCAACTTTGGTGAAGATATGAAATCACCGAAGAACCATCGAAAAGTCTCTGGTATTGAACCTTTCGGAAATTTTCATGAGGCTATATAAAGGACCTTTGAGACAACGGTCAAGGCAATCGAGATCAGAATTTGCTTGTGTGTTGACTGCGATAAGACATAGGGACTTCATCTGTCTGGAGTTCTTACTAGTGGAACTGAATTAGAAACCGTTTCTGGAGTGCTGTAAAGCCTGTTTATAACGAGTGCGTTTTTCCATTACTGTAAACAAACTTATAATATTTCTTTGTGTATAATTGTCAATTTGTCTTCGTGTATTTATTAATAAATCTGTTATTCAATTATCTGTAGTTGTTGGCTGCTTTCCCCCATGTAAATTCATAAAAATATTTACAATTTTTTTTTATTCACGACAACAATAACTTTGAACAGTAAAGTGTTTGGAATTAATGTTTTTGGAACAGTAAATTACACCAGAAAAGAACGACTTTTTTTCCTCCAAAAATTCATGAAGGTTACAAGTTATTTTTAAAATTTCTTCTTGTAATTATACCATTCAGATACTTGTTTATAAGCCTATGTGGGTATGTTACTTAGTGGTGTGATTCCCACACGAGATAAAAATGTGGATGCACAATGGTGCACAAATTATTTTTTGAGATAAATTATTATGATGGGCAATGACATCTGAAATCTCTGAGAGTATCATTGACTCATTTACCATCATTTTTTTTCAACAGTCTAATAGAATATTTTTAGACTTCATACATTCCTGATGTCTATTAATCCTGATTCCACAACGTCGATGTAAATCTTATAAGAAGTCTTGAGATAAAATACCAAATAGGTGCTATAGTTTCAGAAATAAGTAAACCATGTTAGCAGTTGTGGCTCACCTACCTTGTTAGAATCAATTATTCAACAAATTTTACTCAATTTAAAAAAAACTTGGATGGACAAAGAATTCATTTGTATTCATCATATTGGGTTTACCAAACTAGTTAAATAGTGCTATTTAACGGTTGGTTGCCAGGGAATTTATTAGTAATTTGTCATTTTAATTCAAAACAAGGCTGTTAAAAGGATTAGCACAATTATACTCAGAATAGAAAGATCACTATCTGGTAGGATTACGTGCTTGTAATTTTTGAAAATTCATATTCAAAGGACAACCTTACCATCGATTGTTACTAGGTCATTTGGTGTTGAATGTATTGATAGAGACAATAATGCTTCGATATAGCTGTTTCAGCACACATGTACGAAGCACATTCGTATTTATGCATTAGTACCATTAAAAAGTTTCGGTTTAATATTTTAAATTCCTTAAACCTAATTTGCAGTACTACCGCAAAACAAAATGAATTGAATAAAATATTTTAGGATATAATGCAAAATAATGTGTATTTATATAATACATAACCCCAAATTAAACCAAAATAAGAATAAAAAAAATATTTGAAATACTGTGTGGGAAACGCTACATAAATGGAAAATGCATAGATTATTGTAAAAATTCTAAATTCGAGTTAAAGTTATAATTGTACTAGATAAGGCAATTATATTAAATACTAGTTACGGAAGTTCCCCTTACATAACAACTATTCAAAAGTTTTATATTTTAAGAGAATCGAAATTTCTAAGTATATAGCAACAGAACAAATATAATTAATTGCGGCTTCCATTTTGAAAAATAAATTTTATGAAAATGAAATAGATTGTTAAATGAATAGTTTAATTCATGTTTTAACTTTCAAAAGGAAAAAATTCAGTACTCAATTGTGAAATGAAGCTGAATTTCAATTTGAAAGATTTAAATTGAAAAACGTAATTTAAATATTTCTTTACATTTACAATTCTAAAGATTAGACTAACTGAAAAAGGCAGCCTTATAAAACGTATGTTATCAGTAAAAATAAACAATAGAGACTAATGGAAAATTACAAAGCATTCACAGCAAGCTGTCGCAAGACATATTGTTCATATGTGTCTCTCTAAAGAATTAACAGATATTTTATAATAAGTCTTTCAAATTGTATTTAAAAATTAAATATTCCCAAAGGCTATACAAAGTTATAAAGTATTTGTAAAAATTTGTAATTTTTAGCTTCAGAAATTAAATTTGCGGAAATGGCTCCGCTGTAGAGGTAGAATGCATTTAAAGGCTTTCTTGAATGTCATCTTTAATTACTTGGAGTTAAAAATGGGTCACACACGAACGATACACTGACTACAAAAACGGGCATTGAGACTTTACGCATTAAAAGATTTCGTAAGCAGACTATTGCCGAAAAAAAAACTGTTTTTAAGGAATTGCAATTAAACTTAAAAAAATTACTATAAAAATTAAAATCCTAAAAATAATCATGCAAACTGTGTGTTCAAAAGCGAATGACGACACTGACAAGATCGAATACTTAAGCGTATCGTGAGGCAAAACAACTTCCGGAGCTAAGATTCTAAGTTAAAAAGGGCAGAAATATGTCTATATATAGACTTATTATTTAACTCTACTGAGACGACATGAACTAAATTTTTAGTCACATGTGCTCAAGACAAAACCACTACTTACTTGCAAGCAAAAAAAAAAAAAAAGGACAAGAGTACGGGAGTGTAAGAATATATATTGCAACCAGGTATTCGAAATTCGAATAACGTATTTTTTAGCGATGTTTTATTTTCCGGTGATTTTTAGGATATACATGTTTGGCGTGGCAGATGTTTTTGATACAGATTACTCAAGACGTTTAGCTAAGTAATCTTGGGGGTATCTATTCTCTATCATGATTCGGGGGGGGGGGGCATGATGTTGAGGGTATATGTGCTCTATGTATTTGGACAGGTAATGTGAATTCCAAAGTATACATTGAAGTGATTGACCATTTTATGTTTCCCTCATCGGACGATGCATCTGAAAATGACTTCTTCCAATGAGACTCTGAATCTTGACACAGGTCAAAAAACAAAAAAATCAAGCTACATCCCTAGCTGACCCATTCATTTAAGATTTAAATCCGATGGAAGATATATATATATATATATATATATATGTGAATTAACGAAGAAATACATTCAGGTTTCAAATACAAAGTACAAAAATGAGCTAGCAAAAACGTAAAATTTGCTTGGCTATATACACTAACGGAGAAAAAAAAATCTCAAGACTAAAAAAAAAATTATTGTAGAGTATTGTGAAATTTGGATGATGCAATTGTCTAGTTAACATGTTTAATTGATTAAATTTTCAAAATCACAGGTTAATTTCTGCCCAAAAAATACATTTAAAAGGTGAAATGCTGTTACATTAATATCCGGTGTAAACTCTAGAATTTTGAATGCAAGCCTGCAACGTGTGTGCATCGTGTCATACAGGTGCCGAATGTCACTTTGTGGTAAGGAGTTCCATCCTTCTTGTACTTGTTGTGCCAGAGCTGGAATGGTAAGTGCACACTGTGGATGTCATCCAATGATACTCCATACGTGCTCAATTGGATACAAATCTGGGGATCTCAAAGGCCAAAGTAACATGTCAACACTCTGTAGAGCGCACTGCATTACTGTAGCGCTTTGAGGGAGAGCGTTATCCTAATGGAAAACTCCCTCTTGAATGTTGTTAATGAATGGCAGTACTATACGTTGAATTACCATAATGACGTGCAAATTTGAAGTCAGCGTGTTCGTAATAACCACGAGAGTGCTCCTGTTGTCCTAGGAAGTTGCTCTTCAAACCATGAATTCCAGGTGTAGGTCCAGTGTGTCTAGGCCACGGACATTTTTGTTGCATCCATTCCCCTGGCCTCCTTCTGACCAACTCACGGCCATCAATGGCACCCCCCCCCCAAGGCAGAATCTACTTTCATCCTAAAACACAACAGATCTCCATTTCGTCTCTCATTGAGCTCTGACTTGACACCACTGGCGTCTCAAAAGGCAATGGCTTGGTGTCAGAGAAATACATGCAACAGGATGCCTGTTTCGAAGCTGTTCTTGAAATAACCGATTTCTAACAGTTTGTTGTGTCACTGCGGTGCCAATTGCAGCTCGAATTTCTGCCGTAAGGTCAGTACGATGCTCTACAATCATACGCCGAATACGGCAGTCTTTCATCGCAGTAGTAGAACTTGGTGTTCCTGAGGCATAACATCCCTTGACCACTGCTTCCAACAATCGTTCATAGTGGATACAATTTAGCCAAGTCTTTCAACAATATTGCGGAAAGAAAATCCACTTTCTCCTAGCCCTATTACACCACCTCGTGCAAATTCAGTGAGCTGTTGATAATGGCTTCTTCGTCTTAAGGTATTTTTGATTAACATCAACTCAATATGTCAAATTTCACAGACAAATAATGCTCACAAATTTTACCCCACGCATTTAAAACAGCCCTGAATTGCGCAAGTTTTTAGTGGGGCTAGTAGCGCCACACTTAAGCTCCAAGCACGAAATTTGAATCGATGTCATTTTACAGATGTTTAAACACGCTTACCATGTTCCGTTTATCTTACATAAGTCTTTCTTGGTGTTGGGAGTTTTTTTTTTACCCCGCGTTAGTGTATAAGTAAAGATAACAGCAAAAAAAAAAAAAAAAAATAGAGCTTAGTGTGTCACAGAACATGTATTTGGAATTATTAAAGCCATGAAAGAGGACACTAACTATTAAATATTCGCATTGTTTCTCGTTAAAGGAATTATATTATTTTTGCATGTTATTCATACTTTTTAAGCCGATGTGAAAATTGTTACAATTTTTTGAATTTTTAGAAAAAAATCTTTGCGTTAAAAAACTTTGGAGTATAACAATACTTTTCTTATATTATGTACATTTACAAACTATATAAAATCTGTTACAAAACTTTAAAATACTATTCATTTCTATCGAAATGAAGGCAAATTTCAAGTCAGTTCAAGATTAGTTTTTTATTTATTTTAGTATTTAAATTAGAGTTATAGAACACTTATCAAAGATTCTTATAAGTGCTAAGCCATTGTTTTAAATAATTATTCAAAATTGGAAGTTTACGAATAAGAATATATTGAATTAAAAAATTTTTTTTCGCTTTATGATATCTCTATCGCAGCTAATTATAATTACATTATTGTTTTTCATTTATGGATCTTTCAAGTTACTATTAACTTTTAAAAATGTTTCAGAAGTCGTTATCCTTTATTTAGAACAAAACTTCCTCTAAAATGGAGTATTATAGACATGCACGTTTTAATCTTTTAAATGTAAATTTGTTACTTTGTTTTTCCCTATGCCAGAGGCATAGTAGGGAAGTATGCTTGTAGTAGGGGAGTCAAGCTTTGTGTTATTGAATTTCGAGCCTGATTTAGCCAAGAGCACTCGGTCATAAGTAATATCGTGGAATGTTGCATGCTCTATCTATTTAAGAGTCAAACTTTTCACCTATAGGGATGTGAACGTTTACTGAATGAGATTTCTGCTGCGATGTCGTCCGTATAATCTAAGAGTGGTTTGAAAAAGCGAAATACAGTAAAATATCTCATCATCTATTGATTATGGTTATGTAAATATAAATCAAACTCGTGATTAGATATAACTCTAGAAAATGGAGTCTGGCTTAAGATTCACGATATATAATTGGGTAAATGATCGAAATAATAATGCAAACTTTATATCTGTGTTAATTCAAATAACTGCTATTTTTGTATACTTTTCAACAGTTTGGTATTTTAAATACTCTTTTACAGGTTTTTTGCCATTAATTTAGATATTAGTTATTTTCGCTTGATTATTACCGCAGCGTTTCTCAAACTGTAGGGCGCTCCCTAGGGGGTGATAATCCTATCAGGGGGCGCGAGCAAATCGAAAAGTCGAAAATAAATGATTTAAAAAATTATAAATTTATTGAAGGGAATCAAAAAACAAAATACATTCTGAGGTAATAAAAAATACACATTCACATTGATATAATATACTTATGATTAGATCAGTACTGTACAATGTATTTAATGATTAGTTTAACAATAATAAGTTAAGAGCAAGTTTAATAATTACTAGTGACCCTATGGGCTTGTACAAAATTATATGCAAAATTTAATACTTATCTTGATAATTTATACAGTTTATAGTTTTAGTCGTATTGTAGTTTTAGCGTCATAGTACGTTATTAATGAATTCAATACTTCAATACATTGTTATTGTATGGAGGAGGGCGCCACGAAAATTATATTGAACATTGAGCCGCAAACATTGAATGTTTTGGAAGCATTGTATTACAAACCATGGATTCGCATAACTTTGTTGTTGAAGTAAATGCAAACTCTTCTTAATCTTCTTCAGGTGTTCAGTTAATTTAACTTTTAATTTTACCAATTTTACCATTTTTACTATTCATACACGCTTTGTAGAATCTATGTGTAAATAAAAATGCCATAATTTCAAGACAAGGAAAACAATGATAAGTTTTATACAGAAAACTTAAAACAATCCTGAAAACTGAATGAAGGGAAAGTAAACATTTAATGATTAAATTATGTGAAGTAATTAATTCATTGGTTGATTGCTTATTACTATCGCACTGTGAAGTAAAAAGAAGATTATAGGAGAAGTATTTCATAATTTTGAACAAGTCAAGCGAAAGTTGACCAAAAAAATGAGCTGGCACCACACTCTCCAAACTTCGACATTAAGCAGACTTTGTTCCTGGGTAGATTTAACATGCATCTCTAATCCTCAACTGAGTGATTGTATTCAGTGTCACTGGGATTTCAAACCATGACTCGAAAGATACAAGAGCAGCCAAACATGACTTCTTCACTACCACTTACATGTATGAAATATGCTAACTGATAAGTAAAATTGAGGTTAATAAAACTATTATTTAAGTATAGTTTAAAAAAAATTAATATAATGCCTTTGACTTTCATTAGTCCAGTAGTTCGCTAACAGCATTTGAATGGTTTCTAAGTGTGACGTAACAAACAATCAAACAAATTTAGTACTCACATTTTAAAATAGAACTAATCCAAAAAACATTTTATTTGCGAGAGGTTTCTTAAGGAGACACAGCACAATTCAATTGACGAAAATCGGTCAAAGAAATCAAAGCTAATTTTTTTTAGCTTAAATTATTCTTTATATATTTTTCTATAACCTCACAAAATTTGAACTAAACTTAAAAAACGCAGAATTATGATAGCTTTTACGTTCGTTTTTATTCTCACCCCTATGGCAAATCAAAGCTTTAAACTTACTTATTTCAGAAAGATAAAATAGCTAGTTTATCTTCATATAAAATGCTAGGTCTTTTTTTCTATTGTGCCCAATTCTTTGATTTTTTTAACCTATTGCTAATAGTAAATGTAAAAGAAGTTGGTATGAATTTTTGAATCAAAGCAATACTTATTTTTTAAAAAAAATAATTGAACTCAGAATTTATACATATTTTAAGGAATTTTAATAATCATTCATAAAAAGAAGTACTGTACAAATAACAATCATGTTATCACAAAACTCATACCAACTTTTCTTATACATAGTTTGACATACTTGTAAATCGAATTTCATGTACGTAAATTTTTGTAGGACGAGTAGCATTTTAAAATCACTTTAAAAATAAGTTTTTTCCTTAAAAGATTAAATGACTTGCTTTTTATGGAATCTGAGCACAAAATCTGTTTTACATAGTATAAACACATATGAGGCAACCGAAAATTTTTTGAAAATCCTTAAATTAAAAATTTTTGCTTAAATATTGTACTATGTCCCCTTAATTTTTAAAAATTCATACACTGTAAGATTACAGATAAAAAAGTGTTCCATTTATCATCACTTTAGTTCAAAAATGATCAAGCTCCAGTATTATAAAAGAATTTTGAAAGATATTCCCTCTCTCTTTTCTTTATTATTATAATTTTTCAAGTTTTCCTTCTCGAGTTTTCCCCCAACGGACATCGTTTCTAAAAACGTAAGAAACATCTCTTCTCACTAACCAACCTGTATTTCCTCCCCTTTTCATCTTGTTCTTTTTTAAACGAATATAACTATACCTGCGTTGCCATAGTTACCTACTCACGTGACGTAGCCGTGGAAACGAAACCACTTCTTGACCCTTAGGAAAAGAAGTTATCATGCACCGAGTCAAATGGAGGCATATTCTAAAATTGACGCACTTTTTAAACGCGATTTTTTGCCCGCTTTCCGCCCGTGTATTGAAAGCGTTCGTTATCTCTCGCAGGCAATGTGAGCAAGGTAGGCAAGGTGGTCGAGAGAAAAAAAAATCAAAATAAAATTAAAGCAAAATATTTTGGTTGTGCACCTACAACACAAATGTTTCATCTTTTCTCAGGATGAGATTTTTTTCCTACTTTAGCAGAAGTAAAAAGGGGAGCAGCGATTCGTGTGTGGATATATATATACAAGGGAGAAGGGAAAAATAACCGTAAAAAAATTCCTCACCGCAGTTAAAGATCGAAGATGCCATTGTCAGCGTCTATTTCTTCAAGAATATTTTTGGTGTTCTGGTCGCGTCTACGCATAGATCGAGAACAGCAGGAAATAAAAGGGACGCGTGATTGCAAAGCATGCACCGATTGTACAAACAACGAAATACAAAAAAAAGAGAGAAAGGAAGGAGAAAAAATAGGAAATTTTCTTTTATCCTTTTGAAAAAATTGGGACGAGACGGTATAAGAAAGTAAAATTTTAAAGTAAAAGTATCCATCTCTTGGACTTCAAAAAATTTCTGAATTTTGTATTCTCAGCTCACCCTAGTTATACAAAGTATCAAAATAAAAGGAACCTTTCCCTTCTTTCCAAGAATAATTTAAACTGGAAAGGATAAGAATATTTTTTTGAAGACGAAGAAAGAAAGCGTATACAGGAAGCATTGATTTGATAGTTATTGGACATTTTTTTCTTAATACTAAATTTTTTTAAGAAATATTTATAAAAGTTTTGTAACGAACTCCTTTTTTGTGTCGGATAAAACGTGTAAATGAGAAAAATTTCAAAATTTTCTATAACTATTGGTAATCTTGAAATTTTTAATAAAATTATGATTTTAAAGCAACAGCAGTGCTTCTGAAACTGCGACCCAATATTCAATCTTAATTTCCATCGCCCTTCCCCTCCATACAAATAAAAATGCATTGAATTCAATAATGCGATAGTTTGACGCTAAAGCAACAATACGACTTTAACCTCTTAAGGGCCACAGGCTTATACATACGTCTCACTCAACCGGTGCGTTAAATACCTCAGACGTATATATACGCCATTCTAAAGTACGATCTTTTCTGTGCACTGCTATTAATAAAATTATTCCGAAGGCTTTGGACTGCAATAAAAATACCTTGCCAGTGTGTTTGTGAAGGATTTATTTACATCGGATGATTTCCTTACTTATTCCTTTTCTCCCCCCTCTTCCAATACATCACATGCATACGCCTACGCGGAAAATGGAGGCATTGGGGAGCGAATCACGTTACTTTTAATAGGCAGCTAAGGGATTATATATAAACTGTACAAATTACCAAGATAATCCTTATAATTTTTGCATATAATTTTACATATGAAAAAGCCCATTGAGTCACTGACAATTATTAACCCTGTTCTTAATTTAGTACTGTTAAAAAATTATGAAAATACACTGTGCAGCACTGATACAGTTATAAGTGTATTATATCAGTGTAAATGTTAATTTGGTTTTTATTATGTCAGAATGTAATTTGTTATTTTAAGTAAATTAATAATTTTTTAAAAATAATCTTTTGTTTTCGTATTTTCAATTTGCTCGCGCTTCCATTGTAGAGTTATCACGGCCCCCTAGGGGGGGCATGCCCCATAGTTTGAGAAACGTTGAGCTACAGACTACTGTGTCTATTTAAAATAGTATTTTTTAGAAATTAGATACGAAAAAATTAGCTTATACCTTTATTTTGAAAACAAGATTTGATTTTTATATTACTTAAACATTTATTTTGTTATTTATCATCCAATCAAGAGGTTTAAATTAAGAAAAGTTCAAACAATGCTAGTTTTTCTAAAAATAAACCGTGAAACATTTTATTTAACACGCTCCCCTTTGTTTCTATTATCCTGGTGAAAAAGAAATCCTCTTTTTTTCAAAACGCGTCACAATAAAATGTTAAAGCCTATATTTTAACAGTTTTATTTGTAATTGCTCGTTTAAAGAATTAGACTTCGTTTTTGACAGATTTATTGGTGTTTCCTGGAAAAACACCAATCACATTAGCATACACGTGCCTTACTAAACAGTTGAAGCTTTCGCTTAAAACATTGATGTAATTTCTATAAATAATTTATAATTCCCTTCACTTAAACACTTGATTATATTTTTTATATTACATTTTTTCTTATTTGTACTCGAGTATTTAAATTTGAAAATTGAATAATATTCTGCCTTGTATTTTTGCTTTTGACCAAAGAGCATGCTCAAAACAAATCTCTGATGGTTAAAAATGAATAAACAATGATGGGATCAATATGAAATAGCTTTTTGTTTTATCACCACGACAATAATTCTGAAAAACAATACTATCTATTTGATACATATTACATATATGTACATACAGATATAATTATATATACAGTGGTAGCCAAAATTGTGGACACTTTTTAAAATTGTTATGTTTTTTAAGTTTGTATGCTTATAGAAATGTTACGTTGCTTAAAATTCAAAGTATTTTATACCATTTTAAAGAAAATTCAATTCTAAATTCAATACAAAAAACAAAATGTTAATATTTGCAGCACAAAAAAGGTTATGCTGCGATAGCTATAGATATAAATTGGATACTGATGATAGCAGTGAGTTATTAGTGCTTAGTGGGGTAGCCTTTATTTTTTATTACAGATTCACATAGATGTTTAATTGAGCTAAAAATAGTCTTAAGCTCTTCCTTTGTTATTACATGATACCAGGAAACAGTTATATCTTTAATTAGTTTGTTTTTATTTCATGGGTACCTCATTCTTGCAAGAGTTTTCAAACGATGCTTCAAGTTTTCGATAGCATTGAGATCGAATTCACGTGAGTCAGGGTATAATTTGGCATAAAGTACATTCAAATTATTTTTAGTTGGGACTGGAGATGAAAGAAAATATTTATTTAGAAAAAAATGTTTAATAAAATCTTATATAAGACAAATACAAAACCGCAAACCAAAGTTAATTCAATATAGAGCGCTTGCTTCATAAAATATAACAAATAGTATATCGGCTCAAAGTTTTCCTTTTCAGCCAAAAGATTTCCTCTTAGTATGCTAATAATTATTTTATTCCTTGTTTTGTTGGAAAAAATACGCCGTTCTTTGGAGCATGCATTTTCTGAAATTTGTAACCATTTTTCAATTAATTCGAGGCCTTCTCTCAAATTATCAACCATCATTCAATTTTCTGATTAAACTGGTTCTAAAAACTCAAATTCTTCAATGAATCAATGTCTTGCTCATGCATTTCGATGAGCTCATCCACTGTCAGCTCCTGGTTGTGAAGATTTAGCAGTTCTTGAACGTCATCACTATCCACTTCTAAATTTATTTGATGGGCAAGATCGACAATTTCTTCAATCCCATTTATCAATTTCATCAGGCTTTGACATTGACTCCGCCTGAGTTTCAGCAATGGAAAAAGAAAAAAATGAATCGCGACGAGATTTCACGTAAGTCGAGGGAGCATAAGTCGAGGTATTACTGTTTTTTAAAATATATACTGATTTGCTTTGAAAGTTACTTAATAGAAATCCATAAGGTTTTGCTCAAAAGTCTTGAAGTGCTTGAAGTCAATCTTGGATATGATTTTGATAAACGTTTTCGCAACCTGCAATATAGGTCTTAGTGATTTAGAATTTTGCAAATACAAGCGGGAAAAATATTCTTTGTGAAAGGTCATGAATTTTGACTAAACTGTGTGACATCTGGTCGTTATCTTACTCACGCTTCTGTATTCACTTTCAACCATCTTCTCACGCTTTCTCTACTACTAACACTGAAATAGAAAAAGTTATATGATACTAAACCCCACATTCTTCACAGAAGGCATTTTCAACTGAAATCACAGCTAAAAAGATTATTTTACCCAAGAGGATTATAAGCAGAATTGCGAATAGACCCATTACAGCAATACATGTTAAAATTAAGTGTAGATATTGAATCTTGGAGGCAAATTCTCACACAGAATTTTAGAGCACTCATACTTTTTCTTTTAAGTGAATCTAGTTTTTTAATCTCACACAGTCTAAATTACTAAATAATCATGTACTGCTGAAATGTATTCCAAACTTCATTGCACGATTTATTACAATAAATTCTGGTATTTTAATAATTTATATACATTCGAAAAGCTAATGCTAGCTAAAATTAAAACTTATAATTGTTGTAAAAAACTTTATTTGGCATCCAAGTTATAAAGCCAATTTTTCCATAAACCTTTTATGGCCTAAAAGGTTTTTGTCTAACATTTGGAAATTTTCTAATAGTAACACAAATTTCAAAGAAATATTTTGAACTATACCATTTTTTTCTTACGTTGTAAGTATATTTTTCTAAAAATGCCTCTCCATCTTTCTCTTTTCACATAATTTCGTTCAGAGAAAGGATTTCCAGAAAGTCAGAAATTTGTAGTTCAAATGTCACAGATTGCAATGCTAGTCAAATCCAGTGGATTAAAGATTCAATGCTCAGCATACACATGATTCATTTTCAAAGATAAGAATTCTATGTTCCTTTGGAAGAAAAACCAAATGTAGAACATTGAAAATATAATATTAAACAGAGCAAACATTTTAGGAATTTGGAAAGGAACATTAAACTACACTACTGAAGCACAAATTGCAATACCAAGAAAGACCAGAGATAATACAGCTACATTTATTTATTTAATCACATAACCATGTTGTGTAACAAAGGATGCAAACCGCAGTAATAAAATTGCCATCCTCCTTGTGACGTTGTGGGATGACTTGATGATAAAATCCGGATTAGTTATGGTGTAAGCCGGCCACTTTTCAGTTGTCTATGAACCGCTTCTACTACACTCCTTCCGGCATAGAATTCCAAAAAAGGCTTTAGATGTATTCCCATTGGGGGTACAGCCAGTTCCATTGCCGGCTTCCACCAAAATTTGCCCAAAGTCCGCATTCTGGTCTGTAGGCAGCGGGGGGTGTGGTATCCCCAGGCCAAGTCCATTTGTGTGCAAGCATGGGACCCACCACGGTTTTTCGGATTGGTTGATAGATTGGTGGAGAGGCAAGGCCGGGCCAAGCAAGCCAATTTCCAATCTCGATGGGCGTTAAGAAGAGAACTCTCTGGAACATTGCGTGTCACGTGTACTCACGCATTATCCTGTTGAAATGTGGCTGATGGAAAGTGTTGAATGTATGGGAGGACCACGAGCTTCTACACTTCAGAGATGTAATGCTGAATGTTCAGTGTACTGGCAATGTGTACTAGAGGGGAGCAGCAATAAATCCAATACCTTCACAAGCCATGATACCTATTGCAGGACCAGTGTGACGATACATTATGCAACAGTTCAACAGCCTCTCACCACGGTGAGACAACTCGAAATCCGACCATCGTGATGTTCCAGGCAGAAGCGGGATTCTTCAGTAAACACAAAATTTCGTTCCGTTCCGTTGTCCAAGTCCGCCATTCATCGCGTCATTGGTGGCACAAACATTGGTGGCGCGGACACCGAATGATGCGTAACAGACTGAATCTATTGTACTATGGTTCGTGATAGGGCTGCGTGCTCCTACATTTTCATGCGCACAGTCCGCCTGACATGAAGGATAGTGGTGCAACGAGGTAGGTGTGATCGGTCCCATCGGTCCGTCATTTTCTCATGCATCCAGCGATGACAGATCTGAATCACAGATGCTTGGTTTCGTCCAACACGTTGACTGATTTCTCTGAAGGATAATCTGCAATCCCTATAGGCTAATGTTCTTCCTTGGTCGAATTCAGAAACTTAGTCAAAAGACACTCGATGTTTTTCACGAGGTATACGTAAGCACAGATTGCGCTAAAAGGCGCACGAAAAAACAATTGCAGTATTTCAAATCGTCAATATGTCCTCCCTTTATGTAGCACTTGCGGGTGTCGTTACGGTCGCCCGTGATGTGCTTCTGCGCTACAATGCTAATGATTTGCATATTTCATCACCACCGACGCATTATGTAAATTTCACATAGTTTGTATGCATAATTCAGGGTGTTGCATTTTGTGTGGCAAACAGTGTTAAATTTAAAAAAGTCGAGTAACCAATTTTTTTATTGAAAATATACGTTTCAAAAATATTTTTTTTCCTTTTTCATTGTTTAAAAAAAATTAGTTACTTTTTTCTTCGAAAAAACATTCGTCGTCCTCGGATTCTCAAGCGTTTTATAATTTTTTATAACAGTTTTAGTAATTTATTTATTAGTTATTGTAATCCATATATATTATTCTATTACTATTTTATTTTATTTTATGCAAGATAATATGGAAATCCATTTAACCATGTAAAATGTTAGATAAGTGATAGTAACATTTTAAAATAAATAAAACCTTAACAACTATTTAATAAGTATAATTAGTAAACAGGGTCACACACACACATGGAATTTAAATTTAGAGTTTTAATAGTTTAAAACTGATTAAAACCAAATAAATGCGAAACGTTTCTTTTTGAAAACTTAGAAAAAACAGTACTATTATAAACCATTTTTAATTGCTCTTACGCACATAGCTAAATAATAATTTCTTGTAAAAGATTAAAATGAAACATTTAATATTATTTTATTCACGAAATTTTTTAAAAAAATATTTTAATTTAATATTTACAATAATTTCTCTCATTCAAAGGAAATTGGTTGTCATATTGTAAAAATCATGATTCCGTGTAAATCTCCTCTGATTTCATAAATATTTCAGTTGTTTTTCAGAAGTATTTCCTGTTCCACTTAAATAAATGTCTATTTCGCATATATTTATGATTGGATATTATATCAATTTAACTTAAATAAGCTGGGAAACTAAAATCTCACGCATGTTGCATATTTTAAATTTATGCCAATACTATTCTTATAATTAAAAAGAAATACATTTCCTTAGATTTCTGTTTTTGCCATATATTGCACTAAAATTGCGCTCATTATGAGTTTAAAATGGAATTTAAGGCAAGGTTACGCCTAAATTACTCTGTAGAATTTTGGTGGAATATTTTAAGAAACTATCATTTTTAAGAACAATATAAAATATTAAAACCAACACAACCAGAGAGAACAAACCTATTGTAATGAAATCTAGTACACAAAGATATTTCAACTGAAAATGTAAAATATTACAAATTGGTGCTTATTGGATGAAAAGCTGAGCCTCCGGAACATCGGAACTGAACATCTAAAAAAATTGTCCATCTCTTAGCCCAAATCTTTTCTGTATGTCGATTTGGAGTGTATAACTTAACTGATACAATACACTGCAGAGAAGTATTACACTCATCGCAAGTATATTTCAAAAATAGGTCTTGTTATAGGATTGAAAGAAGCTGAATAAGCAAAACGAAGAATCGTTCGACATTTGAATCGAAGCGTTATTGTGATTAGAAGATAATAGTTTACCAAAGATCACAATACAACAGAAAAAAATATTATTGTATGGGATATCACACAGAACTAGATGCGTCAATCATTTGACGTACGACTAGCTCAGAAGTTACTCGATTTGCCTGAAACTGCACTGAATGGAGACAAATAATCTTTGATGGTGAATCCCGTTTTCGACCATGCCTTGATGACCAGTGCAAGCGTCTATGGAGACGTCCAGGCCATTAATAGAAAACCGATTGTTATTATTGCATGCCTCACAGACCCACAACAGAGTATCATAATTAGATGATTTCCTTTAACAACATTCTTTTAAGTCATTTTCTTTAACAACTGGGATCTTTTATATGTTAGTCGCAGCACGCTTACAGTGGAGTAGTATGTAGACGCAATTCTTATATTCTCACTGTATTTTCGTTCTCTTATGCAACCCAATACTAAACTTTTAACGAGATCATGCTCAGAAACACATAGCGCACCATCCCATGAATTGTCTGAAAACTTCACATGAAAGCTAGTTCGTATTATTTCTCATTCATAGAAGCAATTTAGACCTGATGGGAAAGCACCAGACATCCTTTAGAATACTTAATAGGTAGCTATAAGTTGCAGACAATTAGGCAAGAAATCCATTACTATCTATTAACTTATGTGTCAATATTCCATTGGTGGACAGCTTGCATCCGATCCAGAGATGGTTCAGTGTTTTATTGTATACCATTGAATCAGAAAGTAACAATTACTATGTTTTCTAAAATACAGCAAGTCTGCTTAAAATTAGGTTGGATGGTTTTATTTGAAGCACTGAATCGTCTTGAAACATATTGGACCAAAAAGGCGCTTTACAATCATTCAATTGTTAAATTGAAACTGAATAAAACCTAATTTTGTACAATATACGTCAAAAATTAGGATTTAAAATATAAGAATGTTTTATAAATGAACGCAGACATAGGGTATCCTAAAAATGATGGCAATTCCAATCAACCAATAAGAGTTTAAGAGAGAATTAACGAATCCTGGTCACATCACTAAGTAGCATAATCTGTTGGAAATATATTCAAAAAGGTATTTTGTGATAAACGAAACATATTTATAATTGTTTTAAAAATACCGGTAGCTAAGGTAAGCATAATTGGGATTTTATATATCAGCATTAGAGTATAAATATATAGTTAAATTTCATCGCTTGTTTGCTTCATTGAAGTTATTTGATCCTTAATTATAATATGCAGCTATCCAGTTTCCTTTCTTTTATACCTACGTTTTTTTAAAGGAAGGTAACACAATAAAAAGAAACTATTTTTCCCATTAATAAAGTTCTACCTCTTAAAACACTTCCATAATTTCAACAGAACTCAGTCACAAGATAGCAACTGAGATTTATTTTTATGTCTAAATACAAAATATAGTTAACGAAATATAGTGAACAAATTATAATTAAAGAACCTATGTGACTATCTTCTAAACAATCTAAAAAAATTCTTTAAGATACACAGTTTAGTACCATTAATGTGATCACCTGTTAAAAAAGTCAGAATAACCACCTTTCGCAGAGCGAACTGCTACGATAAATGTAGGTAGAGAGTCAATTAGATTCTTGAAGGGGCTCACTGGGATGTTGAGCCACATCGACTCCGGTGCGGTGGCCAGCTGCACTGGATGACCCAGGCGAGGATCCATGGCGCGAACAACCCGATCGAGATTGTCCCATAGATTCTAGATTGTACTTAAGTCAGGTGAGTTTTCTGGCCAGGGGAGAACGGTAAACTCATCCTGGTGCTCTTCGAACCACGCAAGTACACTTCCAGCTGCATGATACTTCGTATTGTCCTGCAGGTAGATGCCATAATCCTGAGGAAAAGCTTTGCGCATATAAGAGTGGACACGATACGCATAGTTGCGTACTTGTATTGATCCATCATGCCTTCCACAATGATGATTCCCCGGATCATAATCCTCCAGCCTCCAGCCTAGACCCATCAGTCAATGGCTTCAGGGTGTTTGCTTTCAGAAGTTTCACGCCGTACACGCACAAGTCTATCTGTCCGATGGAGCATAAAACGTGATTCATCGGAAAACAACAACTGCCGCCACTCCGTGGAAGTCAAATTGTGGTACTGGCGTGCAAATTCCAGCCTTAGTTGCCGATGAACACCAGTAAGTATATGTGTATAAACCAGGCATCTGCTTCGGAGGACCAGACGCAGCAACATACGCTGAATAATAGTTTGGGAGACACTGTTGGTAGTTCTTGGTTCATGTGGGCGGCCAATTGCTCAACGGTTGCACGTCTTTTCACCCGAATGCATCTTTGCAGCCGTCATTCATCTCTGTCATCTATGGCCAGTGGTGCACTACATTTGCCACGCCGCTGATTTTGAATAGTCCCATTTTGCCATACACGATATACTTTTACCACGGCTGCACGCGAACAGTTCACAAACTTAGCCATTTTGGAAATACTTCCACCCTTGCCCCGAAAGCGACTGATCATGCCCTTTTAGACGTAGGATAAACCTCTTTGTTTCTGCGCTACGCCAACAAATACAATGCTTTGCGAAGCCCTCACATACCCTTTATATACGCTCAACTGCACTGTGCTGGCACCTGCCTTCTGTGATTGTTTATTTAACGTCGACGTCGAAAGTACGTGGGAGTCACATTAATGTGACTGAACAGTGTACGAAGAGAAAAAAGTTCTACCCTTGTTACTTTCCACTAAAAGTTGTCTGTCTACAGCATGTCAAATTCAAATTGACCCCAATTTTCCGAAAAGGCCCGATGTATAATTTGAATTAATATATCATCCCACGTGTATTCCTCATTAACCAACCATGATTCGAAATCTCAAGACCAATCGCCAATACAGCATTACGCAGATTCAAATGTAACTTTGATAAAATCATTCAACCCTCATATATTGTACCTACTACATTAAATTGACTAGAAAAACTTAAAAACTCAGTTTTCAATAAAAACTCAAATCAATGTTGTGTGATTAGGGCATTTGAAATCACTTTGTTCACATTACTTTAATAACTAATATCTGTTTCCCTCTGTTTATTTTCCGCTATCATTACTCCATCACTCTAATACGATTGCTATTTAAAAATAATTAAGATGTATTATATATTAGTAAGAACTCATTTTATATGTTTGTTATAGGAATATTTTTATTGTGTAAAATAAAGTTGCTTTTTCTAATATTAAGTTACAAAATTAATCGAATTTACTTGCTGAATAATTTGTTTTTTTTCTCTCTGCTTCATATATAAAGGAGTCCCTACTCTCTTTGGTTCAAGTAATTTAGTCTTTATTAAATTTATTTCTGCTATACAGGAATTAGTTTCCAAGAAAGAACGCTTAGATATAGATTAAAAAGGAAATAAACGAGAAATTTAATAAGTTTAATTTCTTACTTTTTTCTTCAATGCTTATTTAAAGTGGAGCACAGATCAGTATGGAGAAGCTTCTTCAAAAGAATGTTGAAAACCTTCTTATTCTAATATTTCATTCACGGTTGAAAGAATTTTATAAAGACGACTTTTGAGAAAAACAGTCAAGAATGTCAAAATTCTCAATGTTGCTTTGATATTTAGTCAAATTTTAAGCAAATCACGTTAGAAATGTCATAGTTCTTGAAAATAGTTTCAGTTTTTAACTCTTTTTTGGTTATATGCTTAAGAAGTTCTTTTATTTTATTTCTATCATCTGAATTATCTATTTTAATTTAATTTTACTTCAAGGTTCTTATTTAAAAGCACTCTATTAGTTTTATCGAAAAAGAATACTTCTTTTATATTAATTGTTTTAAACATTGCATTGATTAACTGATATTTTTTTACACGCTTAACTAGATTAAAAATATTTTCAAAGGAAATTTCAAGAAAATATGATAGTTCTTTTTTTATTCCCTGCTTGTATAATTTGAGTTCTTGTAAAGGAGAAACACATTACGCGTATTATTACAATTTAGAAGCTCTTTTTATCTAAAAAAATATATAAAATGAATTCTTTCAAATGAATGTCTTTTATGAATATTTTCGTAATTTTTCATCTGTGAAAACTAATTAAAATACACTTCTTGACATAGAAAATGTAACACCGTGAAAAAAGTGAAAAGAAGTGATGAAAAATGACGCACAAATAGAGAATACATAGTTAAAAAAGTAATTTTATTTACAAAAAAATAATTTTCATACATCGATGAAAATCTTGAAAAGACTTAGTAGAAGGAATAAGAACTTATCTTCTTTCATCTGTTCCCCATAGTCCATCCTCTATTTGAGGTTGAAGCCATGTCCATTCACGTTTCAGATATATTCCATCTGGGAGAGATTAGGCGATATTGCAGGTCAAGGAAGTAACTGGGCCATGCTACATGGATTATCTGTTGATTAATTTTGTGTGTGGCTGCTGGTTTCCCAGGTGAAAGCAACATTTTGCAGCTGCTGGTTATATGGTAGCACTACCGACTGCAGCACCTCATTAAATCATCGTGCCATCTAAATGATGCTGATGTGTACCATGAAGGATCTGCTGTATTGTGCCAAATGACGCCAAATCTATTATGCCAGAATGACCAGCGGTAGAACATTCAACAATAGTGATCGGATTGGCTCTATTTACCCTCACCTGGCAAGTATTATGAAGAAAATGAATTAAGAACACTTAAATGAGGCATTAAGTCATCCAAATGGCTCGGTCGAAGTCTTAAAAGTTGATAAGTTGGAGTCAATAGCAGTCTACGTATTGGGTAACTTGAGAAAGAAACACTTTCTGACCGTCTTTATAAAACTGTTCTCTCAGATACTGGAACATCCAATGACCAATTTCCTACGCATTTTGAAGAATTCCGAGAATAGTTAAATGTAGGGTAGCCATCCCTTGGGATTCGTAAGTTAATCCCAAGTACGTTCAATTACATGTCTTGGGGAACCTAGTTTCCTACGATGAGTCACATTTCGTACTTCTATCCATCTGATCCAAACTCTATGAACATTGAGAGAAGCATCTAAATTCTTTTTAGCAGCAATACAACGGTAAAACCAAATAATTGTAACGGGTCTATCCGCAAACCTTCAACTAATCCTATTGGGGTAAATTTCTTTTTAACTTTATGTTCAATTGAAAACTTTCTCCCGAAGAAGAATACTTGATTTATTCAAATGAGTTGTTATATTTAAGTGTAGACATTTAGGTACGCGGAGTTGGTCGAAATTGGAGAATAAGTTATAAGATTGAGTTGAGATGAGAATTACGACCTTAGATCGTACAAGTAAGAGATTTACCATGAAGTCTAGCGTAGAAGTCCAGAGTGTTCCAAGAGGAAGTGGAGTAGATTGTACTCATATGTCAAGTATCCTTAAGTCGTGTGATTGCTCTTCTAATTGATTACTAAGTGCATTTCCTTCCTTTAGTTCTTTGATTTAATGGGAGAATAAATCTGAGTTTGAAACTGGTTATGGCTGATCTTTACTCGAACCCCCAAACACCAACTACCGCTACCAGGTTGTTACATAGTTGTGCAAAAGCCTACAAGAGAGAGCTTACTTCTCTTATAAAACTATCCAATTACATAAACTGCCTTTGGTGTCTTCATCCAGGCATTTCTTAATCCATCCGTGTCTTCTGGAACGCAGAAATTCTTGAAATTCTCGATTCCCCGGGCCAGTGATCTTCAAAGGTTTTTGATAGTATACCTCTAAGACGAAAATAGCTATAAGTTGTGCTTCACCTTATAATATATATATATACACAATCAAACCCCGATCTAACGAATTCATCGGGACTGAACATTCTATTCGTTAAATCGGTGTTCAAACAAAGTATAAATTTATTGGCCTTTACCTTTTGAAAATTCTATTATAATCAACTACACAAAAAATATCTATAGTTAGAAATTACGCTTTTTCTATTCAACTGCTAAAAATACTAAAAATTAATTATTACGGACCAATCAACTGGAAATTTTAATATATTGACTAACAGATGTTTAAAAATCTTTTTTATCCCCTGACTCGAAAGGGTTCTTTTTTTGACTTAATGCAGAGAAGAAAATACTGTGTCATTTACATCCTGCTGTATGAGGTATGTTTTCACAGTTTCCAAACAATGCAAAGAATTACAAAATATAACAATTTTGATAAGAGTTTCATTTCTATGTTCTGCATCAGAATCGTTATTCATTGGCTCCAACAAATCAACCATTTCCTGAATTTCAGTTGCACTGATTAGCAGTCCGTCATTAAATGAAATATAATCATTAAAATCTTCAAATATCCTCTGCGTAGTGGACTGGAGGAGATAAGAAAGAAGTTTCCTGTCCTATTCAAAATTCACACGGTAAGTTACTCATGATTCATCCGCACCTCTGTCTAATCCCGCTTTGCACCCTTTACCGTCAAAATTGGCAACTGACAAGAAATACCTTTTTTTTCTGTTCCGGACAAAAAAGACGTTAATTGGAAAAAAAAATTCAATTTTTTCTAACGCAAATGAAATAATTTGTTAATTCGGGATTTATCATTCGTTAAATAAGGGTTTTTACCTTCATTTTTATCGTGGAAAGAGAAAAATGCTTAAATCGCGAAATTCGTTTAATAAGGGTTCGTTAAATCGGGGTCCGGCTGTGTATATATATATTTATGTATTATAATTTAAATTAAAGTATTTTTTTTTGTATTGAATGAATTAGAATTTTTTTTCATTCTGTATGTGTGTTTGGAAATACATTTTTAAAAATATATTTATCCAAATAAGAGACGATGAAATGAGGTGTAATTTTTAAAATGAAGATCTTATAGCAATAAATCCAATTAGTCGCACAGCGGTTTTTGTTGCCTTGAAAAGTAGGAGGAAAATCTGATTTTCTGATAAATTTAGGAATTGTTATTTAATTTTAATGAGAGAAAGTTGAAGGAGTAGTAGAAAGACGAGAAAAAGGAAGAAAAAGTCAAATATTTTTTCCTAAATATTCATATGTATCCAATTTATCTGGTTCCCGGTTCTTAGTGCTGAATTTCATCACGTTTCTACGAATACGAATGCAGCTTTTCAAACAGTAGAATTCTAAAAGTTAGTCATTTCCTTTTTCCAACAATTTTGAAATTTGTGACTTCCTTTTTTAAATTGACTGTGAATGTAAATGACATGAGCTGTAATATTTAAAAGAGGTATTTTGTTAAATCAGCCTATTAAAAGTTGCATGTTCTTTCAAATTTTTGCTCGTAGTTCTAATTATGATTGCTTAGTTCTTTCCCTTTTAAGTACCTTTACGCCGGTAACTTCTATGTCTATAATAGCACTTTTTTTGTTTATTTTTCTTACTCTAAGCAACCGCCATACTTGATTTTATAAAACTGTTTGATACAAAGAAAAAAAATCTATTAAATTTTATAATTCTTGTTAAAGTTGTTAAATTATTCAAATATTTCAAAATGTGAAACATTTATAATTAATATTCGTAAGTCATATAAATATTATTTTGAAAGAGTAATGATCAATTATAATTCTTTGCAAAATGTTTGTTTTTCAGTGTTTTTATATTTAGTGAATAAACTTATTCTGTTTTGGATTTTTGGATATTGTTCTTACCACGACCCGACAGAAAAGGACAAAACAGAAGACGAAAATACCCAGTCAGTTTTTTTTTCTGATTGCCTTCGTTGTGTATACCAACTCTTCTGTATCATATAATAACAAGCTTTTTAGTTCACTTTTATTATTTTTTCTCGTCCCATCAATTTCTTCTATCTTGTTTTTCTTGTTTTGCCTAGCGTGTTCAGCAACATTCTTTTTTCCTTTCAAATATCACATAACATGATATTCGCTGGCAATTTAACAAGTAAGCAATCGTCAGTGGAGTTGACTTTCTTGTTTTCCCGAACAACCTTTTTTTTTCAAAATATCTAATTCGTAGCTTGTTTAAGATAACTTTATCTTCGGACTCCAGCTCAGGATTTTGGACATGTCTTTTGCTAAGTTAACGATACTGCTATCTATTATTTTACGAGGAAAGTCCTTTATTTGTAGTTTTTTTTACGTGTAAAATAAATGTTTTCATTATTTAATACATTAAATGTATTGTTTAAGAATGTGAACAGAATAAAACCATTTTAATATGATAGATACTTTATTAAATAAGCTACTTTAACTGAACCAATTTTTGTTTGTTTATTATAGCTTGAACTCATTCGAAATTCCAGATCCACATGCACCTTTTAATTTTTGAATATTTTTAACAAAAATAATTTACAGCTTAATTGATAATGATGCAGTGGTAATTGGTTCATAAGTCTTTTCTATTTTTTATATATAATTCCAAGTAAAATTAAATTTGCATGTTGGACAGAATTCTCATTTTTTAAAACTTTTCTAAGTAAACAATCCTCTTAGGAAGTTAAAAATACATCTAATTCAACGTGATAAATTATGACGTCTTATAACTTTAAAAATATTAAAGACGTAATTTAATTTCACTTGAATTAATGCCATTTTTAAGGACGATGAGAATTTTAGATTTTCTAATGAAATTTTATGATGAAATTTTTAAAAGATATTGCTATTGTTCAGATTTAAAAATAGAGCTAAATTAAACAAAAAAGAGAAAGTTTCTTGTGTTTTTAAATTATTTTAGAACGTTAGAATCTAATGTACTTCAGGAATATCTTAGTTCCTTTGGTTTTATTGAGTTCCATCACATGTTTCATAAATCATTAACATTATTTAAAATATTAGAACATCCTGGTACATATTTTAAAATATTTGAAAGCTGTGTTCTGTTTCTAGAAACTGTCTTAGATTACGTATTCCTGACCTTTTCTTTTCAGTCCTTTAAAATTCTTCTTTTTTCTCTGTTGATTCAAATATTTCAGAGTTAAAGTTTTGAAAAAGTGTAGAAGGGCTACTTATGTGAGGGAAATTCAAGAAAATAAAGGTATTGAGAGAGAGAGAACTGACATGTGAATTATCGAAAATGTCATGGAGAAAAAATAATTCTGAACTTCGTTTTTGTACAATTCTATGTATCACTGTAAATAGAGAAAAAAATCCACATTTAAAACATGAAAGAAAAAAAAAACTCAATTCTTTTTTGCTATCGGAGATAACAGATTTTTAAAATGATATTTCAAAGCTAAACGTGTTAGAGATTTATTTATTTAATTATTATGTACTGGCTCTTTTTGTTTGAGACAAATATTGATCGAGATAATCGTTTTTTTCAATTTCGCTGTACTGTTTTCTTAAGTGTACTAATGTTCTTCAATTCTTAAACTGAGTTTCAAGAATCAGTTAATTTTACACATATAAAGGGCAAAATGAACATAAAATCACTTTATTGTATGAATATAGAAAAACTTAAATTATATATGATGCATTTTTTCAATTTTTCTACTTTATTGTGATTTTAGAATCTATATGCTCTTAAAAGAATGAAGGGGAAAAATTCTCTCAATAGAGCTACTTTGCATTTTTAAACTTATGTATGATGAATTATATTCCTTTATATATATTTTTCTTTCTTAAATTCATCATATAGTTATTTCATTACGTCGAGCTCTGAAGCAAAACGAGGGCTTTTGGTGATGGACTTTGTAATTTGGAATCATGGTATCTGAATCACGGTCATCTGAGCTGGGACCCTCTCTCTAAATTTCTAAGCAGCACCAACATGATGACTTTGAGACATGAATGATTTTAAATTAGACCGTTTACACGGCGGGTTTTTCGTGACAACAAGACTCGATCCCGCTACTCGACAACGCTGGCTACGAGTTCGCGTACATAGCCACTCAGTTAACGCAACCACATTGAAATTAATGAGAGCTTAAAATATAAAGGTTAAGAATCGAAACCTGAATAACTATGGATCTTAAAACAACCGGAAAGTTTGATATAAAAACAGCATTTGTTTTAAAATAGAAAGAAAAAACTCATGGCAAATAATCAGAAAACTATGAAGATGTACACAACGTACAGAGGAGATGAAATCTCATACTATTTTATAAAATCTGAAATATCTTTTGATCATTTCTCACTTTATAACATAACCCTTTAAGATCCGAAATAGTTTTATCTTTAAATATTAAATTATTCTGGGTATTAATACTACATTGACCCCTTGACATTTGAAAAAATAACAAAAAATAGGTCACCTGTGAAATTTTACACCATTTTTAGCTCTACGTTGTAGAATAAACAATCTTAGTTAAACTAAAATTGTTACAAATAAGGAAATTATCGATGTATACTTAATTCCTTTACTGACTCATATTTATTTATTCTGAAAATCTTTAAAGCATGTTTTTGTTTTTGACAAGTATAAAAAGACGCTGTATTTTTCACAACATGTTTACGAACTATTATCGTAATTTTCACATCTGCACTTGTGAGACCTTGAAACGTTATCAATACAATGAAAATGGCTATATATTTGTTGCCCTTTATCCTGATATAGCCAGGATAAGAAGCATAATATGTATAGCTGGTGGATTAGAATACTTCGATCTTTTGCGGGGGAAATTGCACAAAACTGTTATCTTCATTATCAGTTAAAATACTTTTTGTTAGTAGGTAGAGAGGCTGCTAACGCTTCAGATATCTAACTTAAATTTTAAGAGATCCATTTTGACTTTTGGACGAATTTGATTTTATATTGTATCTTGCTTGCACAGAAACCAAGAATTTGCAACAGCTAAAGCTAAAACTATAAAATGAACGGGTTCAAGAGACTTTGATGGTAAAGAATAATCCAAAAGTGTTTTTCCATTGCAAATATATCCATGTTTTTTTTTCATCGCTCCTATGTGAATTTGATTCTCCTTCCAGTATTAGTGGTTCATATGTTTCGTTTGCATCATAGTCATCATCCGAGAGATCACTAAGCTCAGAATCTGATTTATTCATCAACTGCAAAATTTTTTCTTGTGAAAAAATTCTTTTTCTTTTAGACACCGGAAAAAGGTTTGGTTAAATGTTAGCACAGTATTCCATGGAAAATAATAACACTTATCAGGAAATGTTATTACTTAAAAGGAAATTAAAATATTTAAACCACACTTCATCAATTCCTTCCCAAAAAACCCCAGATTTTTTATGGGGAGGGGGAGAGATGGATGCAGATATTTTTGTTTATAGGATGAAAATGCTATAAGCAAATGTATGGCAGAGAAATCTAATTGCAAAAAGAGCGAGAGAAAGAAAAAGGTACTCATTCACGGTAACCCCGAGGAAATAGGGTATTAATTATATAATAATATAATTCGTTTTTTTATTTAGTCTTCTATCAACATTATTGAAGCAGAAAAGAAAAACTCACATGACAAGCTCTTATCTTTACAGCTGCAGTGACTCAAGTAACGCCCAAGTCACACGATCGGGCGGGTAACAAAATCCCGAGTCCTACAAGCAACATTAATAGAATATAATTAATATTTTTACTATTTTATATATACAATTATTTAAACATTAAGACACAAATGTGTATTGAAGCAATTAGAAATATATTGTGTTTTCGTTGTATTTGAACGCAAAGTTACATTTGCCAGCTGAAAGTGAAACATAGATTATAACCACCTTTTTTATATAAAAAGTGACACTTGACATTTTCTGCAAACCCACTAAATCGTTTGAATCGGGATTTGATAATTTAAGACTATTCCAGAAGCAAAAATGTAGAAGAATATTTAACCCGCACGATTGTGCGGATTGGGTCTTAAATTGATATCAGTAGTATTGCTATTTTGTGTATTACATTTATACTAAATATACAGTTAGTGCAAAATCTATCTTTAAAAGCTTTTGAGTCCATTAAAATATTTTTTCATTCTTTGAAAGATAATAAATGTAAGCTTTATATATGGTTATTTTTTTAGAAAACTTATTTTTTTCAACAATTAGATTCGGGTTTGTAGCCTAATTTTTATTTTTGATTTTGTTGATATTTCTATTTGTTTTATTTAGTGTTTGTCTACTGCATTGTGAGTTTAGTAAATGTTTTAGTGATGAAAAGTAAATAAAAAAGAGCTCTGAAGTGTTCTGTTAAAGGTAATCAAAAGTCAAAAAGCATACTATTCTTAAAAATCCAATAATGCTGCTTTTAGTACTCTGACACATTCCCATTTATAGCTTATTTTGAAAAGTGAGCTGGTATATGAAATTCACTTTATGAAAACCTTTTTATTTTCTATTCCGTATCATACTTAACGTGAATTACTTTAAAAATGCCTTTTTGTTGGATTTTGTAATTTCTGAAATGATTTACATTAAAATGGATACTTTTCTCTTAAGTTGAAGCTAAAAATATTTTTTTGGCAATATTTTAACCTTTTTCTATTTCTTTGCATAGTCAAACTGGGGAAAAAAGAATTTTCAATTGAGAACGTAAGCTCTTATCCTCTCCAAACACTCGCTCAAAGTACATCTATCTAGAAATATATTTTCGAAATCGTATATATAGTTCAAAAAGGGTGTGCAGATATCCCTGGAGATGACAAAATTGGGGGAAAAGAACAGGACAAGATAGGAAGCAGGCTAATCCCAAAGGCTCTCCCCTTCCAGTAAAGAATGCAACTGGGATAAAGCAAGCCCCTTACTTAGCACGACATTCCCCCCACTTTTTCTTCAATGCTCACCCTCTTCTGATATGAAAGGACACTGCACTTATTGGATCACAGATGGTGACATACCCCGCGAAGACGAACTATCCTTTGGACCTGTCAACAAAGTCCAAGAGAAGTCCACCACTTTGTGTCTCTTCAGGCAATGCAGGGTCACCAAGAAAAAAATTCTATTGGGGTCGACTTTCTTCCTCGCTTTGTTCTGTCTTACTCATTGCGAAATCTTTCCTCCTCCCTTTAAGTCTTTTGCCTGTGAATTCCCCTTTCTTTTGGCATTTCCTGGGGAGATTTTCTTCAGCTCTCCCCATCTTCAGCAGATAGTACATAAGATGGTTTTCTTGTTTTCACCTGAGAGAGTGGATAAACAAAGCTTGGGAGATTACAATACAAGATATCATATTATTTCTCGTTGTCATATTTTGGAGACGATTTTCAAAATAAGTGAAAAATGTGTAATATATATATATATAGATATAGATATATACACCCAGAGAGAGAGAGAGAGAGAGAGAGAGAGAGAGAAAATAAATATCTCGGATATATAAATTGAATTTTCGGGAGAATATTTTGTTTGGTGTTTCTGATACAGTTTTTCTTGCTTTAGTTTTTGAGATTTTCTGTTTTTCCTTAGTTTTCGCATATGCAACAATAAATGCAGTATTTAACCTGGAGTTCTTAAAATAGTCTTATAAATACAGAAAATATATTTATTTCCACATATTTGGATTAGTTTTTATGAATTTAAAGCACAAACCTCGCATGCCCTATAATAAATTTGTGGAAAAACAAGTAATGCAATGTATTTTGACAAAATAATCTTAATATGCACTTTTGCTGTTTATTTAGTGATATAGGATTGTAGTTTTAGATAAGGGATTTATAATCCTACAATGGTATTTTCATTTATTGCTATACTTACTATAAATAATAGTTAAACTTGAAATTTCCTTGTATCGTTTTTCTTTCTCGATTAGCCAGTTCACCCGAGTCTATTTCACTTAAATTTAGTTAAACTCCTCCCCCCCTCCAATCTTTTTATTATTAATTTATTTTAAAAATCAAATTTTTCAAATCATATTATCTTAAAATGTGTTTGGAACTTATTAAATTACTCAAATAAATAATTAATTTGACTTTTATGTTACTGTAAATTTTGAAACAATGGAGCTTCTCTGTGGTGCAAGACAATATTCCACTTCATTTATTTTATTACACTATTAAAATATGTTTTTTAATCGTAAGTAGCAATGATAATAGCTAGTAATGTCATAGCTACATAAAGTAGCAGTGACTTACATAGTTAAAAAAGGATCGATAAAAGTAATTCTTTCCCAAAAGCCTAATACAAATATTTGAAAAAGCCCATAAAAATAATTTCATTAGAAAAGTAGTTTGTTTTGAAATGAAATTATTTTTATTAGCTATTTTAATTTGCTCTAAAATCCCGAATATTTTCAATTACTTTTAAGTTTAAATTAAAATTCAATATATATATATATACATAAACATATAATGTTAATTTTCTCTTTTTTCTTTATGTTTTTTATTTAGTTAGATTATTTATAATCATCGATTTCGAGCTTCTGGAAATTTTTAATCAATTCTAATTATTGTGAGTTTATAAGCTCTTGAGAAAATAAGGATTCATTTAAATAAAATTCTTACGAATTTTATAAGCAAGTGATTCTGTATCATACTTTGATAAAAGAAACTTATAAAACTTTTACCGCAATTAATCGAACACAAAATGTAACCAAGGTGTTTGAAGGAGCAAAGAGCAAAATCCCTTGAAAATAGCACAATGCTTTAAAAAATAGCTCCTTTTTTAACGCGAGTACAATTTTTTTGACTGCATATGTGAAATTTTTATTTTTTAATATTTGTGTATACATTTTCATTCAGAACACAAATTTTAAAAAAAGTTCCAATTTTCAAAATTAATATCGATTTATTTGAAGCATTTTTTGAGAGACTGCATTTAACTATTTGAGACATTCTGCGGTTGAATACTAAATAAAAAGTTTCTGGGTTCTAATAAAATATTGAGCGAGTTTCTTATTATATTTTGACAGAAAAGGATTATGGAAATTACCTCCAGTAAATTCAACTATTTGAAAATTTTTACACTAATTTAAGTAACTTTATTTATTCTAAAATACAGAACACACGCTCAATAACTTGGAGGTAATGCTACTTATGATAAGATGAAGAACATGTTCTCAATTTACTGCACATAAATTTATATATATCTAAGAAAATTACTGTAATAAAAGTGAGATATTACAGAGGAAGAATCCTAAAGAACAGGCAGTCTGGAAATGTACTGCATGAATAAATATATGCTACACTGCCAACTCATTACAATATATGAAACTGTTGGTTGACATCAACATCACTTAAGATTAGTATAACAGGAAAGAGAAAAGATGTAGATTTTTTGTATATATATACATTCTTGAGTAATTTACTCGAATTGACCTTATATGCTTAATATTAAACATGAAACTAAAGTAATTATCAAAAAGATAATCATGTATAGTTATTGTAGCTAAGTTTAATCATGTATAGTTATTGCAGCTAAATATAATCATGTATAGTTATTGTAGCTACATTTAATCATGTATAGTTATAGTGACCAATGATTTTGCATTATTCTACGATGGCTTTACTACTCGCATTTTAATGGTAAAATAAATTGCATGACTACAGCAATAATGAGGAAGATACTAAGTGATGGCAACAGCAGTCATATGTCAATGTCTGAAAGGAGAAACAGGTTGTACACATGAAACATACAGGACATACATTTACATTATTAACAAGCACTCAAACTTGCAATCCCGATTATTTAAAAAAAGACTAATGTCTTACAAACTTTTAACACACATAGCATAAATGCCGGAAGATATACTCTCAAGAGCCAAAACATTATGACTACTCCTACATTTTGCAATTAACTCGCCTGGATGACGTTGAAGGCACGTGATTAGGTGGAAGTGGTATTTAACTGCTGCTGGAGAGTCTGAAGAATCATTCTTTCATTTACTTCTGTGTGTGATGGGAAAGCTGCGGATCTAAGCGACTTTCATAGAGGGCAGATTGTAATGACTCGAAGGCTCGGAACAAGTATTTCCGAAACTGCACGACTCGTGGGTTGTTCGCAAACTACAGTTGTTAGTACTTATGCAAAAGGGATGAATGACGGTGAAACCAGCAGTAGACGACAGGGTGTTGGACGTCCACACGCTATCAAAGAAAAAGGTCGTCGGAGACTGTCTCGCATTGTGAAGCAAAACCGGAGCGAGACAGTGGTTCAGCTGACAGACCAATACAGTGCAGGGCCAAGTACAATAGTATCCGAGCACAGTATTCAGCGGACACTGTTAGATATAGGGCTAAGCAGCAAAATTCCCACTCGTGTATTTTTGCTGACCAAGTGTCATCGCCAACTGCGCCTGCGCCGGCCCCGGGAACATCGCGACTGGTTCATGGATCAGTGGGAGAGAGAGTTGCCTGGTCAGAGGAATCACGGCTTGCCATTCATCCTGCCGATGGCCGCGTCAGGATACGCCGTCTTCCAGGCGAACAGTTGTTCCCTCAATGTACAGTAGGTTGTGCACAGACCGGTGGTGGTGGTATTATGCTTTGGGGGACGTTCTTTTGGGCGTCTCTGGGACCCGTGGTTGTGGCAGAGCAGACCATGAATGCTACAGGGTATCTGAACATCATTGCGGACTAGTTGCACCTTTACATGGCCTCTGTTTTTCAGGCTGGAAATGGAATGTTCCAACAGGACAACGCCCTGTGTCACAAGGCTAAAATTGTGTTGGAGTGGTTCCAGGAACATGATGCTGAATTCCAGTTAATGTCCTGGCCGCCCAACTCACCGGATCTCAATCCGATAGAACACATTTGGGATATCATGTGACGACAGCTCAGAGTTCAAAGACCACCAATTCGCAATATCTTGGATTTGCGTGACCGTTGCTTAAACATCTGGTGCAATCTGTCTCTGGCCATCTACCAAGGACTTGTGGCATCCATGCAAAGGCGGGTTGAAGTTGTGTTGCGCGCCAAAGGTGGGCCAACTTGTTATTGACAGGTGGTCATAATGTTTTGACTCTTGAGTGTAATAGGGAATCAAATGGTAGGTCCCACAGAATCATTTAGTCTATTAAATCCCTCTTACAACATCATGAAAGTTCAGAGATTTCCTTATGAGATTTTTAGCTATCTACTGATAGATTAGATTAGAATATAGTATCACATATGTATATTCACTACTCAGAACAATCAGCATTAAATCTTAGAGGTTCAAAAATTAAAATTAATGTTTATGATATTCTTAATACTAATATATCAAAAAGTGGTAACTCGTCTCAAACATTTTGGGATTATTTAAAAATTATAGCATGCAAATAAACGATTTTTTAAAGGGTAAATTGCTAAATTGATTCAACAGTGATAAATATTTAGCTGTTCTATTCCACTTTTACATTTTTTTTACATATTTTTATATGTTTTTGATGCATGCATTTACATTCGAATAAAAATGATTTATCGCAATTTGGGGTTTCTATGCTTTAATTTTAGTATGAGGTGTTTTCGTATCTTTTGAAAAAAATTATCTATTATTATCTCCTCCAGTCAAAGTAGGTTTTTTCTTTTGCTTTGATACAAAATCTGATGCAACAAATTTCACCTGTGACTAAAAAGTATCAATATATACTAACAGTAAGTTAATATATATAACTATATTAGCTATAATTAATTAATTATATATAATTGTACTAACTATAAGTAATTAACTATAACTGTACTAACTATAAGTCATTAACTGGAACTGTACTAACTATAATTAATTAAGTATAACTAATCTTTCTTCAAGTTATTAACTATGTGATTATCACTCTACTAAATATAAGTAACGAACAATAACTATATTAACTATGAGTAATTAACTATATCTGAGTATTAACTATAAGTAATTAACTATATCTGAGTATTAACTATAAGTAATGAACTAAACAGCTATACTAACTAAAAGTAATGAACTATAACTATACTTACTTTAAGTAATTAACAATAACTATATGTAACTAAGTATAGATAACTGTAAATAACTAATAATTAAAGATTTATAGCTAATAATTTAGGTTAATCACAAAATTCTATGTGCAACATTAAAGATATCTAACTATTGAGAAATCATATTGTCCTCGTAATAAATGCATTCTGGTTTTAAGATATTTTAAAAGAAAAATACCTTTTTCTTATATATATATATTGTACACGGTGCTATATTATTAATATTGAAGAACAGTGGCGTAACGTACACCCCCGTAACCCTCGTATTGCGGAGGGGAGGGACTCTAGGAGGGGCCCAAATCTTGACTGACTGTAAGTACATATTTGAGCTTGGGTCCCAAAACCTGAGTTTGCAGGACCCAATATTCTCCGTTACGTCATTGATGAAGAATGTGTGTTTTAACTTTTTCCTTTATTTCATAAAATCTAATATGTTTACTCACAAGTTCATTAAAAAATATTCATTTATTCATTTTTCAGAAAGATTATTTATCTTACATTTTTTTACTTTTAAAATAGATGATTAAAATAATAATTTACACAATAACTCAAATCTCGTAGCAAGGCTAAATAATTTTAATTGACTTAATAGAGCAGCTTGAGACACTTCATTACTTAAAAGTTTATTTTAATTTTTTACAAACTACATTTCTGCATATATTTTAAAATTAAGGGAAAAGGGAGGGAAATTTAACTTTTGCTGGTCAAAAGATTAAAATTCAACCCATTTACGGAAAATTTTATTAGAATTTTGAAAACTGGAACACGAGCAGTTTTAATGTCTTTCCTCTTAATTAAGAAGTTACCGTAATAAAAAAAAGCTTTCCTAAAAGTGTTTGATGGCAGCGAAAGTATCTTACTCTATAGGTCGTTACATGATGTCAAAATCACTTACAGCACTAATGCTTGCTTTAATCAGCCTTTGATGTTGAGCCCCTCAAAATTCCCATTAGGTTACCGAAAATGAGAATCAAAAGTGTATTCATTATTCCATCATTAGCTACCTTATTTTCGTCAACAACATAATTACTTCCCCGGCAGCTTAATTGCCAGATGAAAATTCCAAAATAAACATAGAATTAAATGCAGCTAATAATAATTCCAGATAATGGCTCTAAAATGTGCAGAAAACCAAATTGCATTTGTGCCGTAAAAAATGAGGACTCGAAGAAAATAAAAAACAAATATTTTGCAAAGTCGGCTCATTTTGTAACCATAAGGAGTTACAGTGAATGTATGGTGTGACGTAACCTGGGTTGCGAGAGGGATCACACACACAACTTAAGTAACACAAATGCTTAAGTTTATTTACAAACTTGAGCACCTTTATTATGGTATCTATCAGTACAAAAATTTGAGCCTTTAACTATCAATTACTTGTATCGTCAACCGTTGGGTTCTCTCACGAGAGTCTACAACTGGATATCGTTATGCCCACAGCTATCGCCTCCTCCTACCATCTCGTAGGTTCTTTTGCTGATCTTCCCGTTGCCTGGCAGCCTTCGCCTTTATCACTCCACGCCGATCTCTGGTCACATTTTCCTCCCTCTTTTAAACCTTTTGGGTGGGCTTTTCTCCTATCCCAACAATTTCTTATTGGAAGGAACATGGAACAAGGACCCCTCAGTCTTGAAACCAACCACCATTGGTTCTTCTGGGACAAAAGCCTGCCTAGAATGTGATCCTCTTGTCCCCGTATATTGAAACCACATGAATAGTCTTTAAATCGACCTTTCATTTCGACGCTGAGAATACAATCCTTGTAATTTCTTCCTCATAGTAGCCAGCACTCCGGTCCATGTATGTGTAGCATCGCCTCATGTTAGAAGGAACTATAAAATTAACAGCCGCTGAAACAGGCTTTCTTATTGGAAGGAACATGGAACAAGGACCCCTCAGTCTTGAAACCAGCCACCATTGGTTCTTCTGGGACAAAAGCCTGCCTAGAATGTGATCCTCTTGTCCCCGTATATTGAAACCACATGAAAGGTCTTTAAATCGACCTTTCATTTCGACGCTGAGAATACAATCCTTGTAATTTCTTCCTCATAGTAGCCAACACTCCGGTCCATGTATGTGTAGCATCGCCTCATGTTAGAAGGAACTATAAATTTAACAGCCGCTGAAACAGGCTTTCTTATTGGAAGGAACATGGAACAAGGACACCTCAGTCTTGGAACCAACCACCATTGGTTCTTCTGGGACAAAAGCCTGCCTAGAATGTGATCCTCTTGTCCCCGTATATTGAAACCACATGAAAGGTCTTTAAATCGACCTTTCATTTCGACGCTGAGAATACAATCCTTGTAATTTCTTCCTCATAGTAGCCAACACTCCGGTCCATGTATGTGTAGCATCGCCTCATGTTAGAAGGAACTATAAATTTAACAGCCGCTGAAACAGGCTTTCTTATTGGAAGGAACATGGAACAAGGACACCTCAGTCTTGGAACCAACCACAATTGGTTCTTCTGGGACAAAAGCTCGCCTAGAATGTGATCCTCTTGTCCCCGTATATTGAAACCACATGAAAGGTCTTTAAATCGACCTTTCATTTCGACGCTGAGAATACAATCCTTGTAATTTCTTCCTCATAGTAGCCAGCACTCCGGTCCATGTATGTGTAGCATCGCCTCATGTTAGAAGGAACTATAAAATTAACAGCGCTGAAACAGGCTTTCTTATGGAAGAACATGGAACAAGGACACCTCAGTCTTGGAACCAACCACCATTGGTTCTTCTGGGACAAAAGCTCACCTAGACAGTGATCCTCTTGTCACCGTATATTGAAACCATATGAAAGGTCTATAAATCAACCTGTCACTTCAACACTGAGAATACAATCCTTGCCATTTTATCCTCACAATAGCCCAAACTCCGGTCCTTGTATGTGTAGCATGGCCACATGTTGGAGGGAACTAAAGAATTAACAGCCTTTGAAACAGGCGTGTCCCATATGTAGTTCACTTTTAAGAAAATGTCGTCTGGTGTGACCATTGCATCGGATTTCATAGAAGAAAAGAAAGGTAGCAATCTGCCGTCTAAGAGCTGACGTTTAGATGGACACAGTTCAAGACATTCCGTACTTCATACATGATATCTGTCGATGAAGTTTAAAAATAAAGATGACAAAATTAAAATTACATTTATATGTAAATAATAAAATGTCTAATTATGAATCGTGGGAACACTAAGGATCTCCGACTGATGAGGAAATTAGGAGAGAGATGCTGTAGCTTGACGGTGGTTGAAGACAACAAAGTCCTGCATCAATAGCCTCGTGTTGCTTCAGAATGTGACGTTCATAAACAATCATACATTTAAAGTAAGACATGCAGCGTGTATTTCCTAATACAAAAACGTGTATTTCCTGATACAAAAACATTTATTTCCTAATACAAAAACGTGTATTTTTCCTAATACAAAAACGTGTATTTCCTAATACAAAAACGTGTATTTCCTGATACAAAAACGGTATTTCCTGATACTTTATGGAAAGTTTCTTTTTCTGCATTTGCATGTAAGCCAAAATTATTTTCTGCGTCAGAAGTAGAATGGGTTTAAAAAAACCAAAAGCAAACCAGTAGGAAGGCTTTTTTACAAAAATTATTCTTGACAATTTAGAAATAATTAGTGAGAGCATCTCTCTACAAAAGATACATCGCTATAAAAAGTTACTCCAAAAATAGAAAAAAACTCAATCCGAAAAGTATATTACTTGTGATAATTTCATTTTATTGACACATATATCTTTATTAGAAACCAAAGTTATCAACATGTTATGTTATAATTAATAGAATTTTTTAGAAATTCTACTTCTTGATGTAGAAATAATAGTTTTTTAAATAATATATCGTTTTTGAAAATTTTTTACAAACCATTGCCAATACGTCTATTTTTAGAAAACTTCTGCGGGAATCACAAAGTAACAGCAAATAAAAAAAAATTAACAAGATTTTTTCTTACGGAATTCTCAATTTTCTCTCGGTAATTGATTGCACAAAAATGAAGTAGCCAATAATGTCAAAAATAGTTTTATCAGTGAAAAAAGCTATTTCATAAAGATAGTGAAAAACAGTATATTAATGGAAGAATTCACTTAAAGAGATTATGTATATATATATAAATATATATCATGTTTAATTTTCCTCTTCGTTAGATATTAAAGAGAAATTTTTTTTTCTCTGTAAGTTTTAATAGAAGGGGAAGTCGTGCAGAAAAAGTGAAATTCTATACGTTATTAGAGTTTGCCTTCTCAGAACAGTTAAGTGCTAGTTAGAAAAACCGTATTTTTGATCATCAATTGCGAATGAATAAAATGGCTATTGATGCCAAATAATATTCAATATTGTGAAAGGAATAGTTAAGCTAACACCCTAAATAACATTTATTTATTAGGAAGTAACATAACTCATATATATAGATGAAAATTTAAAATTATTTCTAGGAAAATCCGTATGAAAATTAATATTAATAACTTAATTTTTTAAAACTTTTTTGATGTTACTGTAGAATGAAAAACGTGTATAATTTATTTTCAAGCTAAGAGTTTTGGAAAAAAATTATTTATAGATATTGTATTGGACATAGAACACGAATATAAGAATATTTTTAACTAAAGAAAAAAATTTTCTATCTCCTCTTTAAGACGAATTTGAAATTTTTTATTAACGGGACTGCATTTATGTTTCTGAGTCAAGTCAGTACTTTCTAATTATTATTTCCTGTGTCCTTAAATATTTGTGATTAAATTTTATTCCTCATTTTGAAGGTTATGCATTTTACTTGTATAATTACTTGGATAAAATTAAATGTAAAATATAAATGAAAATGAAATTATGAATTGTCCGTTAAGTATAAAAAATTCTTAAAAGCTTAATAAATATATGATTTGCGCTTATTTTAATAATGCATGGTAATTCTATTTTGAGTGTAAAATATACACGTGTTTTCTATATAAACAAATTGTTTTAAACAAATGTAAAATAGGAATCCTTCTTTTACTGTTTCTTTTTTGCTACATATATTATGTTTTTTCTAATGGTTTGAGGATTAAGCGTTTTTTTTAATAAGGTAAAAAAACTTTCTTTTTTACCCCCCCCCCCATTAAAATACGTACTACGTTAACCTGTTTATTTGATTTCAGTTAATAGTGAACTGAAATAGCTTGAATGATATTGGATGGATCTCTTAATTTAGAACCATGACCAAGCGTCGAGGACAACATCTGAGCCGGTGACTTTCTTTTCTAACATCCACTCGCTATTGATTGCGAGTAAACTGGGAGCCAAAAACCTAGAAAAAAAACTAAACCAAATATTTAAGATGTCAAGAAGAAAAAAAGATTTTTTTCTCTATTAATGGTTAGCGTTAACCTAGCGGTTAATGTCCCCAGCTTAATAACAAGCGATATGCGAGTTGAGTTGTGGATTCCATGAAAGATATTCTTGGAGAATAATGGAGTTTTCCACATTTTAAAACATTAAATCTAATAATTTTATTCTTATTTTTTGAAAATTCGGTGCAGATATTAAAACAATCAAAATTCGAGAGTAAGCAAACGTATGTATGTGTTCATTTATCTATCTATGTGAGGATATTTTCTCATGAACCGCTGAACGCAGAAACGAGTCATAGGTTTCAAATGATGGGAAATAGTTCTAGAAATCCATTTTGACCATTTAAGATTCTGAATTAGAGTTAGTCAAAAAGGTACAAATTATAAACTTTAAAATGCATGACTGGTCTACTCCTGTATACCATCCATTGTTTAGAATCCGAAGGACAGCAGGGGGAAAGATTTCCAACATTTTCGTCAATTTTGAAATTGCCAGCCTTCCTTCGATATGAATATCATACAAAAAATAATTCCAGAATCGGACAGACTATTCATTTTTTTCTCGGACATGTATAATTTTTTTAAGTAACAAAATTTTGCGTTTCTAGCGATTTTTCAATTCTTACTATTAGTTCACTCTCTCCCTATATATATATATATATATATTTATTCTGTTCAAATTTACATTTGTTAATAAAATACTTTTTATTCATCCATTGAAGTTCAAATATATTTTTTAAACTTGTAGTGGATGACACTTAATGATAATAGTTTTTTCAAATATTAATTCATTAATTAAATTTTATTTTTAAATTTTAAATTTATTTTGCGTTATTTCTGAGGAAATTAGATTTATCTGCAACAGAAGGCTCCAGTAAGTTTTTCTATCGAAGTAGGAAAATGTTTATATATCTTGCTTCTAAAACAAATCAATTCATCAATTCACGGCCAGAATGTTCCAATCACTCTGTATTTCATTCTCATAGTTGTAATCAATTAAGTTTACGGCCTGAAACAGTGCAAGCTTTAATCTTTCGTTTTGATAATTTAAAAATTAAGATTCTCCAAACCTTGAAACGACTTCAACATTTAATAACCCGCAATTTACAAAAACAATCACCTGAAACTTTTTTCTCGAATGCTAAAGTTTACTGTCCATGTTTTGAGCTAAGATAGAAAAATTTAAGTACAAATTGTGGATTTAAAATTTTTTGCGTGTTATTCGTCTAATGGACGTTTTCAAAGATTTTTTTAAATGTAATTTTTTCCTTAATTTTTTGTTAAAAATTTACCGATGATGGGAGTCTGGAAGCCCTAGCTGAAAAATTAAGCCCTAAATAAATAAATTAATTAATAATTAAACTTTATACATGCACAAATTTCGGAAAAAAGGGAATTTTAGTGTTATAAATCTAGAAATACCCTAGGAGTGCTGACGTAAGAGTGGAAGGGGACATTTCTTGAGGAAAAAGAAAGGGAATGCCGGGCTTTGCAGCAAATATTTTAACACTCGCTTGTATTCAATACAATATTTTTAAAAATAAAATTCATAACTTTTAAAATAGTCAAACGGTTTTCGTATTTTTTAGTTACTTTTAATCGATTTGACATGATTTTAAACATAAAATAATACTTTCATAAAACTTCTAGATGCATTTAAACTTAGCCAAAATATTAGAGACATGGGCTTACGAGCCCAGGTATTCTCTTCATAGGTTCTGTGGATTATAAATGCTATGTCTATTCCCCATATCACGTGAGTAGCTCAAAGCTTGCCATTAGTTCAAGCAACATATATGATTTTAGGAGTCAAAAGTTATGAAAGTGTTATAATTTAAGTAGTGGGGAAATTTATACTCATGAGTTCATGATAGGAATGGTTCGTGATAGGGGACCGGTGCATTTCTGTGATTCTGAACGTTAGAGACTGTATATGGCATACTTCAACTGTTAAATTAGACATGAAGCTTCGGCTCTATGGCCACCACGATTGCCAGATCTCACACCTTAAGATTTTTTATCATTAGGCAATCTCAAGGATTTGGTGTATCAAGACGTAGGGACTGCACAAACGGACTCAGTTATTAGAATGCATGCTGCTTCTACTTTGGTGGACACCGCGCTGAGGCAATAAAAAAAATCTACGAATGATCTACCTAATTTTGAGATATACGGCGAATAGTTCTTTCACACACAAAAAAAGAGAAATAAATAAATATTTAAGCAAATCATAATAATAATGCTGTTGATTTCGACCAAAAAACTGCTGCAATGTCTGGAAACTTGTTTAATACGATGAATTTTTTTTCGTATTTCAGGAATTACAAGATGAGAAAATTACACACGCAATTCTTACGTGTTTTGTAAATCAATTATTTTGGGGGAACTTCTCTTTCTCTAAGTAAATTCTGTGAAGCTACTTCTACCGAAAGAATAAAGAATGCTTCTCTCTTTCTCCACCAGATAGGTGATCACTTTTATGAAGGTAACAAGTTTTCTCAAACTATCGAGAAAGTTTCTGGCAATTGATGAAGATAAAGTAATGGAAACCGATGCACGTAAAATGTAAATTTCGTTCGGAAGTCGCCAGGTCGACATTGTTTTAAAGAAGACATATTACGTGAAAGTACGAAGACTGTTGATTATCTGTGTAGCTGATAAACAACTACTTGTTCGTTTTTGGAAGTTAAAGATAAATTTTAAAAACCTGTTTTATTACAAATCTTATGCAAATTTGTTGAACACAGTTAAATGTTTCAAAGTCTAATTACAATGGATTTGTGCGTGAGTGCATCTTTTTAATTCTTTAATCAATATTATGTTGCTAAATATAAGAGAAAAAAATGTTTTGACAAATAATTGAATATGGAGAAAAAGAATAATTTATAAAATATTGTGTGGGGAAAATAAAACTTTTTATTATGTAACGTTAAGTTTTCTACAGGAGAGAAAATCTTTGTATGCTATTGAAGGATATACAATTCCTTTAAAATTATAAACTTTCCCCCTCAAATGGGCACAGCAGTTTAGCAACTGAGCCTTTGCATTCACGGCAAGTCCAGACCATTTGATTGGTAGCACCATCTAGTGACGACTCCTGCTGCCAAATTTTTGAGGCTTGAATTTATTCAACTCTAGCTCTCGTCGGATAGCAAGTATTGCCGTAATTTAATTTTGCCGAGAGTACCAGAGCGAAATTGATACTCAAGGGTGCTTTTACATGCCACATAATCCTGATATGCATACCTACGATCGAACCCACAAACTTGGATATACGAGGTGGGCGTGGTACCTCTAAGCCACCAAATCGACAAAATCATAAAATAATTATAAATAAAAATTCATCATATTAATTCCTCAGTATTGCATATTACTTTATCTAAGCAAATTGTTATTGATTTACTGATTGATTTTTGAAGATGGAATTGATATAACTGAATTTTATCACACTTGTATAAATTTTGCAGTATAAATATAAATTTGTTGTTAGAATCGGAGAAAAAGACAAAGAAATGTGAAGTCTGAAATAAAAAAAAAAAGGGCAAAAGGTTTTAAAAGAAATAAATATCTTTAAAAGACTTAAATAAAGCTTTTAAACTGGGTCTGTTGTAGCAATTTTTATTTTTAGTTTATTTATAAAAACATATACATATAAAGAGATAGAGAGACAAAAAGATAATAAGCATTCAGCGAAAAGATAATATGGTACACTTTTATAGTAGTGATAATGGTTTTAAAATTCAGTGAACAAAAAAAGGAGCAAGAAATAAAAGATTAAATGCAAAAACAAATGTTATAGCTTTTGAAATTCCAGAATTTCGTTGTAACTTTAAAAGACATTTAATATTAAACAGATTAAATGATTTATGTTTGCTATGAACAAAAAGAAATAAGGTTTATATATAAAAGATATTCTGAAAAATATAATTATTTTTAAGAATGTCAGTTTTTACTTTTAATTAGAAGCATCCTTTTCCTAATACCTAAATTCAATGTAACAGAGAGTGAAATAAATGTTCAACTAAATACTTCTCTAATCTTTTCATAAATAAGTTTTGTTTCTTTCAAATGGGGCTGAGGATTGGTGTAATTACCAATCCACAGCTCCATTTCAGACCCAATACATTCCCCTGGATCTGGTATCACTTTTCAGTGTGACACCATATAAATGGATACCAATTGCCGCAATCTAATATTTTAACACTCACTTTCTTCTCTAGAAGGAGGCACCTGAGCTCTGACGATACGAAATTGTTCTCGGAATTTAATTTTGCCCGGAACTCCTAAGCGAAATAGGCACTCTAAGGATCTATAACATGACGAATAATCATACGACATGGACGCAATGGATTTTTGCCATCACAAAATTCCCCCGACTTGGGGTAGAACCCTGCACACTTGAGCGTACAGCAGGTGGCGCTCCTAGGGAGACGTGATAATCTTACAAGGGGGACGCGAGTATATCAAAAAGTCGAAAATATAAGATTATTTTTAAAAAATTAATAATTTATTGAAAGGAAGTGAAACAAAATACATTCAGACATATTAAAAATAAAATACACAATTACACTGATATAATAAACATAAATGTATCAATACTGCACAATGTGCTTTATTGTAATTTAACAGTACTAAGTTAGGAACAAGTTTAATTACCAGTGATCCTATGGGTATAAAATAATATACAAAATTTAATTCTTCTCTTGATAAGTTTTGTACGGTTTATAATTAAAGTCGTAATGTAGCTTTAGCCTCAAAGTGCATTATTATTGAATTCAATACATTGTTAATGAATGGAGGGGGGCGCGATCAAAATTATGATTGAAAAAAGGGTCGCAAGTATAGAAAGTTTGAGAAGCACTGGCGTACAGAGCTAGCGCCTAACAAACTACGTTACCCGGCCGGCTGATTTTATAATATTGCTTAATTAAAATATTTAATGAATATATTAAATACTTTTCAATTAGCAATCATTTTATTTATTTATTTTTAAATTTTATAAAAATAAGTAGATTTATTTTCCACTACAATAAAGCCAATGACTTGTAAAATAACAATGTTTGTAACTGTCATAAATATTCTGTATTTATAAATGAACATCATAAATATGTTATAACAGGTGAATTCTTAGAAAATTTATGAATAAAAAGATACAAGCTTTAGATATTAATGATTTATAATAATGTTAACAATATTAAAACATAAAATAGTAAAGATATTAAAAATTTTTAGAAAAAAATTGCTATTAAACATAGTTTTCTACTTGAAATTTTTAATGAATTTAAATTCAGTACACTCACACAAAGACTTTTTGTAAGTAAACTATAAATCTTGAATGATATTACTAAGACACGAAGAAACAAATTTTTGAATCATAAAGTAATTCCATAATTGTATATGTTGATAAAGTACCGCAATTTTGCTATATACGCAAATGCTATATTAATATTCTTAATGATCACTTTCAAGACAGTAATACATTAATAAAATCTATATTTAATGGAAGAGAAATTTTTATAAACGTATTTCAACATTTCATTAAAAAATTACGACTAATTTCCCACGCATTTTCTTGCTTCAAAATTTAATTAAAATCCCGTTAAATTTAGAACAGTCTGTAATGGTCTTAATACTTATATTACAAACCGTGGTAAAATGCTAGTCAGAGTGATTAAGGTCACTTTAAACAACATTATAAATCTATTATTTTCAAAAATAGTAAAGATTATTTTTGGTCCACGTGAAGTATAAACATAAACTCTATTTATAGCTATGACTTAGAACAGTTTTTTATCTTATAGATAAAGAAAAACTAATTAACATTCTTAAGCAAATATGTTTTATTTATTCATTAAATGAATTAATTAAATATGAAAAAATATAGTGTTATTATTCAACCTATATATATATAATGAACGAAACTATTTTTTAAAGACGGCTGCGTATGAACAGGCTACCAAAAGGGCTTGTATATATTCGTATACTTACAACTCTATGAAAATGACTAGATACTAATTCTAATAAAAAAAAATTTCTTTTAAAACTTAAGAAAACTTAATAATTTTTTACAATAATTTAAATTATTTCCCTAATTTTCATTTTTATCCAGATTATTTAAACTTAATAAAAGCCAATTTTGAAACAGATAATGTTGACTTTGTGGATTTACAAATAAATATTGGTGATAATTTTTTAAAAAGTAATACATTTGACAAAAGAGAAGCTTTTAACATTATTAAAGCGCCTTATTGGACAAGCAATTTCCACAACCAAATTTATAAAAATAGTATTCTTAATTGAACACTAAGAGATAATGATCAAGGAACTGATCAAACAGAAAAATTTAATAATTACAAAAAAATTACAAATACTTTTAAGAGCAGTGTTTCTCAAATTGGAGTATAGGCCCCACAAGGGAATAATTTGATTCTTAAGGGTGGTAATTCAAAAAAGGACTCATTTAGAGTGTAAACGATCTATTTAGCAGAAACATAGCTAATTATAAAACATAGTTTTCACAATTTTTTTGTGTAATATGAGACAAATTGTAGTAAAAGTATGAAACGTCTGCCCACATAACGATAAAATATTCTTTCATAATACAATCGCACTATTTGTTTTAAAAGGTAGGAAATAATTAATGTTGTGATCTAAATTTCTGAAATGATTTGTAGTATCATTAACTATTAATCGTTGGTGTTAATTCAAAATAAACGACTTCAAAATTGTTATAAAAGTCCCGTTGTTAAAAAATTACGTAATTGGATAAATAATAGTGATATATGAATGGTAAATATAAATTCACAATTGGTAATTTGTATTAATTTCGTTTTTAGAAGCATCATTTTCTAGAAGCATTTGCCATGTGGAAAAGTATGTTTTTTGTTTTCTTGCATTGGGGTATTTTAATATACATCTTTAATATACGATTATTTCAGTTCATGTTAGGTTCTTAACTTTTTTCCTTCTTTTAATCCGCAGTGAAATGAGAGACACAATTAAGAAGAAAGTTTGTCAGTATTGGGAGAATATTTAAATTTCGGTTTCATACTCGCTGTTTACGATGAATATGTCTACCTTTATATATTTTATGCCACCAATGCTTGACTAATGAATCAATGAAACGTGGTCGCTATGATGGGTATTTGAAGGCAAAACATAATGCTCATATTAATTCAGATTTAAATTACTTTATAAATTTAAAATTCAATTTTGAAAAAAGAGTAACATTAAAATCTCTTTTTACTATTCATAATGCAACTGTCAGTAGTACTCTTGAGGCTAGATATGTTTCACACTACTTACCGCTATATCTGGAAAAAGCCATTCCTTAGGGGAGCATTTAATCAAACCATCAATATCAGTATTTCTTAAAATGGTTCTCGTAAAAGATGACAGATCAAAGCTATGAAACTAAATAACAGCATTATTGGCAGAAAAACAGACGAAATGAGTGAGGATTTTGAAATGCAACTTATTGAAAAGCTGAAAACAAGAAAATTTTCGATACAATTGGATGATTCGATGTGGAGAGACAGTGTGAGCCGTACTTTTAACTTACGTAAGATATGTGGATAAAGGAGGTTTTTCTGAAGAAATGTTGCTTGTAAATCATTAGAAAGTACAACTACCTCCAAAGATATTCATAATAATGTACTTAGATTCCAATAATATACTAACAAAAAATACAACATTTTTTGCTGCAGATGGTGCTTCTAATATGATGGGAAAGAAAAATGGTTACTTACAATTGATAAAAGATGAGAATCCAAATATACTTCTTGTACATTGTGTCATTCTCAGGGCAAACCTGGAAATTAAAAACATTTCACCTGTTTGAAAAGGAATACTTTATTTACTTATAAAGTGCATCAATGCTATTAAAGCCAATGCCAATTGTGAACATCTCTTCGTTATTTTGTGAAGAACAAAATAAATATCACATGAAAGACATATTTCACACTGAAAAAAAGAAGGCTCTCGTAAGGGAATTTTTAAAAGGTTTGTGCAACTATTTGATACTCTTCGTGATTTTTAAGGGAAAAACCAGAAATGTGTGTATATGAAAAATTTGTTAACGGTCAATGGTAAAGCATTTTTAAGGTATTTAGGTGACATGTATGAAAAACTAAATATATTAAATAAACAACTTCAAAAAATAAATAAAACTCTTTTCGATACAAAAGCAAATATACTTGGTTTCATTACTCTTGTAGAATTATGTCACAAATATGTTTGCACCAAATAATGGCTCCAAAAATGTGAAGTAACTGATACAGCTATAAATGTTATCGTCAATCATTTAAAAATTTTGTCAGTTGATTTAAGAGAAAGATTTCCTGATTTACAAGAAATTGATTCTCTAACTTGGATGACTCAGCCAATAGTAGTAAACTTTTCTGATATTTCAGATTTACAGTATGAAGAAGAACTAGCATAAATGCAAAACATTGCATCAATTAAATCTTTATTTAATATAAAAGGAGTGATGTGGCATAGTTTTGTGAAGAACCCAAAATTAAATATCCAAATGCAATACTGAGAACTGTTGGTTACCTTTTCTATCTTCATATTTAATTGAATATAGATTAAGTGCCAATCTGCTGTAAATTAGAAAAAATATAGACTAGATACGAGGAGACTTGAGACTGTAAAGTTAACTTAATTGGAACCCGGCATAAAATCTCTTTGGCACAAGCATCAAGCGCAATCACTAATCACTAATTTTTTAATTTTTATTTCAGTTTTCCGTTGTAATTTTTGCAAATTTACTTACTGTAATAATATAATGATTTTTTTTCGTGATTTCCTAAAGCCTTAAAGTTTTATTTATCATTTAAATTTTATCTATATATATATGTAACCCTATACATATATGTACACCTATATATGTACCCTCTATACATATATGTAAGCCTAAGAGGGGACATACGAATTTTTAAAAGACTTGTGGGAGCATATTAAAAAAAATTTGAGAAACACTGATTTAGAGCATGGCTATCCTGCTTATTTTCTATGTATAAATATTTATATAACCTAAATAATAAATTTAATATAATCTTTACAACTTTAGCTTTAAATTTTTACATGTTCTTTTTAAATTCTGTTAATTTTAAACACGTTATACAGATGCATTTATAGTTATAGTTTGTGTTCTGCTAATTGCCATTTCAAACACACGTTTTCTTTTATAGTTTGTTCTGATTATACTTTTTAATTTTATCTGTTTAAAATTTCAGGTATCATGCTCAGGCTTGTAATAATGCTCTTAGAGCTACTTCTTCCATTTGCGTACAAATTTCTATTCATTCAAATTAATTAATTAATTTAAAAGATTACTGTCCAATTAAACGAGCAAATTTTTGGTCTTTTATCCTTCTGCTGAAGGGGCAGTTTAGGATTGTATAAAACAAGCCTAATCCTACTTCACCGCTTTAAGTCAGTAACAGCTTCAGAAAGCATAATAGTTTTCTGTTTTGATCGAATGATTTTCTCTTTATATATAGTGTAGCGTCGTCCCATAGATGGTAGTTTGCTACTCCCTTTTTCATTTTTGGCACTCAGAGGACAACAGACTCACCAGATAGTTTTTTCTCTCTTCAAAGTGAACTATGGATCCTGTTCTCTCACGCCTGAAGTGAAACAGCTGTAGAGTCGTCTCTTATACGGTTTTGTTACCCCTCTGTTCCTTGTTGATGTCCTAGGGCCTAGGCAAATGGTCACACCAAATGGTCTTTTTTTTCACTGCGAACTATAGAAGGGGCACATCTGTTTCTACGGCTGTCATTTCGTTCTCAATAACATGTGACCGTGTTACACATGCATCGAGGGGAGTGCCGACTTTTGTAAGGAAGAAATGTCAAGTTAGTATATTCTGATTGTCGAAGTGACTGGCCAATTTTTTGACTCTTCATATGGTTTACGATGTACGGCGACACGAGGAAGGTTACAATTAGGCGACAATCTTTTGTCCCGAAGGAACTAATAGTGACAGAGGGTGCCAGATGCAGACCCGTTTTTCTTCCAATCAGAATTTGTAGGAGGTGTGAGAGAGGCCTGCCCAAGGAGTTTAAATTCACTGATCATTAGGTGACCGGGAACTTGGATTTCAGCAAAAAGGCTGCAGGGTAACCCAACTAGCGATAGCTGGAGATCAGCGATTCAAAAGATGCTAAAAAGGCGAAGAGCTTCTAGGCAGTTGGAAGACTAGCGACAGGAGGAGCAATCGGATCTTGAAGACTGGAGAAAAAAGGATACGGGGCAGCCGAACCCTACGAGCCAATTTAGTAAAAAATTTAACTTCACGATTTTGGTGGAGTGCGTGCATTACGATATTCAGTTGAAGACCCTCAAGTATGAGCCCAACAGTTGACGATAACTTATATATGATGCGCAAAAGATATTTCTTAAAGATCCAATAGAACGTGTGTAAAGTCGCCTTAACTATTTGTAAGTAAAAAGCAATTTTTTTCTAAAGGTGTGTGATCCTCTCGCTTACCAGGAACTAACTAAACTTGAGGTCATATATATATACAGTCGACTCTCGATAATTTGAAGTTGAAGGGACTAAGGAAAAACTTCGAATTATCAAGAGGGTAGAAAAAAACTCACAAAATACTCGAAGAGAATTTTTTTCTAACACATTTCAATTTGAAACTATGTAATAAAACAACGATTGTACATACATATAAAATGATTTTAAGGTATTTTAAGAAGTACAAATTATACAGTATAAATATTATACAGAAGTACAAATTATACAGTATAAATATTATACAGAAGTACAAATTATACAGTATAAATATTATACAGAAGTTAAAATTCCTGTATTAAAAGAATACATTCAATACATTCATGCATCTCTTTTTCACAATAGCGGGCCATCCTTTCTGAACACATGCGTAGCAAGGCCGTGTGTTAAGCGAAAGATATGGACGGCTGACAACAGGTGCGGTTGGTCTATTGTCCACTTAAAGGAACGAAAACAAAGTGTCTTTTCGCCTGAGGAATGGCAAAACACTAAGAAAGGGTAGCAGACAGATAGTCATCAAAGGGGTTACGTTACAGAGGAGACACGCAGAGACAACAAAACGCAAAACATGTAAGCACCAGCCTGTTTATTACAGGACTGCAGATGACAGTGAGTGTTCGAATTGTCGAGAGTTTTATAAGATAACTTCGACTTATAGCATGTTGTAGTCTAGCCAGCTACAGATTTTACTTCGAAATATCGAGTGTACCAAAACGTATTGTTTTAGTTCGAAATATCAAGAGTTTTTCTAGGGACTGAGCATATACTTCGAATTATCGAGATGTTCGTATTAAGGTTTGAATTATAGAGAGTTGACTGTATATATTATATATATAATATAATTCCATGATATATATATATAAGAGGATATATATATAATATCAAGAAAATTCCATCCATGTTCAATATTGTATCCACGTTCAATAAGTGACTAATAAAATTATTAAAATTTAAAATGATGTTAGATTTATATCACTATAACTAATATATTATTACAATTAATATACACCCCTGTCAATAAATTAAGGATAATTCAGAGTTACGTTGAAATCGAACTCTAAAATAAATATATCATCCGTAAAAGGACTACACACATCTTCATACACAGATCATATGCACATTGCAGGAAGCCACCAGATAACACCGATAGTACGTCACAATGACGAGAGTATAAGAGGAGGATATATAAGGAATACAGTCAAAGAAGTAAAATTGTTCGCATGCGTTTTGTAAGCCTCTCGGTGCAATAACCGCATAGTTATGACACAAAGGACGCATTTGGATGATTTTTTATAATATAGAATTACTGTCCGTCTGGAATGTGGGCGTATCCAGCTGGAAGTATTCGAGGAACTTGGAATCACCCAGAGTGTCATCTCCGGGCTTTGACAGCGATTCCAAGATGATGGTAATGGGAGTAGACGTTACAGCATAGGTCGCCCCTGAGTTACGATGCCGAATGAGGACCGGAATGTTGTAGTTAATGCCAAATGAAACAGGTAGAGCACCGCCTTATACCTGTCTCGTCAGATCTTTTCAGCCACTTGTACGACAGTTTCAAGGCAGACCTTGTACAAACGCTTAGGGAAGATTGGTCTACTTGCTCGTAGACTTGTCAGATGTGTTCCACTTATTGTAAGTCACTGTCGCCTGCGGTTAGCCTGAAGTACAGAGCATGCAATGTGGACACCGCAACAGTGGGCATAAGTGGTGTAGAGTCCAGAATTAGCTTGCAGTCTGATTCTCGTCGTACTTTCATATGGAGAGGGCTAGATACCCGTTACCACCAAGAGAACATCGTTGAACTACACCATACGGTGTATGGCTGTGGCGCATTGTACTGCGTCTGCGGCAGAAATTCGAGCGTTGGTACCAAAGTAACACAACAAACTGTTAGAAATATCATAGATCAGGAACAGCTCCGAGCCAGGCGGCCTGTAGCGTGTATTCCACTGACCCCAAGACATTGCCGTTTGCAATGTGTGGTGCAAAGCTAGAGTTCATTGTAGAATGGAGTGAAGATCTGTTGTGTTTTCTGAAGAAAACAGGTTCTGCCTTGGTGCAAGTGATGGTCGTGTTTTGGTCAGAAGAAGGCCAGTAGAACTCCTGTGGCCCAGATACACTGGACCTACATCTGAAGTCATGGTCTGCGGAGTAATTTCCTGTGACAGCAGAAGCACTCTCGTAGTTATCCCAAACACATTAACTGCAAATTGGAAATTCAACCTATAGTGCTGCCATTCATGAGCAGCAATAAAGTGGGAGTCTTACAACAGGATAACGTTCGCCCTTATACCGCTGTCGTAACAGAACATACTGTACAAAGTGTTGACATGTTATCTTGGCCTGCGAGATCACCGGATCTGTCTCAAATTGAGCACTTAAAGGATATCTTTGGACAACAACTCCATCATTATCCACGGCCAGCACTGACCATCCCAGTATTGACACAACAAGTACAATAAGCATGGAACTCCGTACCACAAAGTGACATTCGACACCTGTATGGCATAATGCATGAACGCTTGCAAGCTTGTATTCAGAGTTCTGGAGGTTACATCAGCTATCAATGTAACAGCATTTTACATTTTAAATCAATTTTCTTGAGCTTAAATTAACATGTGGTCTTGAAAATTTAATAAATTAAATGTGTTAACTAGACAATTGCGTTGTCCAAATTTTATTACACTACAATAATTTTACTTGGTGTTGGGATTTTTTTTTCTTGTCTGCGTTTTTCATACACTGGGTTTGATTGATTGGTTATTTCGTAACTTTGAACACGAAAACAAAACTATGGATCTCGTAATTTTTAATTGCACTCAAGTGACGTAGACGACCAAAGCTTTCCCACCCTCTTTGAACTTCCACACCACTCTAGTCTCTCAAAGCTTTTATCGTCAACTAATACAGCTTGCACCTGCCTCTCTACACTGCGGAAATAATGGTTTCGATTAAAGTAAAATGATTATTATTTTTAATTTTCAAATGCCTGTATATACATGAATGCTTTTGCTGTATATGTACAATATTGTTATGCGCAATATATTTATCATTTAAAAGAAAACGAAACAAAGCATTCAAAGAAATTTAATTTAAAAAGTGCTCTGAAAATTACATATAATCAATCGCTGTCAATTCAAATCGGACAAATGTTTAGTCACTTTATATCTTTTTTGTGTTAGGAGACTGATTGCTTTTAAATAGTTGTGTGTTTATTTTGAATAAATTCAGTTTCTCAAAATGATAATTTTTTTGCATTCAAAAGGCAAGAATCAAGTTTTGTTTGGAAAATTCCACTATTAACTATAAAAGTATATTTTTTCATTTCGTAACGACAAAGAATCGCTCTGTGGTTTGGAATATTTTATTACACATGTGATTTGTGTTTACGCGATATTTTATTTAAAAACTTAATTTAAGAAATGAAAATATTTGTAGTAATTTTTAATAAAATACAATGCACTGAGAATGTGGAAATTGTTTTCTTCATTATTAATCCTCTAGAAAAATAGGTTATGTGTTATATATATACGTATAAAATATTATTCGTTCTGATTTTTATAAGGATAGAACAAAAAATAGAGTTTTTGTATTTTCAAAACATTGTCACTCTAAAATACGAAATTGAGTCTCAAAAGGGAATACAAGTAGTTGAGTGTGCAATAAACTAAATGATTAAAAATCCTGTAGAACATTTTTCATTTTCATCAATTGATATTTCAACATTGATATAAAGCACAAAATTCAGCCTAAAAATTCTCTTAAGGTAACTGACATTACGTTCAGAATCACGGTTTTGAAAAAGAGTATAAATAAATATTTTTTTTATTTCTAGTGTCAGTTGAAATAGAATATTTATATAAAGCTTTTTTATGAATAGTATTACAAGAAAGAATTTTTTAAATGTAATGTTTGGGGAAAAAATTGCCATGCTTTCAAAGCATACTCCTTTTAAAAAATAGGTTTGCAATAATAATATTTTTTCCAAAATATAGCTAAGACTTCTATACCGGGGTTGAACTAAAATTTTTGAAAAATACGCATTTTCAGAGCTCTGATATAAAATATGAATATAAATCCACTTTTAAATTATATGTTTCAAAAACTTTAATTCAACCCTGGTATAAAAGCTTTAGTTTTATACAGGCAAAATATTATTATTATAGAAGCATTTTATATAAAGGGAATGCTTTGAAAATGTGAAATACTTTCTTCCTTTTTTGCCATAATTTAACAATTGCATTGCATTTAAACAATTTTTCCTTGTAATTATAGTCGTATTATATTAACATCTATATTCTAATTCAACCTACTCTAAACATCAAAATAATTGCCCATTTTACACGCTTTTTTTAAAATTACGTATTTTCGAACGTAATCAGGCACTTTAAATATTGTGAGAGGTTTATGATATCTATGATATTTCTTATACATTTATGTCGTTATTTTTAAGATACAGGATGTTAAATATATAATGTTAAAGAATATATGTTTTGCATATATTATTATTACTTAAAAAAAAGTATTCCACTAGCAAATGCTTCTCTTTTTCGATTCCACTATCTTCTGACGAATATTATAAGGAAGTACTAATATTTATAAAATAACATCATTGAGTATCAGGTATCATTTACTAGGCTTGAATGTCAACCAAACAGTAGGAATTATATGTGTTTCAGCAAGGGAACATCAAACCCACGTTACCATTGAAAGGTAACAATATAAAGCCTGATTCATCCAGCCAGATCATTCGCCTTCAGGGATTTGAACCCCGAGTTTTATGGTCGTTGCACCACCTAATCCAATTTGTTCCAATGATGATGGCGATCAGTGGCTACGATATTGCATTATAGACCATAAATATCAGAACCATGCAGCCTCACACATGTTGTTAGAAATAAAATAAGACCACTTCTTCTAATGACCACTTCAGTTGTTATTTGTGGTTCGGTGCTGTACTTCTATTGAGGCACCTTCCCACCAACATATAGCAACCGTGAATTTGATTATACATTTAAAGAAAATATTTCGTTCCTATTTTCTGTTGTAAACTCTTTTGTAGCTTCTTGAGTGATTTTATTTCCAATCAACTATATGGATTCATAATATAGGGCGAAAGCGAAGACTCTCATCCTTATTACTAATATTTATTGTGCTCAAACAATTATAATTAGACATATATGTTGGTTTGGATATATATTTTGAGTTTTTCTTATAAGACCATTTACCTCCGTAATTTTCAACGTATGCCTTTCTTGATAGCTCAGAGAATGTTAAAGGGGTTTTCCAGGTCTCGCCAAGTGTTCTTTAAGAAGTTTTGCACTTTATAAACATCCAACGTAAGAGTTTCACCAAAAATTCTTGCCAAACTTGCTTGTGATATTTGAAATTCATAGCAGCGTCGAAATTCACGTTGATCATTTATGGACGAATTCGTCTCGTGAAACCAAAACATACACAGGGGTAAATCGATGCAAAAAAAGTGATTTCTTCCTTACAAATGTTCCCCTGGGCAAGACGTCTTAAGGCATGGGCTAACTGGGCCCGGGTGCAGGGCTTCGGCCACAAGGGGGGGGGGCTCGTTTCTTTCTCGACCCAGCCTTTATAAGATTATGATTCAAATTATTTCAGCGGTCAAATGTTATTTCCAGTTGTATTTTCCTTAAAAAATAAGAATTTAGGACAATATGTCAACTGGCTACATGTGATGACCGCATTGTCCATATGTATAAGCCTAGGCCCTACCGACATACACCATCATTATTCAGTCAAAAACCTGCAGTCGGTCGAGTCAATTTGTCCAATTATAAGCCAAACACATTTATTTCCTTCGGGTTATTGTTTGTACGAGTGTTTGACAAAGTATGCTATGTTCTGTCTACTTTTATCGGTCATAGGTGGGGCCTCAATTTGCGTAGGGGCCTAGGGCCTGCTTTTGAGTAATCCCCAGAGCCTCAAGAAGTCTTAAGACGTCCCTGCCCCTGGGTCACTCTTAAAGAAGCATTCGCGCTATTTACTGCACACACAAAAAAAGACTGCTAAAGCTGACCTATCCAATAATACAAAAAAATATATTACTGTATTAAACGGTTATTTTGTAATGAAATTTTATATTCAAAGAAAGACTTTTGGTTTACCCTGTATTTAACTAGATGCACCTTGACTTGTTTTCTGATTGTTAGACTCATAATGGTTGTTGGCCAGTTAACTTTTTAAAAAAAATTCTGGCAATTTAGGAGATAATGGAAAATAAGTAACTTGTGTATTTTGTGTGTGTGTAGTGATCGGTATCCTTTTAATCACAGCCATTAAGTTAGATAAAGTTGTTTTTTCTTGTATTTGTTATACAAGCGATCGATATCATTGTGCTACGCAAAAGCTATTATAATAAGTACTAGAATTATTGAATAGAATTGTAAGTACCAGAAATCAAATGTACATTATAGGGATCGAAAGTTTATTTTCCGGAAAACATCTATATAGGAAATATGTTCTATGATAATAGATAGAGGAGAAAATAAAATGTAAAAATATATAGAGTTTTTATATTAAGTACTGTCATAAGGAAAAGGAAATTTAAACGTTTTAGATTTTTTTTTATGTTAAAAAGTCAGAGTATTTATTACTAACACAAACAAGTACTTTTATACTTTTTAACATTTATCCGATGAGGGGAAACCTGCTAAAGAGTTACTTAAAAAAAAACATCGGATACATTTTACAATTTATTTAGTATTAAATTTATGAAAAAAAAAAGAATATTTTCGAAATTGCGGTGCGATAAGGCGGAAGAAGAATAAGAGCTTGGATCGGACTAATTTAACAGTGGGGAGAGAGAGCTGCGGTTATATATATGAAATGTTGCCTGCACATTGTACTATATATATTCACAACTTAGAACTCATCATCACCACCTTTTGTTATTTATATTGTAGAAAACTAACTTTATTTTGAGTCTAAAATGATCCAACCGAAAATTAGTTTATCATCTTTCTGAAAATTCAAACACCTTTGAGACAATAATAAAAAATATAAAATTAATTTTTTAAAAATTATTTTTCCCCTAATTCTCATAGCATAGAGCATCTTCTCGGCATTGCTATAGTTACGATATAATATGTTTATAATATTTTTTCAATTCCTACTATAAGCTCACTTTTTCCCTATATATATATACTAGCTGTTGCCCGCCCGCTTCGCTGGGTATTTCATGATGTTTTATAAATTTTTACTGCTTATATATATGTGTATAAATTATTGATATCTAAATCCTAGCATTAAGAATTCGATTGTATTGAAAAATATACTTAGACCTGTAACTGTCACCTCTTGATAAATAAAAAGGGCAGAACTCATATAATTTGTATTTTCTAAAAATCTCTAAAATTGAAGTATAGAATGATGTTTGCTCTTTCGTAACCCAAAAACCAAGTGGATTCCCGCAGAACCAATTTTCGCGGTGGATCTCTACTCCGTAAATTGAACATGCTAGCCAAATTTCAAGTCTAAATCAAACAGAAAAAAACAAAAGTTTTACTATCAATATCCCCGTAATCCCGTGTGTTGAGAGCCGTTTTCCAAAATAACCTCTCTTAGCGGATTTCAATTCAACAAAAGAAAAATGCAAACCAAATTTCATTATTATAGTCCTTGTAGCTCGAAAAAAGGATTTTTTTTTGTGTCAATACGTCCCAGTAACCCCTGCACCACTCCGCAGAACTTGATTTACTTAAAATACATTCTTAGTGCATCCCTATTCAACAAAAGAAACATGCTTAAAAATTTCAAGTATATGGGTCTAACAATTAAAAACAGGAATATTTTTCTGTAACTCCTCTTGACCCCTCGCAACCATCCTTAGGGGTCAATTTTCGTTTTACTCTTTGTTAGAGGAATTGTATTCCATGAAAGGAACATGCCTACCAATTTTCAAGCAGGATGATCAAATAGTTTAAAAATGGAAATATTTATCGATTACGCCTCTTAATCTCCCGAAATTAAACTTAGTAGTTGATATTCGCAAAACCATTTTGTAGCGGTTCTCTACGAAAGGAATCGCTTATCAAATTTTAAGACTGTACGTCTAACAATTTAAAAATGGGGATAATTATCTATAACGCCATTTGAGCCTCCGCAACAACACTTCGGTGTCTGTTTTCACAAAATCCATTTTGTAGGGGAATTGCACTCTATGAAAGGAATCTGCTTAGCAAAATTTGTGCGTCCAATAAATTAAAAATGCAAAAAAATTATCAATAACGCCCCTTGAACCCCGCAACGCCACCTAGGGGTCTATTTTCACAAAACACATTTTGTAGTGTATCTCTATCCTATAAGAGGAATCTGCTCCCCAAATTTCAAGACTGTGCGTCTAATAGTTTAAAATAGAAATAATTACTTATATCTGCCCTTAACAACCCCCTTGGCGGTCAATTTTCCCCAAACCCGTTTTGTAACGGATATGTACTCCATGAAAGAAATATTCCTACCAATTTTCAAGCAGGTTGGTCAAGTCATTTAAAAACGAAAATATTTATCTGTTACGCCACTTAATCCCCCGCAACGCCACTTAGAGGTCTGTTTTCCCAAAATCTTCTTATAGCTGATCTCTACTCTATGAAAGAAATCGATTTATCAAATATAAAGACTGTGCGTCTAATAGTTTAAAAATGGAAATAATTATCTATAACGCCCCTTAAGTCCCGCAACGCCACTTGGGGGCAATTTTCACGAAACCCATTTTGTAGCGTATCTCTACCCTATGAGAGGAATCTGCTTACTAAGTTTCAAGACTGTACGTCTAATAGTTAAAAAATCAGAATTTATAACGCCCCTTAAACCCCACACCCCCGCAACACCCCTTGGGGGTCAATTTTTTAAAAACCCATTTTGTAGCGGATATTTACTCCATGAAAGAAACTTACCTACCAATTTTCAAGCAGGTAGGTGAAGTAGTTTACAAACGGATATATTTATCTATTACGCACGCCACTTAGAGGTCTGTTTTCCCAAAATCTTCTTATAGCTGATCTCTACTCTATGAAAGAAATCTATTTATCAAATATAAAGACTGTGCGTCTAATAGTTTAAAAATGGAAATAATTATCTATAACGCCCCTTAAGTCCCGCAACGCCACTTGGGGGCAATTTTCACGAAACCCATTTTTAGCGTATCTCACCCTATGAGAGGAATCTGCTTACTAAGTTTCAAGACTGTATGTCTAATAACTTAAAAATAGGAATTTATAACGCCCCTTAAACCCCCGCAACACCCCTTAGGGTCAATTTTTTAAAAACCCATTTTGTAGCGGATATTTACTCCATGAAAGAAACTTACCTACCAATTTTCAAGCAGGTAGGTGAAGTAGTTTAAAAACGGATATATTTATCTATTACGCCCCTTAATCCTCCGCAACGCCACTTAGAAGTCTGTTTTCACAAAACCCGTTTTGTAACTGATCATTATTCTACGAAAGGAATCTATTTATATCAAATTTAAAGACAGTGCGTCAAATAGTTTTAAAATGAAAATAATTATGTATAACGCTCCCTAAGCCCCTGCAACGCCACTTGGGGGACGATTTTCACCAAACTCATTTTGTAGCGGATCTCTACTGTATGAAAGGAATCTGCTAACCCAATTTCAAAATTGTACATTGAGTAGTTTAAACATGGAAACAATTATTTATAACGCCCCGTAACCCCCGTAACGCCCCTTGCGTTTCGTATTTCGGGAAATCCGTTCTTAGCTGATGTCTACTCTATGAAAGGAACATGTCTACCAAAATTCAAGTATGTAGGTTGAATAGTTCCAGAGATATCGTGATTAGTCAGTCAGTCAGTCAGTCAGTCAGTCAATCAGTCAGTCAGTGAGTGAGTCGCTTTTCTCCTTTATATATATAGATATATATACATATTTTTATCTTGCTCAGATTTTCAATCATTAATAAAATACTTCTTATTCATTCACTCAAGTTCAGATATATTTTTAAAACTTGTAACGATAAACAGTTTTTTTTTCAAATAAAAAAAGTTATAATTAAATTTAATTAACTGAAATAAAATTTTTCTTTTTGACCTAAGTAGGAATGATTTAATTTTTTTTTTATATTTCTTACTTTTCCTTATAGCCGCAATCCACCCTACTATTCATACTAGAAATATTATTCTTCAGAAAACTAAGTTTAAGCAAAGATCAAATAGTTCTATGAGAGTTTCCTCTGCTTCCTCTCTTTTTTAAACTCCTTTCTGCATGAATACAATATGTTTTAATGGTCACTTTTCGAGCATCTTATTTTTTTACTGGAATTCAAGTCGTCTAGTTTTTCTTTTTCATTTGGGAAATGCTTTATTTTTTGCTACTTTTTATTTCTCGTTTTGTATAAAAAAGTAACTACACACACAATACTGTTTTTCTTTTATACAACCATAATCCGATAAAATGCATCAGCATTGTTACAAAAAAGAGTTTGCACTAAAAACAAAGCACTTTAATCTCTCCTTACCTTGGATTTTATGATCCTAATGCAAGAGTAACCTTTATAAATGTTGCTCTTTAGTAGGTCATGTTTGTTTTTTGTGTGAGTTCTGCTTTATGAATTAAAAACCCTTAAAGCGCAAGTATTTTAAAAAAACATTTTTTTTCAAAAAATGAGCCAGTTGAGATTAATATCTGGAATATGAGATTTGAAACGAAATGAAAAACATTCCTAAAAAAGTTGCGCAGATTAAGAAGGATTTATTTCCTTCAACATTTTCTAATCAATTGAAAACAAAAGCTAATAAAAAAGTCGCCTAAAATACAAAATTAGAGTCTCGTTGATTATTTAAACATTACACATTGTCTTGTTTAATGATATCGAATGCAACAAGAGTATTAGACTAATTTTGTAAAAATGGATATTTTTGAAATTTCAACCTATCGAGCATAATTTAGTACACTGCTGGCCAACGTAAATGCAACACCCTGAAGAAAGCCCGCAAATAACACGAAATTTACAACATGCATTAGCGGAGGTGAGATATGCAAATGATTAGAATTTCAGCGCAGGCATACATCTCACGCACGCTTGTGGCGCCACCTCAAAGCGCTACTTAAAACTTGGAGATTTCGACGATTTCAAGTTCGGAAATTGGTTTTTCTTATGGTTTTTACAAAAAACGATCAGTTATGTCTCGTAGAAAACAGCGATCAGCTTTTGATCAAGTATCCGAGTTCGACAAAGGAAGGATAGTGGCCTACCGAGAGTGTGGATTATCTTTCAGGGAAATCGGTAGTCGTGTTGGATGAAACCAAACAACTGTAATGCGGATATGAGACCGTTGGATGCAGGAGGGTACGATGGACCAACGTGGTCGATCGAATCCATCTCAGTGCACCACTTCACGTGAGGACAGGCAAATTATGCGCATGGTAGTGACGGATCGCTCAGTCACATCACGAACCGTAATAGCACAGCACATTGAGTCTGTAACGCATCATTCAGTGTCTGCGCGTACCATTCGACGCCGTTTAGAGCAGAGTGGTCTGTCCGCAAGACGTCCATTGCTTGGTCTACCCTTGACGCAAAACCACAGACGTCTCCGCCACCAATGGTGCAATGAAAGAAGGATATGAGTGGCAGAATGGAATGAAGTTGTCTGTACTGACGAGTCACGCATCTGTCTGCAACACCACGATGGTTGGATTCTAGTCAGGAAACACCGTGGAGAGTGTTATGCACAGCCACGCTGGTCCTACACCGGGTTTTATGGTATGGGGTGGTATTGGATATCAAACTCGCACTCCTCTAGTACGCATTGCCGGTACATTAAACAGTCAGCGCTACATCTCCGAGGTGTTGGAGCCAGTTGTCCTTCCGTACCTTCAAGGCTTGGCCACAGCCATATTTCAATAGGATAATGCGCGACCACACGTGTCACACATTGCCCAAAGGTTCTTCTTCAATCACCAGATTGAATTGCTTCCCTGTCCGGTTCGCTCTCTGGATCTTTCACCGATAGAAAACATGTGGTCCATGGTTGCTCAACGATTGACCCAGATTACACCCCCAGCTGCCTCACCAGATCAACTTTGGCAACGTGTGGAAGCTGCTTGGTCTGCTATACCCCAAAAACACATCCAAAGTCTCTTTGAATCAATGCCGAGGCGTGTGGCAGTGGTGATCTCCAACAATGGCGGCTACTCTGGCTACTGATTCTGGCAGGAACCCCACTTCACAGATGTTTTTAAATTTAATCTTTTGATACTTGGTCAACATGTTATCTACAAAATTAATTTTGTTGTGCTATCTCTTGTCTTTCTTGGTGTTGCATTTACGGGGGCCAGCATTGTATATTAAAAAATAACAATGAGAATAATTATGAGAATTATATAGTACCTTTTTTGTTCATTAGGCTGTTTAAATATTGCTGTGGTATAAAGTAAAGCAGAGAATTAACATAGAGAATATACGGAGAGAACCAGGGCCTTTCTACATGCCCTCCTATTTCCAAGAAATTGACTATTACGATATTAGAGGCTTGTTGGTCTGGGCAGGCATCACACTGGATGGCCTCACACACTTCCTTGAAATAGACACTGTGACTGCTGTGAGACATAGGGATGAGGATTTGGAGCTTTATGTTCATCTTTTCACGGGTGCAGTTGGCCGTGATTGTATTTGAATAGATGTCAATGCGAGGCACATAGAGCTCATCTGGTTGAGGAATTTCTGGAAAGTTAGGATAATTGCCTAATGGATTAGCCAGTTTGATATCTAGACCTCATTCCTGCACAGAATGCCTGTGACGCTTTGGGGAGGGCAATTGTAACGCGTAAAACCCCTCCATCCGAGGCCTTAAAACAGAGTTTCTGAAAGAGTGGGATTAATTGCTGCTTGAACCCATGTTCCCTTATTTCCAGTATAAAACCACGTTGTGAGTCCTGTTTATCTGAAAGAGGAGATCATTACCGCTGTTAACTAATTTTTTTGTTATATTCTGCAACTGCTGTTTCATACCGTCCAACTTCAGTAAGTATTACACTTGATCTTGCGCGTGTATCATAACCGTTGAATGGTTATTTTTTATATTAACCATATGTACGTACCAAATTTCATTAAAATCTGTCCAGTAGTTCTAGAGATAATCGACAAAATCTAAAAGTTCTCTTTATTTTAAACACGAATGCATATGCATGTTTGAGACGTTTTCTCAGGAGTTAAACATGTTGCTGGGACATCGTAATGGTAGAAATAAGACATATTGTTATCGTAGTTTCATATTTTATTAAGTAACCCACATAAAGCGACAAAGCGACACACACAGATAAAGACAAGGACAAAGGCGTTCTTCCTTACATTACGGATATTTCAGCTTTTATATCTTTCTTAACCTGAAGCTATGAGAATCATATGATTTCCGTTAATTATTACCGTGATTGGTCAGAATCAGTGGCTGATGTAATATTTCAACATCTAAATTTAAACTGTGTCAATGTGGTAGTGTTTGATGAGATAAAGCTGGAGTTATATAAAATGATATTTTCCGCTAGGCGGGTAAATTAAAAGAATTAATTATGACATGACAACTTGGGAGGGTTCAAGACCATCATAGTTTAAGTATAATCCCTTGAAAAAAATATTTAAACGGAGATTAATTACACAAAAAATGTGTGCTTGTGTGTGTATAGCAATGACTCTCAACCAATGAGTTGCGGCAATTTGTGGGTCACCAAGTGCTTGAAGTGTGCAGCCAAATTTTTTTTTGTAAATTATTTATTATACTCTGAAAAAAATTTAATAGAATAAAATCATTTGGCCATTTTATAGAAATACACTATTCCCGAAATTGTTATTTACCATTTGACAACACTAGAAGAGAGCTATTTATTACTTTTCAAATTTAGATATAAAAAAAAAATTGATTGAGTTCGTAACCATTTTGTGATAACGGATACATCTGTATATGAATTGACTTTGAATGAAGAGGAAGAACTAATTTCGCTCTGTAATAATCGAGATTTAATTTCAAAACATTTGAAATAGTCAATTAATTTATTTTGCATTAAAATTAGAGGCGATTATATCCCATAATATTAAAAAAAGCCTTAAAAATATTGTTACGATTTTCTACATCTTATATGAGTACATTCAGATTTTCAGCATTAACAAAGATACAAATGAAAACAAGATCGAAACTTTTAAATGCAGGTGAAGGAATGAGAGTGGCATTACCATTTTTACGAAGAAATATAAAAGAAATTATCGAAAATCATTAAGCTCAAGTTACGCATTAAAAACATATTCTTATAATTAATTTGTAATTAATTACTCAATAATCATTTTACTGTCTTTTTCGTACATATTATGTTAGTTAATATTGAAAGTTATTAACCTATACTATTTTACATATTATAGACAAGTAAAATTCTTTTAAACATTTTTTTATCGTTAATGTGCCACCAAATTTTAAAATTGTTAAAAATGTTCCACAAAGGTGTCAAACTCAAGGACTAACTTTCCAAACAAACAATATTTAACTTAAGTTAGGCCTAAAAAAAATCAACATTCATATACACGTAGGTTTATTTATTTTTGTACATTATAATAAACATGTAAAAAAGAATAAGAAAAATGTGATGTTTACACATCCTGACCATCGGCATCTCTCTCTGCGACTATCTTTCCTATTTTAAGAGAAATTTTGTTCTCTGTGATTATTTTTGAAATGAACCCAAGTCGAGTGTCATTAATATTATTTCTAACAGGAGACTCTTATTTCCTTTCATAACTGAATATAACTTCCCCACCAATAAGTACTTCCAAACTTGGTAATAATTTCATAAGCGAATTTTCGAGTATTTGCAAACCTGGTTGAATAATATTTGTAAAATTCAGGCACACCCACTTCAATGAATTTTGCTTTGAAATTTAAGTCGCACTGAATCTAGACTACCTCTATTTGCATATGGTTGGGTGTAGAGTCTATATTTATTGAGAAAATCTAAGAAAACAAACAAAATCTGTCTCCTAAAGAATAACAATCTTTATGTCTTGTTTCAAATTTAGTTCTAAGATTTGAAATTCTTTCTGCATACTTTTAATACATTGACAAATATTCAATTAAATTTATCTTGATATATATATGCATACACAGAATGCCCTAAAAGCTCCTGATTTCTAAATTTGAAAAAATCATTGCTTCTTCAAAGTTTTCTTTTGCTTAATTTTATAATTTTATAATCTGTTTATATTTGCATTGTTTCCTTTAATTTTATCATTTGGTTTTGGTATTTTTTAAATTTAAAGTTTAATAAATTAAATCATATAAAAGAAGTGAAGATTTTTTTTGGTGAGAAAAGCATCCAAATGGTGTATTAATAGGTAAAGATATATATTTCAACAACTCGCTTGATGATTTCGGGAGATAGGTTTGGTAAAAGGCAAACCGAGGATTGAGGTACCCCAAATTATTACTCCATACTTTATGAGTGAGGGAATATTAACTTCGCACTGTTCATCTACTCGAAATCTTTTGGCGACGGACCTCGTAAATTTGAACTATGGTCAAATGGTGAGGATGACACCTGAGATGCCACCCCTCTCTTAATTTCTACACCACACCAACAGGAGGACATCTGAGCCTCAACATATTTTGCGTGCATCAGCCCCCTCTGCATGCTGGGTCTTCAGCGGCACTATTTTCGAACTCATGACACACCACATACACACACACTCAATCACGAGTCCGTTAATTTGACTACTAGTCCACCGCAGGTACAGAATTTATGAGAAAAATCCATCATATAATATTGCAATATTCTTTATTTTCGCATAAACTGTTATTGAAGTGTATGCGTATGATACAATAATTTGTTGCATTATTAAAAGTGAACGTTGCATTATGGAGATAATAGCCTTTGTTGCTCCATATCACACAAAAATAATAACTAATAACTGTTGCATTATTATTAGAAGTAATTGATGCTAACAAAAAGGTGAAAATTGTCGTACAAGCAATGTAACAATAAGCATGCTTCAAAATTTTTACGGCATTACACTTTGCTTACCACATTCCAGCTCAATCCGAGAATGACTTTTTTTTCTGAAGAGATATTTAAGGATGAAATATGTGATGATAACTCATACAATCTTCTCATATTTGACAAAAAAGGAAACATAGGTTTTAAACTTAGATAGGATATAGACAACTGTCGATATATGCATACGTTAAAACCTAAAAATAAACTGTAATGAATACATAAAATTTTAAAAAATTGTGATTAACTCACGAGGATATTTATTTCATAAAATAAAAGTTCAAGTTTAAAACAACTTCCATTTCCCTTTGTTTTTCTATTTCTTCTTTTGGTAATATTTCATATTTTTTACACACTATCTTAGATATAAACTAATTTATAAGTTCTCAAAGATATCTCCAAAGACTAAAAATCCATAATTCTTTTTCTTAGTACTGGAACTAATTCACTAGAGAGTTGTCCTAGTTATTGATTTGTATTTGTTTTTACTTAAATTACAAATTCTTACTTTTGTTCTTTATATAAAGGAAAATTATATGACATCTTGTTCTTTTTCATTTTAGGGGTGGATGGTGACTGTTACTGACAGAACAAATTAGAAATAGAAGAGCAACGGGTGTAAATCTTTTCTTACAAATACCATCGTATAAAGGTCTATAAACGTTAAGTGTTTGGTTATATGAAGCATGAAAGATATACCTTTCAACCATATTGAATCGGAAAATAAGCTTGTGTCTTGGTTTTTAGTTTTTAAAAACTGTCATATTTAATTTTTCAAATCCCAGAATTATTTGAGCATCTTGGAATAAGATAACCAACTGCCAAATGCACAAATCAAAAAGTGCAATTTGAATTAAGCAATAATCCTATATAACCTTCTGTGTATCATTTTCCGAGAACCAAATATTTTCCGTTACATGACCAATCCAAACTAGAGTTGGAGAAATGGTACTATATTACACACTGACTGAATAAAATTTACGCAAATCAGTTGTTTTTACTGCTAAATACTGCTCATTATTTAACAGAACATATTATTAATAATCTATATATTTTCAGCTTTTTGTTCAGCAACAAATTACTGTTAATTATTTAGCAGTTGGACGTTTAATCAACTTTTCTTAAAGTATTTTGATTGTATATTTTTAAATTTTATTTCAACATTTTTCATCTATCAAAAAATCGGTAGCCTATTTGATGTTTTAGATATCATTTATATGCTTAGATACGGTATTTACATAATTGTGGTGTATTCAAAGTAAATGTACGCATTTTGTTTAATAGCACCAAATAAAAGGAATATAATTTAAAAAAACGTTTAGTGAATTCTACCTACCGTAGTTTTATTCTGCGTAGGCTTGTTATTTTAATATTTATTATTGTGTGCTGATGTAATGGCCGGACCGCAAAAATATTCGTTGTGAGTCGCAAGTTTGACGCCCCTAATGTACCGCAACAAAAAAAAGGTGGAGATTCACTGACGTAAAGGATAAGTGATTAAGAGGCATTTTGCTTTTGACATATTTACATTGAACAAACTATGAATAATATGAACCCCTTTAAAAAAGTTACTGACGTTTTTCTAATATCCGGCACTATGTAAAGAGTATAGTATGATTTCAATTATTTCAAAAAAAGTATGCTTACTTATTAAAAGCCCCCAAAATATGACCCTCTTATTTGCGAAAGCATACTGAGGTAGAAGAAGTGAGTAAATAAGATAAAGTGAACATAAGAAGACGAAGATTAGTACCTCGTATAGAATTGAATATTAAGAGAATCACACACACACAATCGGAAGAATACTTCAATACTCACTTGCTATTCACAATAAAAATATCTTTTTATTTTAATTTCCTCTATCACATTTTTGGAAAAAAATTCTCATACTGCTTATCATCCACAATGATTTGACAGAAAAGATTCAATTTTCTTTTGACTCTACATATTGAGTTCAGATATCAGTTTTCTATGTATTAAAATCAGCAAAAAGTGATAGAAATGCCTATTAATTTATAATATGAAATTCTTGTCTAGCTGCATAGTCTACTTTATTTAAATTATTTCGAAACTGACAGTGATATAAAAATTAGCTTTCTTTTTAAATTCTCATTCAGAATTCAATCTCAATTTAATAAAACTTTCTATTGAAGTTCCTAAATTAATAGATGTATGAAGAATTCAATTTCTTTGAAAAGGAATTTAAAAGGGAACTTCAAAACTGATATGAATTTCTGAACGCTAATAGAAATGGAATGCAATGAAAATATATTCAACGAAATGGAACAATTTGTTTTAAAGATTGCGCTCGAGGGAAAAAATCGTTTAATATTAAAGAATTATTTTAATTACATCATTTGTCCTCAATTTGCTTTTTTTCCAAATAAACGGATAAAGCAAGAGTCGAAATCTCTCTCTTTACCCTTTTTTAACAAAATCTTGAATAATATCTTAATTGAGCTCGGATTTCATACACCTAATGAGTTGCTAATGGTTCTAAGAGATATTTTTTTTTCTTATTGTTCATTTATTTTAAATAATAATCAAATACTGAAAGACATTGTAATTGATTGCCTTTTTAGTCTTTCTCTAAGGTTAAGTTTGGAGATGAGAGCTTTCTGTTACTGGTCTTACCCACTTAGTGGCAAAATTATTATTTTTTACGCAACTTTTCCGATTAATTTAGCTGCATTACAGAAATGAGCCTCGCAGAAAACTACACATAATAACTCACACACAATAAACTCTTTTTAATTAACTATTTCATCGCTCTTTTCCACAACAATAGTATTCAGCGAAGCAGAAATTGTTTAATTCTAGACTATTTTTTGCGAAAAATTATTACGCACCACACAAAGCTTTATTTTGCTTATTATACTTGGCCGAATAACAGATTTCAGTTTTATTTAAATCTAAAATACTTTTAATTAAGTAAGGATATTATTTTGATCAGAAAATAAAAGTTTTCTTGTATATTTATATGGATTTTAATTTGCTTACGCATTATTGTTAGCAATCGCATTCAGGTGCACTTTTATCTTTGTTATTCACCTGATGTTCTGATAGGCAAAATAAATCACTTTCATGCATAAAACATTTTCATTTGAAAGCTTTTACATCCTTATCGTATTTTTTAAGGTCGAAATTACATGTAGTGTTTCTCATAATCCTATAATGGTTCAGATCTAATGTTTTTCCTTGGATATATAGTCTTTCACCTCTATAAAAGCTTTTAATCGTATCAAAAACCTCTTACTTTACCAATTCCCTAGCGGAGTATAAAGCTTTCGTAAGAAAAGTTGTTTTAATCTTAATATACGTTAGGGGAAAAAAAAGGGAAACTATTTTTGCAATGACCGCCCTGAACCTTGTAACATCGGCGACCCTGTCTTTCTTTTAGAATTATGTGTCTAAGAATAACTTTTATGTTTAAGTATCTAGTATTTCTACTCAAACAGCAAAACAAAATAGCAAATTGTACAAAGAAGAATAAAATATTTATTAGAAAACATCTTATATAAATGTACAAATAAGCGAGTTTTTTGCTTGCTGTGAAGTACATAAGATTTACATAAGATTACTGAAATTACATAAAGATTTTTATAAATATATATAATCAAATGATTTCTAAGCCATATACAGGGTGTTGCCTAATTCGATCGACAAATTCAGAGGGGTGATAGAAGGCAGCATGGGGATGAACACAGTAGAACAAGGGGTCACAAGCTACACTCAGTTGATGTAAATTGCCATAATAGTAGCTGTTGGGAGGAAGATGAGCCAGACGAGGGGAGTTAATGTGGGGACTCGGAGTGCCGTGGTAGGATTGAAGAAACCAGAACGCGTATGCAAATTTTCCCCCTCTTCCTCTCGGAGTTACTGCACCAGTCACTGCGCACCAGAACGTGTGGTTCATGCTCGATGATGCATCAGCACGTTTTCCGTTTGCGGTGCGTAACCACCTCCATGCTACATATCCCAGGAGGTGGATTAGACGAGGTGAACTTATTACTTGGTCTCCATTCTCACTGGACCTTAATCTCTTGTATTTATTTTTCTGGAGCCACCTAGAATCACTTGTATATGATATGTCGGTGTCTGCAGTGGAGGATTTCACGGTACCGATCCTCATCGCTTCAGCTCTGTCCTTGCCAGCACATCGGATTTATTTGAACTTGCCTGCCAATCCTTCGTCCGTCGGTATCGGCCGTGCTGTGACCTACACGGCTTCAACTTCGCCCAATTCCAGTGACAATCGTTTATCGTTGCATTTCTGACGTAAGGCTGTGATACATTGCTCGTATTGTATGATATGTACGTTCGTATTTACAACTGATAAATGCATTTCTTGCCTCTTGTTGCCCCTTTTTATTCCTCCATAGCTGTTTTTGCGAACTACTACGACTAAATGTGGTTTGCGAGCCCATGTTTTATGGTGATTTGTCATCCCCATACTCCCTACTACCACCCCTCTGAATTTGTCGGTCAAATTCGGCAACACCCTGCATATTAATAAATTTATGCTTCTTAAAATATAAATATGATACATAAACATCTTGAAGATATTTCCAATCTAATCAAAGGAATGTAATTGCATTCCCCCAAAAGAAAAATTTATTCTGTGAAAATATATTGAAATCGAAGAATTAGTTCTATATAGTAACAGTAAACGGGACTTTGTAAGGAGTGAGAGGGCATTGTAAAATAATAAAAGAAAAGAAAACTACTTTGATTTTTATTATATTCCATAGAAAAATTTATAATTTCTAGTAAATTTTTAGAATTGCGGTGGATTTTCTGCAATTTCAACCGCTTTCCTTAATATTTGAAAAATCTGAACTAATTTTGGCATATTAACTAGTTGATTGCAATCATATGATTATTGAAATTAGTAAGATTAGTTATATAATTATTAAGACGTTATAATTTTATTAAAATGCTTAATACTGTGTAAGAACAGAAATAGGAAAGAGTGAACACAGTATGAATATTTGTGTATGAAACCCAGCATAGTTTTTGTTTTCACATTTTTTGATTTTCGAGCAAAAAAAAAAAAAAACTATCAAAAGGATGAACATTTTATGTAACAAGAATATTTTTTTTATAAATATATAATATATTATTTTTCATCTGATAAAATAAAATGGTTTAATTTTTAGTTTTGATATCTTTTAATAATACAATGGTATTACTTTTACACTCATATTTAAACAGCTGAATTTTGACATCCTGAAATTTTTAATATAATACTAAAAGACAGAAAAAAAGATATTTTCTTTCAAAAACTGTTTAAGGGTGTTATAATTTAAACAGAAATGGTACAATATATATATAGTAAGTAAATTTTATAATCTCTTATTTTCAGACAGACCGATAATTTGAATCGAAACATTAAAAACATGAGTCTTTTTATCCTCGAGAAAAATTATAAATGCTACGAAGAGTTCCGTAAAATTTAAGTCAGCCAGCCACCTTTGACTTGAGAAGAAAAACAGTTTTAAGTTGTAATAGCATGTGAAAACGAGTGAAGGTTTTTACTCAAAACTCATTGTATCTATATTCTAATTTCCACTAACATAATCATTTCATGGTTTTTTCGTGGATTAAGTGAACGTATGGACACAAAACGAAGGTAGTTTTGTTAATTTTTTCCTCTCAATTCTATTAGAATAGCAAGTGTTTCGTGCTAATGGGAGCTTTATTATTTAACATGTGATTAAAATATTATGTGATGTGATCTACATTCGATAACTAAAGACATGGCATTTTTTCATCAAATTTTTCAATGTCAAAAGTGTATACGTAATAGATATTATTTTATCTCTCTACATATAATTTTTTTTCCCTGATGAGTAATAAAATTGTTACATAATATCGCAAAGATGCCAACGTTCAAGATAGCTCGCCAAGTTGACGACCTCTATTTCGCATGTGTTGTAGGCTCTGAATTGGCAACCATGTGCTTCGTTTCATATAATGTCGCCAATACGGTTGCGATAGTTCATTATTGCAAGCTCTCGCAGAAAAATACCACAACGATCGCTTGGACTGGAATCGTTGCTTGAGAAGAAAGGCGTTGTCTCGTAAGAAGACATTAAAAATCAACAGAACTAAATACTCAATTTTCCAGGAAACTACAAGCCTTCATATGATTTTTTATCCTTTATTCCTTTTTTAAATCCTGCCACTTTAAGCTTCTAGTTCTTAATGCGGCCAAATTTGTAATAGAATTGCATTGGAGTGCTGGGACATTACCTCAGTGGTTTCTTGCGCAATATTTTTGAACATTTGTTGGGCCGCTGCCAATAGCTTCGTGTTGCCTTACAATGCGACATTATTAAACACTCCTTCCATTGATAAATTAATCAAATACTTTTAGAAATAACAATTATTCAATTAATTTGAATCAATTCTTTTAAATTATCTTTCTCAAATTTTATTCGTGATTAATGGTTAATTAATAAAAGAAGCTATCTTTTACGCAACGTTTTTTCAATAAATTACCAATCTTTAATTTAGAAAGCTATTCAGTAAAGCATCTCATCAATAAAACTATTTGCTTTGGCATCCATTTCTTATTCCTTTTTCCACTTATTCCATCCCTAACTAAATTAGAGCTAGTTTACTTTATTTAAATTCCCCAATACCTCTCTAAAATTAGTTTCGATTGAAGCAATTTAATTATTTTCCAATACTTTGGGCCAAGACGGTACAAAATTCTCTTTATATCACAGCAATTCATTACATAGGAAGGTAATACTATGTGTAATATTCTAGTTATAAATGCATTTAACTTTTATTTGGAGTGCAAGTTTAGAAACGTTTGAGATTTTTAAAATACAATCTCTTATTCAGATGTTCAATTAACTAATTATCTTTAAATACAAGCCGCCACACACAGTTAACATCTAGCGTCGCTACATTCAATCACGTGATTTCATTACTTAATTCTCATAGCTAGAGTGCACCAGGTTAATTATGTAAATAAGAGCCTTGCTTCGCTCCACTGTTTTGCGGATAGGGTAATGAGATCGCTACCGATAAATTTAGAGATGTGTGAGTGTGTACATTAATAACAACTACAGTATATGTTTAACAATTTCAATGTGTATCAATTAAATAACTATTTTTCATGCCTGACTGTGTAGTTGCAATTTATAGTGTATTTATTCATAAATACAAACACATTTATCGGTATTTGCTTTGAATTTTGAAACAGTAGATTACGATACTAAAATATTTATTAGTTTCACACAACTTCAAAGCGTAACTCAATTTTTCTACAAATGTGGGATTTTTTAAAATAAACCTTGCTAGGATTATCATTTTAATCTATACTATTTTATAAATATCCGAACTGAAAGAAGTTTTTTATGACAAAAAGTGCCTAATAAATAGCTTATTTTACATGTTCATTGTATAAAAGTATAATATCTAATTTCTAAGCTGGAATATTCGAATTAGAAAAATCTTAACGAAATCACTTAAAATTAAATATTTATTTTAGCTTTATGCTCATAGATATTAAAAAAGCATTGTTTTATTTGTCGCATTCTGTACTGTTTTACATAACGCAAATGGATAATTAGTAAATGGATCACTACTTTCTAAAAACTACTAAAAAGTTAAGCAAAAAAATTAAAATTTTTAATATTTTTATTCACTTATTAATAGCTACATTACAAAAAAAGCTACTAGGATCTAAATAACTAGAATATTATAAATTTCTAGAAATTAAAAAAAATTGAGCTATTGGCAACACAACATTTTATAACTCTTACTCTTTAATTTTCATTTGAACATTAGAAAACTTTGGCAACTTAAGTAATTCTGAATCTCACTATTTTTTAACCTGATAGACGTTTTTAAAAATACTGCTAATTAGAAATAAAACTAATTTAAGTATAGCTAGAACAGAAAAAAAATGCAAAATTAAAAGCAAAGAGAAAATAAATTATTTCAGAAGATGAGTGAGTTTTTAAAAATAAATACGAATTGAAAAGAGAAAAGTTTAATATATTTTTGACTTTTACAAATGAATCATATGCAAATAATTGTTTTCCTTTCCGCTATTATTTCTTGACAATGTTTATAAGAACTTAATTATCTTTAAAATAGGAAAAGAGTAAATTGCTAAAATTTATAAAATGTTTCTTCTTTTTAAAACCATAAAATTTTACAATCCAGAGTAACACTCGCTTTCGTTAGAAAATTAGTACAAATTTGAAAATTCACACATAGGAAATATATGCAGCGCACGCAATTGTATATAAGGAAGAGAATTATAGTCCTTCCATGTATTGGTGTTTAAGTTAGTAGAGTGATGTACAAGCTCAGATATTCATTCTCATGACATATCCGAAATTTTAATTTATAAGATTCTTCTTCAATAGCTCACTTGATGCTATGTAGCTATACAGTAGGGGTTCCCAATCTTTTTTTACTAGTGGGCCCCTAAGCCATAAATAATACACTGTGTGTGTGACGGAAAAAAATCCCGATACCAAGAAAAAGTTATTGTAGAGTAATGAAATTTGGACAATGGCAATATTGTCTAGTTAACATAATTAATTGATTAAATATGCTAATTAAGGTTAATTTAAGCTCAAGAAAATGCATTTCAAATGTAAAATGCTATTACATTAATAGCCGGTGTAACCTCCAGAATATTGAATGCAAGCCTGCAAGCGTTCATGCATTGTGTCCTACAGATGCCAAACGTCACCTTGTGGTACGACGTTTCATGCTTGTTGTATTTATTGTGTCCACACTGGTATGGTCAGTGATGGCCATGGATGATCCTGGAGTTGTCTTCCAATAATATCCCACATGTGCTCAATTGGAGAAAGATCTGATGATCTCACAGGCCATGAAAATATTTCAACACTCTGTACAGCAGGTTGCGTCACAACAGTGGTGTGAGGGCGGGCGTTATCCTGCTGAAGGCTTCCCTTTGAAGGCTGTTTAGGAATGGCAGTACCATAGGTAGAATTATCAATATGTAGTCAATGTGTTTGGAATAACCACGAGAGTGATTCTGCTGTCGTAGGAAATTACTCCACAGACCATGACTCCATGTGTAGGTTCAGTGTGTCTAGGCCGCAGCCAGTTTGGTTGCAGGAGGACCCTTTACCTCCTTTTGGTCTATACATTGCCATCGCTGGCATCAAGACATAACCTGCTTTGATCAGAAAACACAACTGATCTCCACTCCGTCCTCCAAGCTCTTGCTTGACACCACTGACATTGCAAACAGCAATGGCTTGGTGTCAGTGGAATACACGCTACTGGGCGCCTGGCTTGGAGCTGTTCTTTGAGTAATCGATTTCTAACAGTTTGTTGCGTCACTGTGGTACCAACAGTCACTCGAATTTTCTGCCACAGACGCAGTACAATGCACCACAGTCGTACGCCGTATACTGCGGTCTTCCCTCTCACAATTTCCAACAGGCTGCCCGGAACCCGGTCTTCTCTAGGCAATACCATTCCTTGACCAGTGCTCAAAACAATTATGTACAGTGGATACATTCCGGCCAAGTCTTTTTGCAATATCATTCAAAGGAAATTCACCTTCTCGTAGCTCTATTACATGACCTCATTAAAATTCGGGGATATATTGATAATGGCTTCTTCGTCTACTTAAAGACATTCTTGGCTGACATCAGCTCAATACGTTGAATTTAGCAGACACATAAAGATCACGAACTTTACAGCTCACAATTAAAGCAATCCTGATTTTCAAATTTTGAGTGGCACTAATAACGTCATACTTTATCGTGAAATTTGAATCGATGTCACATTTTCCAGATGCATAAACACGTCTACCAAATTTCATTTATTTAACACAAATCTAAATTAGTGTTGGAATTTTTTCTGTCAGTGTATGAAAACCTCTTATCCTCCACGGATACATATGTCATACTAACAGAAACACCACGTGTTTGCACAGGACGCTTAAAGATAAAGAACTTTAAAGATAAACCATCCAAACGCTTTTTAAATGAAATATTCATTTGTAGATTATTAACAGATAATAATTGAAAAATCTAATACAATATAAAAACTGCAAATAAAAATTTTGTAAATTTTAATAGGAAAAACTGAAACATATTTTACTTCAAGAAATATTTAATAAGCAAATATGTTATTTAAGACAGCCCATAAAAATATTCCTTTAGAAGTTAAATAGGTAGACCTTATTGATGAGGTAATTGTGGCTAATGTGTTGGTATTAGCAAATGAATATGTGTGGATCAAGTTTTGCAAGAATCAGATAAAAATATTTTTTTACTATACCAAGTAGATATATAATTTTTTGTTAATAACAATTACACACTATAAAGGTATATTCCACGAAATATAATGGTGGGAAAACAAAGACGAATATTTTAGTATTTTTTCGAGAATTTTTTAAGGGTATATTTCCCCCCCGTTTAACTAAAGAAGATTATAAAGAAAAAGTATTTTGTAATCAGGAATTTCTAGACTTATATGTGCACAGCGTTATAATATCTTACTGTGTTCAAAGGATTTTACACTGCTGGCCACCGTAAATGCAACACCAAGAAAGACAGCGATAGCACAACAAAATTTATTTTGTAGATAACATGTTGACCAAGTATAAAATGATTACATTTATAGACTTCTGTGAAATGTGGTTCCCGCCAGAATCAGTAGCCAGAGTAGCCGCCATTGTTGGAGATCACCGCTGCCACACACCTCGGCATTGATTCAAAGAGACTTTGGGTGTGTTCTTGGAGTACAGCATACCAAGCAGCTTCCACACGTTGCCAAAGTTGATCTGGTGTGGCAGCTGGGGGTCAAATCTGTGTCAATCGTTGAACAACCATGGACCACATGTTTTCTATTGGTGAAAGATCCGGAGAGAGCCGGCCAGGGAAGCAATTCAATCTGGTGATTGACAAAGAATCTTTGGACAATGCGTGCCACATGTGGTCGCGCATTATCCTGTGGAAATATGGCTGTGGCCAAGCCCTGAATGTAAGGAAGGACAATTGGCTCCAACACCTCAGAGATGTAGCGCTGGCTGTTTAAAGTACCGGCAATGCTTACTAGAGGAGTGCCAGAGTGATATCCAATACCACCCCATACCATAATACCCGGTACAGGCCAGTGTGGCGATGCATAACACCCCTGTTCCGCATCCTCTTTCCACGGTGTCTCTGGACTCGAATCCAACCATCGTGGTGTTGCAGACAGATGCGTGACTCGTCAGTAAAGACAACTTCATTCCATTCTGCCACCCACATCCTTCTTTCATCGCACCATTGGTGGCGGAGACGTCTGTGGTTCTGAGTCAAAGGTAGACCAAGCAATAGACGTCTTGCGGACAGACCACTCTGCTCTAAACGGCTTCGAATGGTACGCGCAGACACTGAATGATGAGTTGCAGACTCAATGTGCTGTGCTATGGTTCGTGATGTGACTGAGCGATCCGTCACTTCCATGCGCACATTTTGCTTGTCCTCACGTGAAGTGGTGCACTGAGGTGGATGCGATCTACCACGTCGGTCCATTGTACCCTCTTGCATCCAACGGTCACATATCCGCATTACAGTTGTTTGGTTTCGTCCAACACGCGACTACCGATTTCCCCTGAAAGATAATCCACAATCTCGGTAGGCCACTTCCTCTGTCGAACTCGGATACTTGATCAAAAGCTGATCGCTGTTTTCTATGAGACATAACTGATCATGTTTTGAAAAAACCACAAGAAAAGCACAATTGCCGAACTCGAAATCGTTGAAATCTCCAAGCCTTAAATAGCGCTTTGAGGTGGCGCCACAGGCGTGCGTGATGTGTGTCTGCGCTGAAATTCTAATCATTTGCATATTTCACCTCCGCTAATGCATGTTGTAATTTTTATGTTATTTGCGTGCTTCCTTCAGGGTGTTGCATTTACGGCAGCCAGCAGTGTATTTAGATTTTGATACGAACCCTATGGACCATGTTATGGAGCGCGGAATAAAATTTTATGCTTGTGAACCCCTCAAAATTTGAAGAAAAGGGAAACGCTGTTCTAGAATGATATTATAATTGAAGTCAAGCAACCAACCATAAACATTAGCTATTAATTTAAAAAAGAAGCCACTTACATTAAACATTTTTCTTCCAATCTTGGTTAGTCAATCAGATAGAAAACTATAAAAATTTTTAAAAAAAAGAAAAATTATTTGATATAGCCAGTATCTTCTAATTTTACTCAGCCCTCATGTTTCAAAATGTGATCTTAAATCATTAATACAAATTAATTTAATTGGGCATATAAAACGAGCATGTGGAGTTATATAAAGATTAGTGGTGAAAATTTGTTGCAGAATCACTGAAACAAATATTTGCATGAAGAATAGTAACTGATTTAAACAACTGTACATAAATGTAATTTTAAATAAAACTTCTGCTCTTTTGCTATTGTTAACTCCAACAGTTTCTAAGGGGTTTTTTCTCACTAAGCCTCGCACTAAAATTCAGAATAAACATTTACTATGGCTTGAAATCTTGCATGAAGTTTATTTGTTACTTTGATTTACTTTTAATCATTATATTTTAAATAGATATTCATGAATATGATTTTTATTAAGGGATAAAATTGCCTTTGGGTACGACATACTCAGCACCACATCTTTCTTTCATCGTCTAGCTGCAAGTTGTAAAAATCCCCCCCCCTTACAATTTTTCTCAGTTTCAACTTATCACATCTTAAGAACATCTACAATTATTTATTATTGGAACCTAAATAAATATTATGAGTGAAGCATTAAAAGTAGTCGATATAAAGAGGAAATCACCAGTCTTTATTGACGATGCCACAATTTTTTACGAATGAATTGCGAACCCATTTTCTCATGAGACTGTTCGGCAATACATTTACTATATCGTCCTAGGAATTACTTTCAGTGTAGCAATTTAATATATTCTTTTTAATCACAGACATTATATGGTTTTAGATAAAAGTAGACCCGAAAAAGAAATATTTGCTATAAGCGTTTCCTTATAAACCAGATCTGTCTTCGTTGAAAGTTAACATATTCAGCTTTCGTAGAAGTTTGTACTCCCTCGGGAGAGCTACAGATTTTTGTTCGTGTAGAAAGAAAAAGTTTGATGTAATTTCTCAGCAAGAAGTAAAAGCTTTATTGGTCACTAATAAAAAATAAAAATAATGAAAACAGTAAAAGGTTATCCAAGACGTTTTATAATGGCAAATGAAAAAGAGAGACCATTAGTACACAAAAATAAATTTTCGTTAACGAAGAAAGAAATACTTATCTAAGATAGCATAAGCATCTCATTATCCTGAATGAAAATAATATATGATTACTTATTTAACACTCTTAGCATGGTTTTTTTAATTATCTGGGAAATAAATAAGTGATATAATTCATGCTCTAGAGCCGAGGTGGGAATTACGTCAATCGCGATCGATCGGTGGACCGCCAAGACATTTTGGGGCGACCGCCTAAAAATTTTACCAGTTAGTAATTATACACGGAAAACTCAAGATTGGCTGACTGTACGCAGACTAAGCCTTCTACTGACTATAACAACAAAAACTAACTTTAGATAAAAAAGTTTTATTTTTTTAGTGCATTTCGAATTGTTTCATAATAAATGTATCATCTGATATAATTATATTTGGGGCTATTATTATTAAGTTTGTATCTTGCGTTTTGCTTTAAACGTGGCTTTAAAAGTTTGTTTTTTATTTTAGCTCTGTAGGTAAGTACATATTCCGTACTTATCATTAAGTTAGAATAATAACCTTTTCCTCACACCTACGACATTGGGCAGTAGCGTACACAAGAATTTTTTAAAGGTAGAGGTTGGAGATCTACCATTTTCGTATCATACCCCAATACGCAGCTAAACATATTTTTTTGATTTTGTCAATTGTCGGGAATAAAAAGCAGCAAAATATAAATTACTGTATAAATAATTAACATTGTTAAATAAAAAAATACTAATATCATATACTTAATTACATTTTACATACTACATACAAGGCACTATAATGAATCGGAAAAATATGAAGGGTTACGGGAGGGTCCGGAACCGTGGACCCCTCCCCCGCCCTTGTGTGCGCCACTGAGACTGGGTGGACCGCAACTCCTTGAAAAAATTAGAAGTAGCCCGCCTCCTGCCACCCCTGCTCTAGAGTAAAGGAAAAATGTATAAATAAATCATAGTATTAAAATATAACATCAAATAATTAAAAAAAGTATGATGGTAAAATCCCTCTACAAATTTACATGTTAAGCTAGTACAAAAAAATAATAATATATATTTCTATCATTTTTATTTTTCTGCTGATAGTTAACAAACAATTATTATTATTCTAATTTCATCTGCATCGTGGTATTCGTCGTCAGAATTCTTTCTATCTAACTGGTCCAAGTAATCTTCTATATCCCTGTCTCCTAAAATTCTCTGCACAAATAACATAAAATTAACTTATAGTAAAAAGACATTTTCGTCACACATTAAAAGTGAAACGAATGAATAGTGATGTAAATTTCATTCAGATGGTATTGGAAAGATTATTTGTGGTATTTGATATAAATTACACAGAAAATAATAGAAACACATAAAAACATGTCTTTTTTCTCTTATTGTCGCTTTTAATAGCAAAAAAAATATTGGATTAGTTATAAAAAATATTAAGAAACCTCACATTTCTTCCAATTAAAAGAAACAGTGGAAAGACAAGTTCGAACCCGCTGTAATGATAGTGAAATATGATTTTTTTACAGTTACTTTTCTTAGTAAGCAATAGTCGTGAAAAAAGTTACCAGCAACAGCCAGTTTACAGTATACCTATTTTGATTAGAACTTTTTTGTTCTCTAAACGCTATAATGAAAATATATTTTCATAATCCTGCAAATAAGAGTTAAATAATAAATCTCTGTGCTTCTAAACATTTTTTTGTAATTTTTTAATATTCATTTTAAATAAAACCAAATTTTTAAGAACAATATAATGTACTCTTAGCTTAACTCAGTGGCGCAACAGTCCCTAAAGGCCAGGTCCTACTGTGCCCAACTCAGTATTCGTGATCTTGGGCCTTGAGCGAATGTTCCGTTTAGGTGGTCTGACGCGAAACCCTCAGTGCTAAGTTCCCAATAAATCTTGGTACTCATTTATCGACTCACTAAAAGGCTGTGTAAACCTTGTCCAGCCATGGTTCAAATCTCGAACCTAAGGTGGGGAAGCACGATATACTAACCATTCAGCCACTGGGGTTCAGGACTCTTAGCTACTGATTCTAAAATCTGAGTTCCTCAAATTAAAGATATATTTCTTCGCATTTCAAAAAAAAATAATATTTGTGTGAATAATAGTTTTTTTTACATTGTTTACATTTTAATTAATGTGTATTGTTGTTAACTTATTAACATAAATAAATTTGTGTGTTTTCATTTAAAACTTCATTCCTCCATTTTATTTCCAACAAAATATATTATGTGCTTCAAAAATACAGTTTTATTAAAGCTCTACAATTAAGTATTCCATTTATTATGCAATGTTAATAAATCGTTCTGAAGTATTTCCATTTAATTAACACTAAAAGCTGCTGAATTAAGCAAGAAAAATATTCTGTATTTGAATTATTTCTACTTTCCCCCCCTATTTTCTGCAAGGTTATCTCTGTTCATTTACCTTAATAAAACTTAGCGATATTTGTAATTGAATAAAGAAATATAAATACGCATTAAATTTTCTTGCTTTTCCTCTCTTATTTTATAATTTACTTATTCTTTCTTAAATATCGTGAAAAATTTATAACTTCTTTGAAATTAAATTAGTTTTTTCTTCAGCATTTTCTTTCAAAAGCAAATATTTTATGAAAAAGAGTTTATAAAGTTAAATTATAAAAGTTCATATTAAATACATTTCTTCTCATATTTTAAGTAAAATGTGTGAAAGATTTCTAATTATTTTGTCTAAGCTTTAATCATATTAAAATATTTAATCATTTATCCAAAAAGTTCATCTCCTCTTTTAGGAAAATATATATTTTAGAATGTAAATATATATTAATTTTCCTTATCGAGTCTGGTTTAAGACACCCATAATTAATTTTAATTATTATATTGTTAGAATGAACTTACATCCAGTTTTAATTATGGCATATCTTAAGCTATCCCTTCGTTAACTATTTTATTCATAATAATTTATTTTGATAATTATATTAAACTTCTGTACTATAAGAGTTAGATTTAAATGTGTATTAATGATAAATTAATCTAATAATTTCAAAATAATTATGTTTAGGACATTTTATTAGTACATGAATTGTGCATTTATTTTTAAAAAACTTACTTTTTTTAAAATGTATTTTTTTTATTTTGTGCATTTACTTGTTTTAAAATCTGATTCTTGCTCAAATTTTGATAAAATGGCTGGGGGAAATAAAATAAAATAAAACAAAAGAATTGAATCAAATAAAACTTAATTTACTACCTAAAATAACCTAAATTTTATTTGGATAACAAATATTGATTCGGGCAAATTAATATTTTAAATTTATGGAATAAAAATTCTTTTTTTTATGTATGCAGCAGTAATGAAAAGTTTTTCTATTTTCATCTCCTATTATGCATAACAAAATAGGAAAGAACCTTTTTGAAAGAATTGAATTTATTTACTAAAAATCTCAAACAAAGTTGGGGAAAGAAGTCTGTTATAAAAAATGTTTTTGTAAGTGTCTTGTGAATTAATTTTCAAAATGTACTCATGCATTATAAATAAAGCAACCAATTTCATAAATTTTGCTTAAAATGTATTAAATTATGCATTGTGTTGATCTCATTCGTTTTTACAATAAAATTTTATTATTATTATTTATTTTAGAATTACCCTTTCAAATAGTGACAAGATTTAATTTTATCTTCCACGCTTTTGAAATACCTTTAATAATATTAATATAAGTTTTACATAAAAATTGCTCTGTATACATTTTACATTGTAAATCTCTGGTTACTACATTATTAACTCAATATAATACTAAAATTTTAATATGCATTTTATGTAGTTATTTCTCTTTTCATACTAATTTTCACATACTAATAATATTAAAATATCAATGTAAAGTACAAAATTGAATTTAAAGTCGTTTCCTTTCATTTTGTTACAGGGTTCAATTTCTCTTTAATTTTAATACAGTTCAATTTCGATTCTTTTTTTATTTATTACACATTGCAAATTTTTTATACCGAGTCTAGTCTTTTATAGGTGAATATGGGGTTATTAACTATGTGCATATTAACAAAATACGCAAAAAGGGATTTTAAAAATAGTTTAGAAAAATGTAATTTTTTAAAACAAAAATCAGTTTATAATATTTTCTTCAAAAAAAATAGTAAAATATAGTAAACATTTAATTATATTGATTCCAATTTCAGCTAATTAAACTAACACAGCGTTTCTCAAACTGTGGGGGTGCACCCCCCTAAGGGGAGGTGATAACTCTACGAGGGGGACGCGAGCATATTGAAAAGTCGAAAACAAAAGATGATTAAAAAATTATTAATTTACTGAATATAAATAAAAAAAAAATACATTCTGACATAATAAAAAAATAAAATACACATTTATACTGATACTAATATACTTATAAATGTAACAGTACTACACAATATTTTTATAATATAATGTAATAATACTAGTCAAGAACAAGTTTAATAATGACCAGTGATCCCATGGGATTGTTATACATAAAATTATATACAGAAATTAACACTTATCTTGATAATTAGTACAGTTTATAATTAGTCCCTTAACAGCCCACTAAAAGTTACGCGATTCACTCCTTAACGCCAACTGTTTTCCACGTAGGCACGCGTATGTGATGTACTGGAGGAGGGGGGAGGGGTTGGCGGAAAGGAATAAATAGGAAAATAATCTGAAATAAGTAAATCCTTCTCAAGCATATTGTCAAGGTCCTTTTATTGCATTCCAAAGCCTTCGGGATACCTTTATGGACAGCTGTTCACAGAATAGATCGTACCTTAAAAAGACGTATATATACGTCCGAGGCAACTAACGTTTTGACTGAGCGATGATTTGGAGCTTATCGTGGACGATAGCAGATCATCTCTGACTCGTATTCAGAACACTATGACTGCCAATCTCTGTTCTTTATCAGTAGGTTAACGGCCGACCGCACAGTATACGCATCAACCAACGTACTCTGGATGATGTACCCAAAATCTAGAATCCCATGTAGATGTAGGATAAATTTCTTTTCTCGTATAAGGTCTCGTCTTTGACTTGAAGACCTCTTTAGGGACGAACGTTCTGAGTGTGCAATCAGAAGTTAAGTGCTTACGAGATAGTAACCAAGCATGGCGAACCTGGTCTGGAGCGAGTAGGACGACGACGAGGTTACACGATCGAATTATCAAGCTGCAAGCATTCACGGATTCTACAGTAGCCTTTTCCACTTTACGAAAAGCCGTTGAGATTCCTATTTAATTAAAAATCATTTCTAGACATCTCATGGATCACTATCTCAATTCCCTTCATGAGTACTGCCTTTAATATCCGAACATGAGAGGCTCTATTTACGATAATGCGAAGCATGATCAACATGAAGTGTTACAAATTGACGAAGTGTAATGCTAAGAGATAAATACTGCTTCATTTTTGTGGGCAGATTATCCTCGTGTACTGGTTTGAAAGGTCCTTATGAACGACACAGTCTCGCTAACGAACCAGGTATTTCCTTCACTGAAGTTATAATAGTCTGTAAAGTCATGGCTTTGCAACATCTACTTCATTCGGTGATGATTCGGGAGACATAAAAGGACTAGGGATATACGGATGAGATTTTGTATTCATGGTAGGTATTTTAGTTGCAATTTAGCAACATAATAATGCACATCTTGGTTTTTGCACAAGACTTTTTACATTTTCAAACTCTTTCATGAACTGATTGCTCCTTGGACATGTCTCCCCTTGAGCACGTCTGGGACCAGCTGAAATGCTGGGATACTTAATAGGTGACTTTGTGGATGATGTTCGAGATTTGAGGGCTGTCTGTCTTAGGATAACATCAGACGTTTATTTAATTCAATGCCAGGTCGTCTTATGATATGAATCATAGCACAAGGTGGTCCGATGATTGAAGATGGCTATATATATCACCCTGTAATTATTTTGCTTTTAAATCAAGAGTATCTTTCATCATTATCTGTTTTAAATTTCATTTTAATTCCATTTTTCCTTTCCGGTGCGCTAATTTCATTATCAGTGAGGTTATATTACGCATCTCATTAGTAATCTCAGTTTACATTCTTTCGTTCAAGTTAATAGAAAAAAATAGTCATATCTTGATCTTAAGCAATCTCTTTTTTATAATTTTCTCATTTTTATAATTTTTTAAAAAGTTATACTCAGACTTTCGTTTATAAAACTTTTTTTTCCATTTTTTTTAGTATGACTAAATCTCTCTCTTCGGATAAATGTAATAATAAAATTATTATTCAAAAAAGAAAAAAAATAATGACATTTTTATAATATCTATATATACTTAGAATGGACAAACTAAAACAGTAAATCAAATAACTTCGCAATAAATAAACTCAAAAATCATGACTAATAAATTTTTGGCTAAATTAACTTCTAGTGTAGAAAATTATTTTGATATTAAATTATTTATACTCTCTTTATATGCATGCAAATATTTGCCTTATGTAACTTTTAAAAGTACATCTGTTGACAGAAATTTTTTTTTCAAAGCTATAAAATACACATTTTAGCAAAATTTTGCTTATGTTAATCTAACAAAGTGAAAAATTGAAATTTATTAAGCATTAAAATAATTTATCTAGAAATAGTAAATAAATGTGCTGTTGCATTCTTTTCACAATTTAAAAATAGAGAGTATTAGAATTTTTAAAAATTTTATCTACTTCAAAATATAAGTTGATACAATTATCGTGGATGCATAAAAATATTTCATTTATATTCCAATATAATGCCTATGATTTTTTTAAAAATAAATTTAAATTTGTAAATGAACTGGAGTTTTTAAATACGATTTCTAATTTTCTGTATGTTGATAAAGAAAATTGTTTGCTCTATCACGTTTAGGGGGAAATGATTATATGCTCTGATCTCATGCAAAGAAAATTTAACAATGTTATTCTGTAAATATTTTATTGATGAAAGACATTGAAGCTTATTTCAAAAAATCTTTCATTTTTTACTTTACAATCTTGTTGATTTACTTGAAGAAAAAAATTATTTTGCAATTATTTGCTTTGTGAATGGTTTTTGAAACATATTTTTTTTTTACGAAACACAATGTTAATATTTTTTACTTAATAATAAACTATGAGTACTTAAATATTTAATATTTATATTTTGGAATAAAATTTATTTACGAAAAGGTATTAAATATGTTGTTTTTATTTTTCAAAAGCTTGTCTATATATTTATGCTTATTCTTTTTTGACTAATGCGAATGAATTTATTTTATTTTTCTTAGTAACATAACTTATACATTGATGATTTATACCTGACCACACTTATATAACTATTTTATTTCAGAAAGAATTCATTATATACAATATAATACACACTATAAAATAAAAAGCGATGTACCAAGGGGTCACTCGAAACTGATTGATGTAATTGAAAGGGAAAAACTAGAAGTATTACAGGAATATTCAATGTCTTATGCAGAAAATACATATAGAAGAGCAAAGGAGTGAATGATGCATTGGCTCAACTCTGGGTTTGATGCAAGTTTTTGCAAGACTGGGGATAAACTTGTTGGATGATTGACAGATGTCCTCTTGAGGAATTACTTGCCATATACGTTGCGATTGGCAAGATAGATCGGCATGATCCAGGAAGGATTAAAAATGTCAAATGGGCTTTATTGGAAAAATATCAAGTTATCGTGCCAACCAGGAACATGTTGGTCAAGCACGAAGATAAACAGTAGAAAAACGTGTCATGTATGCCTGACCATTATTCTACAGAAATAGAAGTCAAGGAGTCTGTGCAAGAAAGACTAATACTATGGGGTTTAGAATCTCGTCGACATACGGACATGTTACTAGAGTGTCTCAACTGACGATCCAAAGGGATCCTGTTATCAAATGATTTGACACGCCACACCATAACTCCCAGATCTCTGACTATGCCAGGCGAATATCCACCGCTGTCTAAGGCAGTCTCCAGAAAAGTTTATGGTGGTCATCGCGGCTCATTTCTGCAAACAATTTTGTTACATACATTGAGATACTAGGTCGAATGTACCCAGCACTACTGGAAGCATGTCTGGGGATGTACAATGGCAGAGGTGGAGGCTTCTTGGAACACTTGTTGGACAAAGGACTCTTGGAAGTTTTCAGACAAGTTTATGATGGTCATGGCGACTCATTGCTCCAAACAGTTGTGCTACATACATAGAGATAAAAAGTCGAAAGTACCCAGCATTACTGAAAGAATATCTGGGGATGTGCAACGACAGAGGTGGTCAGTGCAATTGTCTCCATAGCCTCAGACCGAGATAATGAAGCTGAGTCATTTGTTGAGTCATCTATCTATGGTCATTGAAACACTGGAATCCTGGTTACAAGTTGATACGTTGATTAGGACACACAAGAGACAAAAGTGCTGATAGCAAGCTAACTCTTACTTCGCTCTCAGTTGACTGCTAACTTTTTGACTCACTATACGGTCATGGTTCATTCCTGCCAATATCGCTGAGTGGGAACAATACTCCGACTCAAATGTTGAGGTACTCTTTAATTTCACCATTTTTCTTCCTTCTGTCCAGTTTTACGAACTTCATAAAATAATGAAATCTGCACTTACTGTTCGTAAATCGGTCTTCGAGGCATTGGTACAGTCCTCATTGGTAGATGGGATTATATAGCTATTAGCTATTATTAGCTAAAATATTTTTAATCTATTAGCTAGAGCATTAGCTAAAATATTATATAGCTATTAGCTAGAATATTAGCTAAAATATTATATAGCTATTAGCTAGAATATTAGCTAAAATATTATATAGCTATTAGCTAGAATATTAGCTAATAAAAGCTAATATTTTATCGTAAATATTAACAAACGCAATTTCGTCACATCCTGATGTTTACCTCTTGGAGCTTCGATTTTATTTTGGGAATTCTTAAAAGGAATAATACAAATGTTTAAAATAAATTTTGTTCTATTATGTCAGCAGCTATTTTCATTTACATTTTTTAAATTAATGCAAAATAGACAAACAATGAAAATTTTAAAAATTTTAAAAAACCAATGTAATTTTAAATGTGTGTGTGTCATACATTTACTTTTCTCAAAATTATAGTACCAATAAATCTAATAATAAATTTTAATACAGTAAAATGAGATAAATAATAAAAAAACAGAAAATATTTTATGATGAGAATATTATGCATCCATCGTAAAAGATTATTTCTAGTATGTTGCATTATAAGTATAATATGTGTAATATTTCTTAATTAAAAATAATTACAGTTACTTTTAAAGAATAGCTGATTTCATAATAATTATTTTTTGAAAAAAATGCCCATAAATCTGTGCTAATAAGATATAAATTCTAATGCTGTCCTTTACAGATAAATTAAGCTATGTTTTAGAACTAAAATTGCCTATAAATTTTATGCTCTTTTAATAGAAGCTGACAAAAAATATTTCATTTTTAATGTCTTCTTATAAATCTGTATTAATATCATTTTTCTTTTATTTATTCAGATGAAAAGAAATTTATTTGTTTACATTTGCTTAGTTGTCTATTTATGAATATGAAGGTAAAGCGTTTTTTATATTTGATATGTTAAATTATGGCAAATGACTAAAGACAACTCTTGAGCAAGCCTAACTGAAAACTAGAAAATGTTTAAAAAATGTGATGAAATTGTATTGCATGTGTCTGATTTAAGCATCTTGTTTTATAGGGTCACTAGGCCGCGGTACCAGAATGATCATGGTCTTCTGGAATGGTTCTTAGACGACAGTGTTCAAGGGCACGAATTCGTGGCTGGCATGTTATGAGTTTGAACCTAGAGGTGCTGAAGACCTTCCATGTGGAAGGGACAATTGCACGTTAAATCTGTCGAGGCTCAAATGTCAAACGTCTTTTTGTTGGTGTGGTGTGGAAGTTACGAGAGAAGGTGTTATCCACTTCACTTGACCATTGTTCAAAATTATGAAGGCTATCGTCAATAGCTCTCGAAAAGCTTTTTTGTGCGACGTTGATATAACTCTCTTTCTTTCTTTTGGATAAACGCTTAGGTTTACGTTATGATTGCAGGGTTAAATAAGAATTAGGAATTAAAAAATGTGCGTGTGAATTTTTCAACTTCTGGTAAATATATCACTAGTTTTAATTGCAGAAATTTTAATTATAAACAAATGTTTGCTGAAATGCAACACCATGAAGGAATCATCCGAATGAAATGAAATTTGAACCAAATGTCAATTATAGGATGTAGTGCAAAGTAGTTAAGTTTCAGAGTCACCTCGCATGCGTGGTGTGAGCAGCGCCCTATTAACATTCTAAAAATGCATAAATAGAGGACTGCAGCGAAATGTTGAAAATCGTGAATGGTTATTTGTTAGTGGCGAATGTTTAGTGGGACCCAAGTATGCCTCCACGACGAAATAGGGAAAAATTTCTACAACTTACCGAGTTTGAACGGGAAAGAGTCATCGGGCTTCGTGAAGGAGGATTTTTCTGTCGCACAATAGCAGCTCGTGTGCAGCTGAAAAGTTCTACAGTGTTACGAGTATTAGAAAAGTAGACCGACGAGCACCGGACAACTCGAAAAACTGAGAATGAACGAAGGAGGATGACATCATCACGCGATATCAGACACCTGGTCCGCATGGTGGTGAATAACTGTACAGATTCCTCCAGGAAGTTGGCAGCACGTTGATCTACTGATACAGGTGTATTAATGCCGGCTTCGACTATTTGTCGGTTTCTGCTGCACCGTGGACTGTGTGCAAGGATTCCTTTATACGGAATCAACCTCTAGGCAAACCATCGATGGCTGCATCTGTAGTTAACGTCTGCGGGCTTATGAACACAGAGTATGGAAAGCTAATTGGCACCAAGTTGTCTTTTCAGATGAATCACGCTTCAATTAGTGGGACCATGATGCCCGCATTCGTGTTAGACGCTATACCGGTGAACGCTGTCTTCCAGAGTGTGTTATCGAACAACATAGCGACCTAACACCCAGAGTTATGGTTTGGGGGTGAGATTTCGTATCATGGACGATCCAATTTGCTACGAATTGAGGGTAATCTGAATAGCAACAGCTACGTCCGTGAAGTGCTGGAAATTGAAGTCGGTCCCTTTCTTCAAGGCATCCCTGTATCTTTCAACAGGATAATGCATGCCCACATTTTGGAAGGAATGTTCCAGACTTTCTTTCAGCTCAACGCATGCAACTTCTTTCTTGGCCTGACTATTTGCCGGATATGTCGGATTGAAAATCAGTGGGATTTGGTTGGTCAGCGTCTCGCTCGTGAAGCTTCAAAAGACGAACTTCGGGTGCGCATGCAAGCAGTATATCAAATTTTCTTCCACAAGCAATCATTCAACATCTGTTTGACTTCAGGTCATGTCGTATAACAGCACTCACTGCAGTGCCTTGCGGTTACATTAAATGCTAAATTGGGACAATTTCCTGTAATACTGTTTTCCTTTTGCTTTGAAATTTTATTCATTTATTTCTACTACTACAAATCGCTTGTGTATTACATTTCATTTAATTCCGATGACTCCTTCATGATGTTGCATTTTTTTTACAAACAGCAATGTATACAGACGCTTTATTGCACACCCAAAAAAATAAAAAAAAAGAATAATATAAAAACATCACAGAAGGTGTTCGAAATTGGGACCATTGCCATGTATGCACGCACACGAAAGGCAGATGTTCCTGATTCTTCTGTTGCAACGGTAAGCTCCCTTACACTGGTACCGGGATTTCGGTCCACAGCATACAACACACACTCTTCAAATATGGGTGTTCATGCTGTTTGTGACCGGTCAGTACCTTCAATCGTGGCTCTTCCGCCAGGTTCTGATGCATCCTATCGAAAGTTTTATGATTTGTTTACCACCTTGTAGCATATCTTTCCTCATACAACCAAATAGCAGCACGTCTACTTCATTGGTTAAGTCGTAGATGAGGTGGATATCTGCCAACTCAGCTTTCGTATAACCATTCATATCTATCGCATGCTGTCTGTGTTTGAATTGAGGAAACCACAAGTGGCCTTGCGAGTTTGCGTCACTTTCCGCCCATGCTTTTCGATGCAAATATGACTCCTCTCGATGTGTTCTCTACCTCTTCTCCAAGTTTGTACACTGCAATCGGGGACACCGTATATATATATATATTAAATGAAGTTTGTATATATATTAAAAATAAATAATAATGTTAAACTTCAGACAGATATGATTAAAGAAAGAGCTATATTTTGTCAAGTACAAAAAAAAAAAAAAAAAAAAAAAAATCGAAGACTCCAGGAATAAAAATCTTACAGCTTCCTTCAAAGAGGGCTATTTCGATTTTCGAACCTTTTGATAGTGGTGACCAGAATACCAAAACCTCAGTCCATAGTTAGATGAGGTAAATGCTGTGAAGCGTAAACGTAGATTTGATCTCAGCTACCATTATTTCCTGAGTTGGAAGGCATCATCCGTGAATGTATTTCTGTCATAGGAGCAAAGAATTCGATTGCTTGCAAGAGTAAGATCGAAGCGTTCTGCCTTGAAATGAGAGCACAATTAATTTAATCGCCAGAAGAATTGAAAATATCACAACATTGGGGAACAATGTTGAGAGTTTTGAAGATGCTTCAGAAGACGACATGACTATTTAAATAAATGTAGATTATGGTTCATGGGTAAAAAAGACATTTCGTCTGAAAATATGTTCTGATGCGTCTTTGGAGTAGAAAAAGACATAGTTTGTGTTTGTCTTAATTTCGAGGAAACACTCTATATAATTGTAAGGATACATTGCACACACACACACACACGCGCACACACACGCACACACACACGCACACACACATACACATATATATATATATGTGTGTGTGTGCGTGTGTGCGTGTGTGCGTGCGTGCGTGTGTGTATACAAGTGTATATGTACAAGTGTATATTTTTAGAGACTATCTGACACTTTAAATGACACAATATAGAATGTAGAAATTAGCTTAGGTTTTTATTCGAGTATTTTGTTTCAATTAATTATTAAACTCAACAGTTTTCTTTAATGTGCAAATTTTTGTTATTGCAAATAAAGACTTAATGTTTAAACCAAGAAATATAAATTCTACTTCTAGAACAATCTTTGAACGTCAGATGTCAAAATTATATATATGCGTAAAGTATATATGTGAAAAAAAATCAGCTTTTCCGCCTTAAGAAACAGAGTAAATATCTGAAGCCGATACACTCGAACTTTAATAAACATTCGCATAAATGATAAAGTCTTTTGAAGTTTTATGAAGTATAAAGTAAAACTTAAGCATTGAATGTAGTGTTTTTGTGAGTGTGCATTAGAATGTAATAAACTAATTTGCATGAACGGTTATAAAAAATTAACTAAAGCTTGGACAGAAAACCCCCTTGAGCATAAAACAGACACATAAGTTTTACCATAAAAGATTTTGAGTAAATTTCTTGTTATTTATCCCTGAATTTAAAAAAAAAACACTAATTTACTTATATTAAATTATTTTTGATAAAAAATAATGCACCAAGGAAAGCAAATTGTAAGATTGTTTGTTAGCCATATATAGTATAATGGGATATTTATAAATGAATACACATTTTCCAGTATACACAGAGGGCATAGTTCAGTATTCAAAGCTGCGGCCTCAGTGAACAATAGCAGCTGAATACTGGCTGGGTATTCAAGTAGGTCTGCGCTTTACTGGTCAAGCGGCTTCTTCAAGCTCTAATGCTATTCATCAATCGAAGTGCCAAGTGAATTAAAGTTTAAAGCTCTCATCAACACATGAACTGATGTTCTTAATGAGTGACAAATCTCGTGATATGTGGGCGTTGTAATAATTGATCCCCATATATCGTAAAAATGAAGACTACACGGATGGATAATAGAAGTATTACACGTCATAAATGCAACTGTTAACTATCCATAGAATAGGAACTACCGGAGTGTCATATCTTTCCAGGTGCAATGATATAGACAAGCTGGAAATTATCTTACTTCTCGCTACCTTTACTTAAGGATATGCCCATCATGATACTGGATATCATTATTCTGGCCATGATACTTGAGTAGTCTTCTCACTGTCAATTCCAACAGCTACCATCCTGTAAACGAGTCAAGTTCCTCACTCATGGCTCTGTATGGCTGTATAATCGTACAAGGTTTTTCTAACAAATATTTTGTCCTTTCTGGCGTGAGGGGCAAGGGAAGACTGAGATCCCAAATGACATTCTATATGGTCCTCCCGGAACCATCAATACAATAACCGCCTTGAACGGACCACAGCCAATGCAGGGAATCTAATCGTGAAACAATAAATTACAGTCTCAGTAAGTCACGATTCCACCACAATCAAATTCCATGCATACTCATGGGAGACCCTCTTTCTTAAACGACACATATCTCGCCCTTTCCACAAACAAAGCCCGATTGAAACTTTGAATAGGAAAATCACTTTAAAATCTTCTCTTTTATACAAATTGTATTGCTACAATATGTTGAAATACTAATGTTATGTATATCCTAACATGCTGAACATTTCATGCAAATCCGGCGTTTCGTAGCACTTCGCCATGATGTGTAGTAGTTTTAATAACCAAAAGTGTATTACAGTAAAATATTTTTTTTTAAAATTTTGAATGAAAGTCGGTAAATCTTTCTTAATTGGGTCCATTTAAATGTTTTTTTTACATAAAATATAATTTGCAAAATTCATTCCATTGTTTTTATTTCGACAATTTGAAAAATCCTCTTTCTATGCACAAAGTCTTTCCGAAATTCAAGAGTACAATTTAAATTAAAAATAATAGCAGTCTCTTCTTATCAAATCTATGTACTTTGTAAAAATAAAAAAAATTCTTGAAAATAATTATATATATATATATATAATATTTGCTTCTTTTTTTTCATTATGAATATCACTAGAGTATGCATTGAAGTATATTAGATTTACTGAATAAAATTATGTTTGTTATTTACGAAAGTGCTGAAAAGATTAGTTCGTACAAAAATTATTTCCCAAGAGTTGTAAATTAGTTATATAAGTACATAATAATATATTTAAATCGTATTAATATAATAGTTATAATTGAGTATTCTCCATTCGAAGGTATTAGCATTAGCATTACTAGTGTTAGTATTCAGCATTACGAGGGTGAGCTTTCATATCCGGGAAAAAGGGGTATCTAGGTAATTAATCTCTGTTAGCTTACAGCCCCTTCCTCTCATTCCAAAATAATATCTCTTAGACCCCACAAGTTGAAACACTCAAACAAAAATACTTGGAATTTATAAAGTTAAAATATTCTTAAAAAGGGTCTTCGTAATAATGTTAAGGTATCCGACTACTGCAAAAACGTTTTTTAAAAAAATGGAGATATGGGGATTTTTTGTGGTTTTCAGATTTGTTCAGTACATTTTAAGAAAAATATGCTAAAATTTAGAAAAAAAAATTATTATTACTAAATTGGTAAAAATTAAAAAAAAATAACATAAATGGGGCCCATTCTGTACCAATAGTTTATAAACAAATTTTCAATTTTTTGATTCTGATGTGTAGCTATATTATTCATTTTCGAAATGATCTTTATGATAAGAGATATTTTGATTTTTCAAAAACTAGAGGACTTTATCTTAATTATTATATTAAATTGCTTAAAATAATAGTGATTATATTAATATAAGGGACTAAATTTTGTAATAAAACAGTGATTGATAAATTTGAAGGTTAAAACACTTTTACTATTATACAGAAAATACACAAAAAATTCAGTTAATTATTTTCAAAACATTTTAAGAAATCTCTGTCCCCATTTAAGCATTTAAAAAAAACACACATTTCGGGTAAAACGTGTTTTAAAGTATGGCAAAAAAAAAAAAAAAAACTTGCTTAAAGTAATGGCATCTGCTTTTACCAAAACACTTCTTGTTTTTGTTCTAGTGAACGGAAAATAATAAACTTGGTATTTTTATAAAGCTAATAAAGTGGCCTATAAAATAAAATCATAAAAAATTGTCAGTTTTTTGCAAAATTCATAATTTTAGGGCAGTCGGATACCTTAAATCTAATAAGGATCGGAGAGTGAACACGCAGTGTTTTATAACTCTATGCGATACAGTACATACGAAAGAAATAGTTCTTCGATTAAATATATCGGAAAAAAACACGAAATTCTTGTACAAAAATTTCTGCGTACTTTAATGTTTACGTAATTACTTGATATTTTGGGATTACTAAAAGAACAAATAACTCTTAAAGCAGTAAATCTTACTAAATCAGCAAGTTTAGTCGATAATTGGGCACTATAATTTCACATCATAATATGTATGGAGTATTAGGCTCTACGTACAATATTTAACAATCTGTGGAAAGATCGTCCCATAATATACATTATATTTACTGTACGCATCGGTAATAAATAGGATGAGCTTTCACAAAAGCTTTGCTTTTTTCACAGTATTTACTAAGATTTCTGGCCCTTAATTTATCCTGTGTTTTATTATAAGAATATTTATATCGAGTTTTATTCCTAAGTTTATGAAATAAATGATTAAATAATATGATATTGTCTGCAAAAACTTATATATCAGTAATTTTCCAACTGTATTGTTATTTTCAAAACAATTTTTGATAAGATGAAAAATAAAGAAAATCCATGTATTGAGTAAACTTTTTAAATTTCATGTGAAAACAACTGCAATTTGAAGTATAGATTTCAAAATTAAAAGCCTCTCACATGTGTCAAAATATGATAACATATGCCAATTATATATTTCATGAAACAAGTCAAGCCTTACGTATTCCACTTCTTAAAATATTCATTGTTTTTTTTTTCCTTTGTGCTTCGGTCTACTTTGAGATGTCCTTCAATGAAATATTTGCAGTGTTACAATATTCATAAATAATGTTCAGTTTTAAAATATATACGAAGGAGTATTATTGAGCTCTAATGTTCAATGTTTTTAAGAGAGAATGAAAAAAATCCACTTCTCTCTATCCTAGCCTGCTATTATTTGAATTTTGAAGGGAAAAAAGTAGCCTATGTAGAATTATTTTGAAATACGTCCTATTGGGAAAATCCCACTTCAATGTTTTTTCCTTAAGTAAATTTTATATTCTTTCGGAAATAAATGTATCCTTTTTAAATCGGAGATTCATATCTAAAATGATTACTCGTTGGAACATGCGAAATTTTTCTACAGACTTCGATTTCTTTCTCAAGTGCGTTTTTATTCGAAGGAAAAATTGATGCATATCAAGAACTAACTAAAAAAAAAAAGAAACAAGAAAGAATAAAGAAACGAAAAAAAGCTCTCCTTCTTTCTCCCGATTTCTTTCAGCATTTTTGAGTTTTTGAGCTTCTTTCGGCCTTCTAGCTTTCATCATGAATAGAATATCATTTGCCACAATCGATTTGCGCCTAGTCTTGACTTATGCATTAAAGCAGCAAAAGACAAGGGGGGGGGGGAAATCAGTGGTTTTCTTGAATTTTTTTTTAATTTGAAAATGCTATTCTGTCGTGGCTAATATTCCTAACTTTTTCCAGTAATTAACTTTTATTTAAGGTATTAATTTGTGTTGACAGATGTACTCCGTTAAAACACAACGAACTTTTTATTTAGTATCAAACAAAGAGTATGGCTGAAGGTTGATATTGGACTCCTATAATAAAACATATATTATTCTATGCATGCTTTGTTTTGCACTCAACTTTTTCCTTACACTATATATACGTTCCTAAGACAATCGGGTAAAAAAAAAGGTGTCATACAGTAAATTTGGGGAATGTTTCACAACTTTAAAACATCTTGTAAGATGAAAAAAAGCATATTTTCCCAAAAATCCGTGCAAAAAAAAAAATTATTATGAAATTCATGTTACATATTTATAAAACACAAACAATTTATCTTTTATTTCAAAAGAAAAAATAATTAAAATTAGTTTTTTGTGATAATTTAAATAGTCTATAAGTACATACAACATATAAAATTCAAATAGAAAAAATAATTAGGAATAAAACTATAAACTAACACCTAAATTATTCGTTACTTGATAACATGCGTACACATCTGTTAAAAACTAGATCAAAAATGCTATCATCGGTAAATGTCTTACCTTTTAATATAAAAAAATATGTTCAACACACACACAAATTATACTGTAAATTTCCCCGTCGAATTAAAAAAAAAACTAATTTGAACATCATTTTATATAACTGTACTGAAATTACTTACAGCATCCTACGAACTGAACACTTTAACACAAAATACAATAATATCAATGAATGAAATACAGTGTTAAAGTTAAAGAACAACAATAAAGAAAAAAAAACAATTATAAAATTCGGGTATTCCCCATAGCTTAAAAATACAAAGTGAACAAGTCATGAGGTAGACTAGGTCATTTCACATACGAAGGTTCACCATCTTCAATACATTGTCAAATTAGAATAAAAATTTTTGTTTTCAAAACAGGTAGAAAGAAAACAGTGCATGTATCAGTGTGAATACGTGGTAGAAGTTAACTTCTTTGGCGTATATGGGTATTGATTTGTAGAATTAAGTTTTAGTTTAAATGAATCTTATATATATATATAATAAGAAATTTATTATTACACATTATTCCAACGTACTATATTGACATCAATTTAGATGGAAAAGGTATAAGTATGTAAAGCGAAAATATTTTCAATACATAATATTAAAAATTAAGAATTTGATTAATTTGAAAATATATCAGATCTGATAATCTCGCTCTGATAAAAAGACAGAACTTATAATTTGTATTTGGTAATCTTAAACTTGAAGTATAAAATGATGTTTTGTACTTCCAGACTTATAACTGCAGTGGATTTCCGCAACACCACTCGCGTGGATCTCTTTCTGTAAAATAAACACGGAAGCCAAATTTCAAGTTCAACTAATGGATAAACGAATTTTTATCAATTAATCACCCCCGTTCCCGTTGAGAGTCGTCTTCCAAACAACTCGTCGTCAATGGATTTTCATTACAACAAACGAAAAATCAAACCAAATCTTCATTATTATTAGTAGTTTGTTCGGAGATAAAAAATTTTAGTCATGCGCCAGTAATCACCTTGCTTCCCAAGAGCTGATTTTCGATCAAATACATTCTTATGAACCTATTCAACAAAAGAAACATATTGCTTAACAAATTGCATCAGTGGGTCTATAACTCCATCGCTCAAACCTCCTTAGTTGCCGATATATCTGATTTACCTTTGTTAAGAGGAACTCTATTCTATGAACGGATCGCTGTACAATTTTCAAGCAGGTGATCTATAGTTTAAACGGAAAATATTATTATTACGCCTTTAATCCCGAAATGAAATTCTGGGGTGATTTATCCGAAACCCATTTGTATAGAACTCTACTGCTGAAAGAAACTGTTTAATCAAATTTCCAGACTGTGCACTCTAATAAATTCAAAAGGAAAATATATATAACGCCTATTGCCCGCAACACCATACATGTTGGGGCTGATTTTCACAAACGCATATATAGTGATCTTACTATTAGAGGAATATGTTGACTAAATTTCACTCAAGTATCTATAGTTTAAAACTGAATTTATAAGCCCTTATTCCCCTTGAGTTAATTCCTGAACGCTATTTTGTAGTGGATATTTACTCCATGAGAGAAACATGCTACCAATTCAAGGCAGGTAGTCTAGTGTAGTTTAAAACTGGAAATATTTTATCTATTACGCCTCTTAATCTCCGCAACGCCACTTAGTCTACTTTCACAAACCCATTTTGTAGACTGATCTCTACTTTATGAAAGAATCTATTATCAAATTTAAAGACAGTGCGTCTATAGTATCAATGCATGTCTTTTAAAATGGAAATTATGTATAACTACTTTATGAAAGGAACTATTTATCAAATTTAAAGAGACAAACGTGTCTAATATAAAATGGAAATATTATTTAGTACGCCTTTAATCCTCGCAAAGCATTTATGGTATATTTTTACAAACCTATTTTAGATAGCTGATCTACTTTATGAAAGGAATCATATCAGATTTAAAGAAGGCGTTTAATAGTTTAAAACGGAATATATCTATAACGCCCCTAAGCCCCGCAGCGCCTTCTGGGGTCGAATTTCACTTCAATCATTTTGTAAAGGATCTCATCTATTAAAGGAATCTGCTACCAATTTAAAGACAGTGCGTCTAAATTTAAAATGGAAATAATATCTATAACGTCCCTAAGCCCCTGCAGCGCCACTTGGGTCGAGTTTAACCAAACTCATTTTGTAGAGGATTTACCATGCAAAGGAATCTGCTTACCACTTAAGATTGCACGTCGAATTGCTTAAAAATGAAAATAACTATTTATAACGTCCCTTAACCCCCCGTGACATCCCTTGCGGTTCATATTTCGCAAAATCCGTTCTTAGGGATCTCTACTCCGAAGAAACATGTATACCACTTTCAGTCTGCAGGTGAATGTTCCGGAGATATCGTGATGAGTCGCGAGGAGTGAGTCACTTATTCCTCTTGTCCTTATTTAACTATATACTTTTACTCATTTTGGTATACTACTAGACCCAGTCAAATACACTGATGTCCAAAAGTTAAGCATAATTGATAATTATGTGAATAAACAAGGAACTGTAAATCCGAATGGTGGGAAACGTGATATGCGAGTGTAAAATGGTTATAAAATAAGGAAGCAAATCAAAAGAATGATAACATTTAATTTTATTATCCAAAGTAGAAATTTGAACGAAAACTGAGCACAGCAAGGATTCACACTCCAAAGAAAAAATGAAAGAAAACATTAAATAAAATACTGATGCTGCAGTTTAATAAGGCGTGTGGTCACCTCTCGCAGCCAGGCACGCTGCACAGCGAATTACCATACTTGCTATGAGGATGAATGAGTTGTGGGCTCAAACGGTTCCAAGCTTCTTGGAGAGATCTCTTCAGTTCTGTAACGGAGCTTGGTGGGTGCGAAAGGGCTGAAGTTTGTCTACCGAGCATATCCTATACATGCTCAATAGGATTTAAATCAGGGGAGTTCGCAGGCGACGACATGCGCTGGATGTTTTCCGTTTCAAGGAAGTCATCAATCAGCACCGCTCGGTGACATGGCACATTATCATCCATGAATATGAAGTCAGGACCAACAGCACCTCGAAACAAGCGAACATATGGCTCAAGAACTTCGTCTCTGTCACAGACCCTGTGTCAAGGAAATGGAGGTCTGTGAGGCCGTCCATCATGATGCCTGCCCATACAATTACTCACCTTGATGGAAAATGATGTCTTTCCGTTATGTTTCTTGGTTCAAAACGTGTTCCACGTTCTCTCCATATCAATACCCGCCGAGAATCACTACTCAGACTAAACCGGGACTCGTCACTGAACATGACATTGGCCCACTCTCCCACACTCCAATGTTGATATTTTAAACTCCAGTTCAAATGAGCGCGTTTATGCGCAGACGTGAGGGGAATGCAAACCACTAGTCTTCTGGCATACAGGCCAGCATGATTGTGTCTCATGTAAACAGTTTGTCTCGAAATTCGTATTCCCGTGGTGACTGTGAGCGCCTAACCCAGTGCTCTGGCAGTACTGTCCCTCTTACCAGAAATCGGTCTTGGCTAGGAGTTGTGACTCTTGGTCGATCTGATACTGGTTGTCGGGTAACATCTCCCGTTCTTCGAAACCTCTGCCACAGTCTTGAGATCACAGACTGGTCCACATTCAGAATTCGAGACACTTCGGTTTGTGATCGTGAGGATTCCAGCATTCCAACGATTCTTCCTTTCGTAAACATGTCCAATTGGCGTCTTTGTGCCATCATTCATCTTGTTTGATGGTTAACAACGTTCCTTCGCACAGCAGTTGCACGAAACTTGTCTGAACTGCCTATGCTGCGTGAATCGGTTTCTCCATGTTCCGACATGCGCCGGTGTTTCGAGCAGGACGTAGTCGACTGAAAAGTTTTGCATAAACCCAATGTTTCTTTTTCACCCAATTAATATCCGCAATAAATTTGGAATACTTTTACGAATATTTACTCCATGTTTTTTGCATTTTACTATTTATGCTTAACTTTTGGACACCACAGTGTACTTATATATACTTACACATACACAAATACATCCCTACCTTACGTTCATCGCATAACGCGTAGCGAAAATTTTTCCCTACTGAGCCTAAAGAAGTTAACTTCAAAAATTCGTGTAAAAAAAAATACCTCTGAAGCGTGTTATTTCAAAATCGTATAAATAAAGACCGCCTAAGAAAAGAGTTGGATGTTCTTAAATCAACTTAAAATTCTTTTTGTGCATTTTAGGAAATCATTCTACGAGGGCAATTCAGAATGTAACCTCCGAATCGGTGTAAAAAACAAACCAGGACAGAGAGAAAAAATTTATTTGCATATCAAAGGTACAAGTCTCTCTATTATTCAACATAGTCCCCCCCCCCTTCATTATTCAAGTACTTTTCGTACGGTTTTACCACTTTACCAATTCCTTCTGTATACAAAGCTGTTGTCTGCTATTTAAACCAATATGCCACAGCGTTTTTACGTTCCTCATTGTCAGTGAAATGCTGTCCCCAAGTTACTTTTTCAGAATGTGAAATTACGGAGCAAACGGATTTTTTCATCGATTTCTTTGATGAGATTAGCACTCACTACAAACGGCCTTCCATTCCGTGATTCCTCACGGAAGTTTGTTCTTCCGTCTTTGACAAAGCGTATCCAGTGATGCACTACACCTTCACTCATAATGTTTGGCTCGTATACGGCACACAATTCACGAGGGACTTCCGCTGCAAGCAGTTTTTTAGCCCAAGGAAATTTTAACAATCCTCGCACTTCCCATTTCACGGGATTTTCTATGGTGGTACACAATTTGTCATTTTCTTAATAGAAAACACTTGGCCCTACGACACTCTCAGTCGCCGATTGGAAGCTTATGGAATCAGGGATTTATCGTGCATTCGAATGAGGGCGATCCAAACCGTACTTCCAGAGCCACACCCATACGGGGGTTAGTTTCCGAATTGCCCTCGTATTTTGTTAGCGAACGATAAGAATATTCAAAATATTTGAACACTATAAATGACTACTGATATTAGTGTTTTGTACCATTACTATTAACCCCTTAAGCGGTCAATTTATTTGCCCAATATGTTCCAAAAAAGTCACAGTTTATTATTTTATACAACTAAGCGTAATATTCAACAGTGCAAAACTTTCATGCTTTTATTATATAATTGTGGAACTGAGAAAAAGCCCTAAAAATTTGCTTTTTATAAGTACACTCTGCATGCTACGCGTGGAATGTTTCACATATCTTAAAAGAATTTCTCTCATACTTACAAAAAATTTCATATTCGTACCTCTTTTTTAATGGTGGAGGTTTTTGTGTATATGTGCATATATATATGCACACAAAATTTGAAGCATGTTGTAAAACTAAGTATTGTACATTGCAATGAAGACAAAGATAATATCGGCTTTTTTGGATTATCTTTCCATATTCATTTCTTCTCAAGCAACAAATTACACATTGCCTTGCCAATCCTTGTTCCTTATCGAATATTTCCAACTACCTGCCTTCAATGAAAAATGTCCGTCTTCACCATAAAGAAAATCCCAGATGATAGGTATATCGGTCCCATGGACAAATTGAATCCCTTAAAAACATAGCACTATTAATCTCACTATAAGAATTCAAGATACAGTAGAACGTCGTTTATCGGAACGTTTATTATCCGGAGCGTCAAATACCCGAACAAAAGTCCGGATACGTTTTCGAACAGTTCAATGCTCAACATTTGTTTCGCTTGTGGCCAAAAGGAATGGGGTAAAGGTAATTTGAGGAATTTCAGTTGTGTGTGATTAAACATGCTAAATGATGACGAGATTGTCACTTCCGTGCAAGAAGAATCCGAGTCTGTCGACAATGAAACAGATGAAGACGAGGACAACAACAATAACGAAAGTAGCAAGGGTAGATCAAATGCTGACGCTTTTCTGCTTTAGAGACAGTTATGGAGTGGTACGAACAACAACCAGAGTGCTGTCCTACTCAACTACTGCTGCTCAAGAGAATCAAAGACCTTGCTTAGAAAAAACGAAGGTGTACAATGGTACAGAGAAAGAAAAGTGATTATTTTCCACAATAAAGGTAAAATTGCGACATTTTGCTCCTATTTTGCGTTTACTTCAAACACGTTTACCGCATGTAAGGATTTTCAATATTCGTATTGTGTCCGGTTTCATATACTGCATGGATCACATTCGGTTTTCGATTATCCGAACCATCGCGTATCCGAACGGTGTCCAGTCCCAATTGATTCGAATAAAAGACTTTCTACTGTATGTGCAAATCAAATATGGAAAGATGAAGAAAATTTCAGTTCCCGTGCATCATACAGGCAAACCAGTTGTGGCTAGCTTTCAGTAGCCTGTATGGTGTACGGGCAATCCAGTTAAGAAAATGCAAACTTTTGGTTGGCTGATTGATATGAGCTTCACACTTTGAAGCAAGACGAGGGCTATTGGCGATGGACCACGAAGTTTAGAACCACAATCAAGAGTGAATTTTTGAAAAAAATATGCTTGGAAAACTAATTATTGTTTTTTTAAAAATATTATGCCGTTTTATATATTAATGTTTAAATTATTGATAAAAAAATACATATCGTCTGAATCGCCTATGTCTCCCCTACATGCCTTACCAGTTTGTCGGTCTGGTAACGAATTCCTTTGTATAATCAGACAGAGAAAGGATCACTGTTGAATTCAAGAGTTATACAACTTTCTTCTAAAACCTAAATATATTTTTAATCTTCTAACTGTGGGTGTGGATTCTTTCATTTTTTTATACAATCAAGAGCTATTTTTATTTGCTACTTGTAATGGTTATGAGGATTGCATTAAATATCTTTAAAATTATGCGCAACATGGATACAACACGTAACGTGCGAAATTATATAGAAAATGTTAAACGCGGTGCTTGTATTTGTGTATTGCTCGTAGATGAAAGGTGCAGTACGTCCAATGTGTTTTATACAAAATTTCTGCAGTACCATCTCTCATTTATCATTTCGACGTATGACATATAAATATTTAACTTGTAAAATATATAGGTAGGATCTTATGGACGACGTAATTTGTACATAAATTTACAAGTATTTACAACGATCAAAAGCCCCCTCCTGTTCTTAAATTCTAATTTTTCAGAATTTAAATTGTTCTTACTCATTTTATCGGTAATGTAATTTTTCTTTTCCATTTATGTTAACATATCCATATCATGTAAATGTCTTCTATTAACATATTTTTCTTCACCCCAAATTTTTTAATGAAATCATATGATCAATTATCAGCCACAGAGAGTGCTATTGGATTTCTTAGAAATCTACTTTGATGTAGATATATAAGGTGGATCTAAGAATTTATTTTCCTATTAGTGAATTGCTTTTACTACTTTATACATTAAAGTTATTTTACCCTGGTCATTTGCAATCTCACTTGTAAAAATTAAATAATTTCAAACCTATAGCTCGTACTGATATGATTTAAAATATTTTTTCGTAACACTTCAATACTTTATTTAGTCAGTGTAAGTATACAGGGTGTCCCCGAAGGCCGTGTATAAACTTGGAGGGAAGGTAGAAAACATCGTGAAGAGCCATAATTAGTTAGGAAATCATGGGCGGAAAGCGATAGGTGGTGTTGTATGTGAGCTCAAAAGGTCGGTCACGTGTGGCTCCCTCATTTCAGACGCGGACAGCGTGAGATGAACATGAATCTTCATACGAACGCTGAGTTAGCGGATATCCACATCGTCTACTACCTAGCCAACGAAAATGGATGTGCACCTTTTTGGTTGTATGGGGAAAGATATCCAACGAGACTGCAAATCAATCATCAAAAGTTCGCTCAGGTGCATCAGAATCTGGCGGAACATGAATCTTTCAGCGCCATGATTGAAGGTACTAGGCTAATGCAAACAGCACGAACACCTGTATTTGAAGAGGGTGTGTTACGTGGTGTGGACCAAAATCCCTGAAACCAGTGTACGAGCACTTGTTGTTGCAACCGGAAGATCTCGAACAATTGGCCATCGTATAGTGCAGGCAGAGGCCTTACATCCGTTTCATGTACAGATAGTGCAGTTATACAGCCAGATGATTACAAATGACGTGTGGCGTTCGCAAACCAAAGTGTGGCAGACATGCACTTTGCCAGTTCCGTGTTGTTTTGTGATGAAGCAACCTTTTCGCGTGAAGGGGTGTTCAATACGCACCACGCGCACATGTGGATCTTAAACAAGCCACACAGAACTCGACCAAGGTCCACACAATAACGCTTCACTGTTAATGTGTGGAGGAGTATCGTGAAGGACAGTTTACTTGGCCCATACATCTTACCACCTTGACTGGACTCTGACAAGTATCTCGTCTTTCTACAGGAGGTACTTCTGGAATTGCTTAACGATGTCCCCGTTCCTGTTCGGCGCCGCATGTGGCTTCAACAGGACGGGACACCTTCTCATTATGGAAAGTGTGTACTTGACCATTTGGACTGGACATTTCCAAACAAGTTGATAGGTTGGGGTGGTCACATCACTTGGCCTCCCAGATCCCCTAATTTATCTCCTCTATATTTTTTTTCTCTGGGGTGCCATGAAGATCTTTGTGCATGACATGCCCGTCAATTCTGAAATGGACCTGGTGGCACGAATATCCATCGCTGGGGCTACGATCTGTGAAACGCCTGGTATTTTCGAACATGTCTGTCAATCCATGTCGCACCGGTGTCGTGAGTGCATACATGCCAATGGCCACAATTTAGAAGACCTTCTGTGATGCTTACATGCCGTATTTTTTATTTACTGTTGGTTTTTTGTGTGTGTAATAAAGCGTTTTACACTACATTCTGTGATGCGGTTTTACTGTCTTTTTGTTTCTTTATCTAGTTAGGGTTACATTCCTGCTCATGCTTTCCTACGTAATTATGGCTCCTCAGGATGTTCTTTACATCCCCTACAAGTTTTTACACATCATTTGGGAGCACCTTATATATTCTAATTGTAAAATAGAATAATGAACTATCCTAATCTTATAGAATATACTAATTCCTATAGAATAATGAACGTGAAATAAACAGAATGAGGGGGAAAGGAGGGATTGATTTAATACGACATATCTCTTACATGATTTCCTTACTTAAAATATCCATTTTATATAATAAACACAGAAACATTTTAAATACTTCTATTGATTAAAATATAGATAAAATATTACTGTTGTTTCTTATACGATTTTCCTAGTTCCTTTCACTACGACCGAAGACGTTACGTGAAATTTTAAAATGTTATTTCTTTGAAGATGATTAACTTTAATATTGTGTGTGTGTGTGTGTGTCTTCCATTTTCAAAATTGTCATCCTTCATTGTATTTTAATGCTAGAAACAATGATGTTTCAGAGATATTTTAACAACCATTTATTTCTTAACTAATATTTAAGCTTTCATTTCAAAACGTTTCTTGAATGCAGCTTTACCATTTAGTCTATCAGAACTTTAATTTATAAGATGGTCTCTTCTTTAAAAGATAATAGCAATTTTAATTCAAACAAAATGGTGCAATTTATTCCTATCATTTTTCAAGTCAACTCGACACTTTTTCGTCATATTCTATTAATAAAAGAGAGTATTTGAAAGGTAAAGATTGCGTGAAATATGTTGCTAAAATTGTTACTTAAATCCACTGGGACAGATTTCAAGACAGAGTTACTAAATGCAACGAGCAGTTCATAAATATATGGTTCATAAAATATATAACTAGAAATAAACGCCTTTAACAGGAAATTTCCTGCAGTGTGAGAACGTGCGTCGAATAAATAATAATCTAAGAAAAGATTTCTAGGAAATTATCGTTAAAATGATACTTATACCGAGTCTTTTAAACTTGTAGAATACTTCCTTTAATATAACTGCTAAAGGTCTCTACCGATTAAGGAGCCGAGTAAAACTCAGAATTATGATTACCTTGCAGATTTTTCCATGGAATTTGCAGCACAATTATTATACATTTTGAATTATGTTCTTCAAACCCGTTCTCATTTTGGGCTTATTTCCGTGTGGTTAAAATTATTTGTTCTTAAGATTATAGCAATTTGTTTAAAGTACTTTAAATGTAACACGAATATACTTATTATATACCTAACAATATATAGATATATATTTATTGCTATATATTAGGTTTTTAAGCAGAATTCTCATAAAATACTCGTAACGCTATTAAACTATTGATTTTCTTAAAGACTGAAAGTAGTAAGAAAAATTATGTTGTGAAGTATTATTATAATGAGAGAATAAAATACGCGGAATTTCTGATCGCACGATAAATAATGTAAACTTCTGCAGTACTTTATTAGCAATAACTTTTATAAGAAATTATAAGAAACTAGAAACTCATATCAGTTTAGCTTAAGGATACGAACCTATTAATTCTAAGCATAATTAATTCTAGAGCAGAAATTTCTTGAGAGTATTAAGTGATACATTTCTTTTCTCAATAAGATAATTGTACTTTACGAATAAGAAAAAAGTAATGCCTAGTTCCAATAAGTTTTTCTAGTAATTGCATTAACAGATAAACAAAACAAAACAAATTTAATTTGATTTATTTTGTTATTCTTGTCAAAGAAAATATGCTTAATAGGTTAGTGAAAACTTTTCCAACCCTTTGCAGAAATATTATAATTAATGAATTCACAGGATATATTTCTATTTGTTATTATATATAAAACGCTAAATAAATATTTTACTGGATTTATCTCAAAATTTAATTTAATTTAGGAAATCGTGTTTATATTTATAATCCAATCAAAATAAATGCAAAATTAAAATTAAGTAAATGAAATGCATTTAGCATACTTATTATGCATAAATATTTTTAAAGTTTTACCATACAGAATCAATTGATTGTGTAGTTAATCCGCGAATGGAAATTTGCAAATTTCATTTAAATTTAAGGACGACGTGATTAATTTTTGAAATTTAATTATATGCTGGTAGTACATAAGTAATGAAAATAAATTTTTGAGCATAAACGTTATTAGAATTGAACATGTAAGTAAAATAACGAAATTTACACATTTGTTAGTCCGATTTCTATGAAAATTAGAGGGTAAGCGAATAAAAACTTTCTTCCGTAAAAAACGTGTTTTTTCAATTCCTACTATTAGTTCACTCTCTCACAAAATGTATATATATATATATATATATATATATATCTTGATCAAATTTTCAATCGTTAACAAAATACTTTATATTTATTCATTCAAGTTCAAATACATTTTTTAAAACTTGTAGTGGATGACACTTGATGATAATACAGATTTTTCAAATATTAATTCATTAACTAATTTTAAAAAATGAATAAATAATATTAACAAACAAAAATAATAGTCAAACAGCATACAGTAGAACGTCGTTTATCTGAATGTTTATTATCCGGAGCGTCAAATATCCGAACCAAAGTCCGGATACTTTTTCGAACAGTGCAGTGCTCAACAATTGTTTCATGTGAGGCCAAAGTGACGGGAACCCCAAAGGTGAGGGATATTTGGGGAATTTCAGTTGTGTGATTTGGTAAACATCTGCGTGGAATATTAGGTCAGTTTCTTTCCAAGTGAGAGGGTGTATACATGTTCTTTTGTTGAGTTTTGTTGATGTAGAAACATGGATGGCATACGATGCAGAAGACTGTGGATTTCAAAGGCTAAACGATGACGAGATTGTGACTTCCTTGCGAGAAGAATCCGACCCTGTCGACGATGAAACGGATGAAGACGAGGACAACAACAATGAAAGTAGGAAATGCTGACGCGTTTCTACGTTAGAGACAGCTATGGGGTGGTACGAACAACAATCATAGCGCTGTCCTACTCAACTACTGCTGCTGAAGAGAATCAGGACCTTGCATTGAAAAATGTATACTGTTAAAATAGTACAGCGAAAAATAGTGATTATTTTCCTTAATCAAGGTAAAATTGCGACATTTTGCACCTATTTTGCTTTTTCTTCAAGCGTTTTCCACATGTGATGATTTTCAATATTTGTATAGTGTATACATGGTTTTCGGTTATCTCAACAATCGCGTATCCGAACGGTGTCCGGTCCCAATTGATTCGGATAAACGACGTTCTACTGTATATAGAATGGAAAATCGTTCGTTGTCTCCCTGTGGAGTTGGACTTCGAATCCAAAGGTCATGGGTTCGAATCCCACCTGGGATAGCCTAATTTCTGAGAATGTGTTTTCTGTTTTATTATACTATTTTTGAATAATTAAGTTTAATTAATGAATAAATAGTAACAAACAAACAAAAATAGTCCAACACGATACATAGAAAGGAAAATGGAAAATTGCAAGGAAAATCTCTTTCTATTATGTCACTTGATATTGTGACCTGTCTTATGTATATGCATTCATCTTAATTGTAACTATTCAATAAAAAATAATTAAATAAAATTTTTCTTTGTTGACCTAAGTAAGAATAGACTTAAAAATTTTTCTTTATAGTACTTGTTTATTTTCAAGTCATATTTATCAACAAATTTGAAAACTAGAATATAGTTTTGTATAAATGTAATTGAAGAAATGTGTGAAGAAATTCATTAGGTTTCAAAAAATACATTCAGTGTTATTTATCTATAGCAGGAATGGGCAACTTGTTTTGGCTTGCGGGCCACATTATGGGGGCAAAGGATATGGGAGGGCCGCACCTATTTAAAAAGATTGAAATTCATTATAACAAAAAAAAATATAAGTTAAATAAATTAGTGGCAGTTTTATCCAATTTATTTATTTGGATTATTTCATGTTATCTGTAGCTGCTCCAGCACATTTAATTTTAGAATCAGTTTAATGAGATTAATGTACCCTGTGTGTGTGTCACACTGTTTTCACCCCATTTTTTTAAAGAAAAGTCATTAGTGAGATTTCTTGTTAAAATTCTCATCCCAGTTTATTCAGCCAAATTGCATCTATAATTACTCTTGTTGATCTCATGTAAGAAAAACTTTGCTTACAAATATATGTTGACTAAATATAAAGAACAATTTCCCCGCAAATGTCTTCATACATGAAAATTTTTCAGCTTACAAAGATTTGTAAAGTTCATGTCATATCACTAAACATTTTCTTCTAACTGCGATCCGACTTCAAATCAATAAATTCAAGCTTTTGCGCTTCGGGCTCTGTATCAATATCAACAGTAATGGGATAACAGAGCAAATGGAATTTATAGACTAGATTTTCTTAAAATCCCGAAATTTTCTTGTGATCTCGTCCTCCAAACTCTGCAGATTATCTCTTAGTAAATTTTCACTTACACTTAAACACTTTCACTTACTTTGTTTTCCGAATAAAGGAATTCTGTTTACCTAATACAGTCGACTCTCGATAATTCGAAGTTGAAGGGACCAATGAAAAACTTTGAATTATCAAGAGAGTAAGAAAAAACTCCCTAATTACACGAAGTGAAATTTTTTTCTAACACATTTAAATTCTAATCTATGTTATAAAACAACAATTGCATATATGAATAAAATTACTTTAAAATATTTTTAAAAATTATATAATTTATAGTATTAATATTATACAGAAGTTAAAAGTCATGTATTAAAAGAATACATTTATATAATAATTCTCGAACAGAAATCTTTCACTCCCCACCAAATCTCTTCCATTCCTCAATGGAAATAAAATCGCTTCGTACCTAGTTCCCTTAGACACTGTCCCCAACAAATTGGTTTTTCAAGACAGGGTCCAGTCCAGCCCGTGCCCTATTAGGTTTCTCATTGTGTAAGTCACACAGATGAGCCATAAATCGTTATGTCAGCAAAAACACAATCTTCACCTGAGGAACTGGGAAACACAAAAAAGTGATAACAGAAGTGTCATCAAAGAGATTACATTACAGGGGAGACATGCAGAGAATGTACTTCACTAAACAAATGAGCTCCAACTTGTTTGTTACAGGACTCTGAATAGTAAGTGTTCGAATTGTCGAAAATTTTACAAGATAACTTCGAATTATTTCATGTTGCAGTCTGGCCAGCCACAGATTTTACATCGAAATATTGAGTGTACCAAAACGTATTGTTTTAGTTCGAAATATTAAGAGTTTTTCTCGGGACTGCGCATATACTTCGATTTAGCGAGAGGTTCGTATTATCGAAAGTTTGAACTAACGAGAATCGACTGTAGTGAAAAATACAAGACGAATCTTTGATCACCTATGAAGATAAAATCTCGATTCAAAGTGGATTTCTGACTACCTTGGTGGACCGCATTGCCCACCTCTGATCTATAGCACTATACTGTTTGAATTATTTGGGACAAACGGGAAGAAACGATTTTTTTTCTAAAAACATAGCTTTTAGTCATTAAATATCTAAAGTAGACTGAAAAATCTCTATATTAGTATTAAGTATGTCCTCTTTTAGCAAAAATGACCTATTTCTTTTTTTTTAGACTCTAGGTAGATTCCTTGTGTGCCGACAAGTACAGCACAAAGCTTACAAACGTAAGTCAATACTTAATTAATAGTGGTAGGAAGTTTTAAGTACAGGGATACAAGCACAAATGGGAATCAAAGGTAAAAAGAGACAAGAATGGAATAAATACAGAACAAAATTAAAGATTGCTCACATGCTAAAAAATGGAGACATTTAGTAATTAAAATTATAGAATGGTGAAGGTTTGAAAACACGTGTGTGATCATAATAGATTTTCATACAAATAAATAAAGCATTCATACACACACAAATACTTATACACATATACACACAATATATATATATATATATACACATAATCATATATATTGTATATATGTTACCGGCAAAGTATAAAATGCCGTCATTCTATAGAATGCCTAGGCATTCTATACAATGCCGGACATTTTTAGGCAAAGTATGAAATTTGAGATTTATTACATACTTTGCCTAGGCATTGTACAGAATGCCTAGGCATTCTATAGAATACCTAAAGCAATTTAGGCAAAGTATGAAAAAAAGTCATGATAAGGATATTATATCAATGACTTATATTCCTAAAAGTACAAATGTTATTCTGACAAAATAATGAGCCTGAGATTAAAAAAAATTATTGTTAAATTGTAATTTCGCATATACTTGTATTAAAATTCCTTCAGAATTTCCAAGTTGATAGAAACCATCCTATTTCTCACTCTTTACAAGTGACAATATATTGGCATTTGGAAAAAAAATCAAAGTTTTGTACTACATTACCTTTTTTTAAAAATAATTTTTTGTTTTTTCTGGCAAGTTTCACGTAGGTGGATGTACAGTTCAATATCATAACGGGTAACATTTTTTATTTGGTTTAAAGTTCTTTCAGAATTCTATCACATCCCCAGAATCCGGAATTTAATTTTGCTCTTGGCAAATTAAATTCCTAGAACAAGTTCACATCGTCAAACTTGGTGTAAAATTACCGGGGGGAATTGGTATCGCCTATTTTTTGCCGCACTAAAAAGGAATACCAGTCCCTGGTAAATATACTAGGTCTGAAAATGGTAAAAATACCAATCTGCAGTCCCATTGAGGGAAAAAAAGAATCCGTAACGTAATACTGTATAGCAGTTCTTCCCAACAGTTTTCTCTTCCAGATTGGTCAATGTTTGATAATTTTACGGCGGCCCGCTGAGGGTGGGACGTTGATTATTTATATTTTAAATTGTTTGATTATATATGTATATATATATATATATATATAATTTAAATGTATTTAAACATACCTTCAGAGTAAAGAGAGAGGGAATTGCCACTGAGAATTGTACCGCGTGCCACTTGTGGCACGTGTGACTCAGGTTACCGATCCCTGCTATAGACCATGACTCGATCTGCAAAATTATAGCTTGCTCCTCCATTTTTAGGTAGCACAGGAAAAAAGCAATTATTTGTTGAACAAGTTTAAGTAAAATTGAGTATTTTGACATTTCCGAAAAAACAACAATGTACAACTAACAGATTCTGAGCCTGAGACACGCTTTAAATGTTTTGTCTAGCCAATTGCCAATATTCGAAATGAATCTGAGATGTATTTCATACTTTGCCGGTTTCTCATTAGGCATTCTATAGAATGCCTAGGTAATGTGTGAAATAGGAATCATTTCATACATTGCCGGCTACATTTAGGCATTGTATAGAATGCCTAGGAATTCTATAGAATGGCGGATTTTATACTTTGCCGGTAACATATATATACACACACAATCATATATATATATATATATATATAGATACACGTACAGTAAATGTTAGCAAACACACACAAAAATTATAATCTAAATAATACTGGAAAAAATGCTATTAATATATGCACAAAGCAATGTAAAAGAAGATAGATTTGCTCTTAACAATGGCAGAGAAAGCAGGAGGTTACGCTATCTTTTTCTTTTGTAGGCAATTCATGAGAGTACGTCTTTCGGAAGAGAATTTAGTACAAGCAAGTATCTCAGATGCTTGACATCCTGGACTGTGTCACTGGAGCAAGAACACTGGTCAGTAGGTGACAATGAATACGTTTTGACATTTATTTCCCATGTGTAGTGCACATGTTCTTAACTTCATCAGCGTTGAACCACACTTGTATAGTACTTTTTATCATATGTTCTTTTGTCGTGCAACTCCTCTTAGCTGAACGATGCTTGAGAATACTCCATAAGTTCTCAAAAAGAATTAGATCTGGTGAATTACCATGTCAAACAAGAACTTTTGTTTTCTTTTCCCGCATAAAAGTCTGGACCAATATCGAATTGCGACAAGAAGCCAGATTATGTTGAAATGTTCCCTCAGATGTTCCCATGGACGGAACAATTCTACTGCATACTATTTCTATGTATTTGGCATAATTCATAATGCTTTTAAAAGGAACTAATATTCCAGTGCCATTTGTTGTGAAGAAAACCATAAAACATCTGTTTAGAAGGGTGTTTTACAGACTGTTGGATATTAGAGTTTTAAGTACGTTTGATTGGTATCCCTGCACAAATAAATGCGTTTCATCACTGAAAAAACACCCACCTTCTTATAATTGTTAACAGTCCAGGATTGGTATTTTTATCAGATGCTAGACATTGTTCCATCATTTTCTGAATTAGAAATTGGGTTATACACAAGCTTGTTGCCTTACGTCTAACTTTCAGAAGCTTTTGCATACAATTCTGGTATTCACTTCAACACTATACTCTAATAAATCCTTTCGAAGGTCTATGCTTGTCTTCCTTGAATTTATTTTGCAATTTCTTATTAGAATTTTATCAGTTCTTAGAATAGTTTTCTGCTTGCGAATACATTTTCCTTTTCCTTTTAGAGAGTATATTCTGGAAACTTGAAATGATCTTAAAATTCTTGAAACACTTAATTTGCTCACACAAACTGCTTACCTATATCTCTCACAGTCATATTAGTGTGTTCGTTAAAGGCGATTATTTCCTCGGAGTAATATCCTTCTTTGAAGAAGCAAAAATAATACACGTTACACGGAACGCAAAATTACAACCACCATTTGCTGCACTGAAATACCCACATCTGAGCTACTGATATACTAAAACCAGTCAAACGAGTAAATTACAGTGAAGTTTAATCCTCCGCACTACTAGGCAGATGTAACCGATTTGTGGCAGTTCGGGACATCACTCTGCAATGTGTGTCTGTTCCTACTTCCCTCTAATCCCCCTTGTCTACTCACGGACCCGGCTAGATGTGTGGGAAGAACTGAATAATCAGTCGACATGATCCACTCTAATTATTTTACTGTCACAAAATAACAAACAAGCACAATAATAATCCGATTAAGATTGTTGATCAAAACTAAGAGCACGAAGGTGAGACCAGATAGACTGGGGATAATTTTTACGGGCCCTCAACTGATTTCCACGATAACTTATACAAGCTCAATTTCACTCCGCCGCGCACTACAAGTTATCCTCAAACGTCTATTAAAATAATGCTTACGATACCTGTACTCTTGTAAAGTCGAAGTCCTACTGTTGAGGCCTTGAAAAGTTATGCTTGACGAGATCAATTCCGATCCGCTTGATATATATATTCACTGGGAAATCTACAATATACACTTTTATAAACTTAGTTCCGCACTGCAATAACTCACTATCCTCCACTCACTAAATCTCAAAACTCACGAATACAGAATTTATATAATAAACTTAATTTTGCCTAATCACATTTTCTTACCTTCGAGGAAAGTTGGTTGAGAAAAATATTTTCCTAAAAGAATCCCCAAGGAGTTAGTGGAAGGAACCGTATAGATCCGTCACAACTGGCAACCCCATATCAACTCAGACAAGAAAATACATTTGTCCCAATTAATTCGAACAGTATAATTTGTTGTTACCCAATGGACCAAATGATATAATGATAAACAGTTGCCTTAATTATTAAGTTAATGAAATGAGAGAGAGAGAATTCATTCTATTTTAGTTTTTCCTTAAAAATCAAGAGTGCAGTCAGAAAATCATTTAGAAGGGTTTTTGATTGAACAATAGCAAATTGTGTTGTTTTATTCACATTCAAATAAATTAATCTAATTAATTTATTTAATTTATCCTAATTAATTTATCGAAAAAAATCTAATTAATTTATATGAATTGTGATATAATTCATTACTCTAAATTAATCTAATTAATTTATTCAACTTGATAAATATTTCAATGCGTTGTTCTAAAATTGATTTTAGAAAGCTTTATAGTAAGATCTTTCAGCGTGCTTTTTAAAATTGATACAGTAAATAACAAAACTTTCAGCTACTTATAAAAGATATAACTCAAGAAAGAAGAGCGTAAATTTAACTTTAAAAAATATTTATGATTCTAATTAAAATTTGAAGTTAAAATGTGATATTTTCATATAGGAATATTTTAATGAAATATCAACTATAACTTTGTTTATTAGACATTCTACTTTCGAAAAAGATAATGACGTATTTTTTCAAGTAAATGTATTCGTAAAATATAAATATTGATTTATTTTTCTAAATCTCATTTATTTAGATATATTTCTCAGATTATACGATCTAAAAATTATCAATAAAATATTAACACTTGAAAAGCTAATAAGCTAATTAAAATATTACATTACTTCAATGTAGTTATTTTAAACTATAAGACTAAGGAAACAGTTTCTTCCATCTCTCAAAATTTAAATACTTTGACAAAATAAATTTTTTGTGAGTTTTAATATTATAAAATGAAAAGTAAAAAATTATTCATAAGTAAAAATTAAAAATGTAAAAAAAAAGAAAGGAAGGAAAAATCCATTATTAAATTAAAAATATAAATATTTTATAGTGATGAATAAGATAAATAGAATCAAATTTTGTTTAAAAAAAAGTAAATTCTTATAAACAAAAAACTCAATAAATTGAAACTACTAGATAACCATATGTATTATTATTTACATCAATTAGCCAATTTTGCATGAAATATCATGGCAAATTTAATGTTTGAACTCCACTCTCTCTAAAGTAAACGATGATAATTCTCTCACTGAATAGAGCAATTACTTAGACTATTTAAAAATTTCAAAATTAAAAAAAATAGCATATGACTCCGAATTATTTTACTTCAATGTCCCTATGACTACTGAAAGCATAATTTTCAAGAATTAAATGCAAATTTTAACCTTTACCTTCCTTTTAAGTACCACCATTAGGTTTTCTTCTCTATTAAAAATCAGCATAGTTTATAGAGAGTAGTAACCTGTTTAGAAGATAACTAACTCGAAAAGATATTCCAACTCTGAAAAAACTGCTTCATTGAGAGGCTTAAATTTGCTGGGGATCAAATTTGCTATGCATGGTCAGTGGTCTACCTCAACATCCGACTGAAGTTCTAAACTACTAGATGTAGTGACTTTATTACGTGGATTTGATTCGAATAGAAATATTTGTAATCCCGAGTAAATCTATCTATTCAATTCAAAATGGATTACAGGCTGGTAACCTAGTGGTTATGGAAACGAACTCGTTCCGGCTTGTTGCGGGTTCGAATCCTGATGCCACTGAAGACTCTCTGTGTAGAAGGGCTGATGAACTTTAAAATTTATCGAGGCTCAAAGTCCCCATTAGAATCCCCTCAGGGGGCTCACCTTCTTTAGGTGAGTACGGGTGTCACAATCCCGAGGTGCCCTAGTGATCTTTTCCTTTTCCCATGGGGTTTACTGTCTTTGGTAAACACGGGCTTCACGAACCCGGGGTACCCTAGTGATCCTTCTCTATTTTCGACCCTCTTTCTTGTCATTCAATTCATTCTTTCTTTCTCTTCCCGTCTAGACCACAGATATTAAAACAAATGTTTGGCGCAGTATAGCCGAAACCGGCTCTTGCGCCAATAAACCCCAAAATCACTCACTCACTCCTCCCCCCCCATTAGAATGGTGTGCTAGTTTACAGGGGTAGGTGTCAGCCTCGACACTTGATGGTAGTTCAAAATTACGAGACCCGGCACCATTAGCCCTCGTGTTGCTTTATTGCACGATTCTCGTTCACTGAATATAGTGACTTCACACTTTTTGAACCAATCAATTAGTATCACGCTAGTACAAGATTTTTTTTATCATTTACTTCAATGTTCAGTCAAATGGAAATTTCAAATAGGTCTTCATTCGTGAATTGCTTGGTAAAGTTGGAATATTGTGTAACCAAGCAAATTTGCAAACATCAATGTATATCTCAAACAACTACTTAAAATGTATATCTCAAACAACTACTTTAAGTAAACACGTCATGTTAAATAAAAAGTATAGTGAAGTTTCAATGGAATTTTTTTAGATACTCTTAGATGTCTATTAAGAAAGTATGCACTGTATTGCATTACTTTATTAAGCAGTTAACTGTGTCACCACCATTTGAGAGCGCGTAACTATTTGTGTCACAAAAATCGAGTGATGATGAGTAATTCATCAATTACTGAATAAATGTCACTGTTAAAACATTGGATAAAAAAGATGGGTTTATTTTATAAAATTGGCAATTTTATTACTAGTACCTATTTATTTGTGGTTATTTTAAACATATATAGTATACATTTTACTCCAAATACGCATAAAGGTAAGAATTTTTTAAAAAATATCATTAAAAATCAACTTTTCGACTTTTGCATCAGTCCTTTGAGGCTAGCATCTAAACAGATTCGTTAGGCGAACGTATACGCAGTTTCAGCAAGTGCATACGGGAACGCATGAGTTAATCTAAAATTTTTCATATTATTTATTCATTTATTTTTTCCGGCCTGTCCTCAAAGTATTCTAAATCTCTTTAAATTTGAAATATGTTCCGCTTTTCTCAAAAATTGCAATTTAAATAGCCAATGGTCACTAATTTTTACTCGTCGTGACACAAAATTCTGCAACTTTCTAAAATGAGTATACCCTTTTTAATCACAGTTAACTGGTTAAATGTATAGAAAATGTGTTAATTTCACTTTCAAAACCCTTTAATGTATAACAGAGAAGGGCAAACATTTCTAGAGTACGGGCTACTTCTAATTTTTTCAAGGTGGTACGTTCCACCAAGTCGCCCATCTAGCTGGCATCGGAGTTCCACAAATATATTTCTTTTAGAATGCACGTCTTAGGTCTTAATAAAGGTGGTTCCCCCAAAGGTCTTGGTAGTCCACCGGTTGATCGCGATCGACTTAATGCCTACCCTTGCTGTATAAGATACGAGATAATTAAAATATCACTGCCGCTGTGAATGGAATTTTAAAGTATTTTTGGTGCAATATAGCTTGTTATTAGACGATTAAAAAAAGAGACAATGCAATAACACAATACTTTGACCCCTTAACGGGCGCATAATTTTGAAGAAGTTCCTGTTTTTTTTTGTTCAAGAAAATTATATAAAATTAAGCGTATGTTCAATATAAGTATTTATTTTTAAATTTTAGGTAAATTTTTAGCTTGAAATACAAAAAGTTTATTTTTTAAGAAAAGCCAACATTATGACTGTATGTTAGTTTTCTAGTAAATAGAGAAAATTAAAAAAAAAACATGTGTTTTAAATATTAAAGGATAATTTTGTTACACTTATACTCAAATGTAAAAATATATTAGTAATTTTTTCTTGAGAAATAGATTTCTAATTCTGAGATGCAAAAGCCAACATCATACAGGTAACAGTACTGATCCACACATCACTGCTCTCGGATTCATTAAAAGAACTTTAAAAACAATGACTTCTTGATTATTTCCAATTTACTTCCTGATTAACAATGCAATATACAATACAATGTATACAATATTAATATATATATATATATATGTTATCACAGAATACAACCTATACGCGTGTATTCACGAAGAACGCAACTAAGTAACTGGTCTAAGGTTGCAAAAAAAAACATATCGATATTATATATGTGTGATTGGGCTAACATCTAGTTTGAAATAAAACACCTATCTCTAAGTACGCTACTAATAATCTGGTACTTCCATCTTGTAGGAAATAAACATGGTTTTGGACATAACAAATAGACAGCTTTAAACTTTTTAGCGCGTTTCTTTTGAACATTCTAGCCCAGAAATATCACATGCACGAGGAACAGAGGGGGAAATTTCATCCCGTGATTTTGACAGGAGCGAGAGGGAAGAAGTTAATATAAAACAAAAAAATTAAAATCACATTAGAAACAAAAAAATATCACAAGGGGTACAGAAACACAAAATAATAGCTTCGTCCTTTTAACATGAAATGTAAAATCGCTTATTAACAGTTTTCATTAAACGTAAGACGCAAGCACCCCCTTCCCCCAATGTTCAATTTAATTCTTAGAAAAAACAGCATACCTTATAAAAAGCGTAACTCAAGGGGAAAATAAAGACTAAGAAATCGACGTACAATTTTTTTCCCGGGATTAATGGAACAAAAACGCTACAAATGAGTAGAATGATTTAGAAAAAGAAATTCAAATGAACAAGAAATTGAACTTTTTTCTTCCTTCTAATTTGTGATGATTTCATGCATAAGTTATGTACTTAAATAAAGAAATGAACTTTCAGATTACTTTTCCCGTCTAATTAAATTTTTAATTTAAATTATGCAAAGCGAAACAACGTCAAAAAAATTCTCATTCAAAGAAAAGTTTGATGATTCCATGTTAATCAAGTTTATTAAATATTGAAATGCTGCATAAAAACAAAGTAAACAAATTGTCTTTGTTAATCCAAATTATTAAAAATAGGAATTCCTCAATTATTAAAAAAGTATTATTCTGAGACTTTTTTGCCAGTTTCCGGGAAATAAAGTGTACTTTATTATTTTATATGACAATGCTAAATATTTTTTATGGATAAAAAAACAGATACAAGTACTAAATATGTTTTAAATTTGTTAATAATGCATTATTGGAGTAAGAAAATTATGAACTAATGATTTAAAAAGTAAAAACTTTAAAAATTGTAATACATGCGTGCAGGCGTTTTGAAAAAAATTTTTTATTCATCTTATTGTCGGATTTTTGAGAAAAAAAAGCCTTCAAAAAATTATGAAATCAAATGTCATAAAAATACTTTGAAAAAAATTTTAATTAACTAAAATCATTTGCATTTGTTTTTCTTGCTTTTCCTTCAAAATTCCATTATTATATTAAATTTGAGTATTATATTTATTGAAATACAAAACATATCACATATTTTCAAAATTGAATTTTTTTATATTTTTGACTTTATTATTAACAAGTACACGAAGAAACTTTTTTCTTACAATTCCATTGATTTTTTTTAAAAGCACAATTTAAAAAAATAATAATTTAAAATTAAAATGAATGAAAAAAAAATATGAAATAGTCATAAAACAATTCTAGTTAATATATTTTACAAGGGTTAATATATTTTTCGTAAAACTCCCCTAGTTGACTATATATGTTCTATTGTTGAATATATTTAATAAATGTTCCAGTTTATATATATATTCGATGCAATCTAAAATTTTTCAAGATTTCTTTTTGCACCTATACTCTTTTATTATTGGATTTCAAATACATAACTTTGCATAAACCCAAGATAAATTTTTTATTTTTTACTACAACGGAAATGCTAATGATATTTCTTTCACTTCGTATTTATTCATTAACTTCTCTGTGGCTGAAATTTCACAATTTTTTAAATTTTTGCTTCCTTAATTTAAACACATGCACAATTTTCGAAATTAGTAATGAAATAAATAGCTAACCTCTTCTGTTTTACATTCTACCTTTAATACAACCCCCTCCCTCTTGATTTCAATAATTTTCTTTTTTGTCACCTCACTTGCTCGTACGTATATATTCATCATTCGAAAAAAATATTTAATCCAAATTTTAATAAATTAAAGGTAGAAAACTTTGATTTTATTTTATAAGTTTAGAATTAAATTGTTAAATGAACTTTTAAACTAAGGAGAGTTTGGTAACATGAAAATCATTTCTGAGAAAGCTGTAACTGATTAGTAAAGTTTAATGAATGTGTTGAATTTTTCTTTCATATGGTTTCATAGCTGTGGAAGAAATCCAGTGTATTTTGCATTAATTTGAAACCTATAGTTAAGAAGCTGTTCCTGCTTCAATTTAGATATTAACATCAACTCTGTTGATATGTTGTTCCCTTTCCTTGATACTAGGTGCAGTTTTCCACAAATGTAAAAAGGAGTACTTTCCATTAGAAAATTACTTAGAGTTTTACGAAATATCGTGCTAACTAACGAGTAATAATTATTTCGTGAAACCCGAGATAGTAAACAATAGAATATTCACAATCTAGTAGGAAATATATATATAAATATAAAACGTTTTAATATATTCTCTTATTATATTATAATAAAAGTTTAAAAATTGTTGTAAAATAAAGCTAATATATATAAATAAAAATTTCAGTTTTAATGTATAGGATGAGCTTTAGATACTTGTAACTATACAAACTTCATAGAGACGGTAAATCCTTTTGCACACATATTTATTTCGTCTTGATACTTTTGTGACTTGCGGAACCCTTGGTATACCTTGTGGAACCCCAGGCTTCCATGTAACACAGCAATTTGAAAACCATTGCTGTAGAGCAATAAGAAAACTTTTGGCTAAAAGTGTAGTAATCTAGAAAAATTGTTAAGTTTTGAATGTGCATTCAACAGTCACTTGAAACTTTTAATATATATATATATATACATATATATATATATATATATATATATATATATACCATATTTTCTAGAATATATATGTATATATATAGGGGAGACCGGGGCAAGGTGACGACGTTAACAGTTTTTTGTTGTTTATTAATTTATTTTTAAGGATAGTAAAATAGTAAAATCAATTTTACATGAACTGTTAGAGCAGTCCTTTGTAGTATTAAACTATATTACCATTTAATTTTTCTAACAAAAGAAGTAAGGGATAATTTTATTTTTTCATAACCTTAACAAATCGTCATCTTGCCCCAATACTGGGGCAAGATGACTTTTGCCTTGGGGCCAGATGGCGACACTGAAAATGGTTGAGCACATTTTATCTTTTGAATGTGTTACATGGTTTGACAAATGATAACTGTGTTTTTACATCTTACAAAGTATCAAACTAAGTGTAATGCATTGTAACGTAATGTTGAAGAGAGTTTAGTTGTGTACCTAACAATAGTCACAAATGAAAATGCCATTTTTTATAATTGGAACATTCCTCATGCCAACACTCTTGGCATTTACAGCACTGGATACATTCTTCTGTTGGAGAGCTCCTTTTTACAAGCAGGACGTCTTAGAACACTGTCCTTTGAAGTTGATACAACTGGAATGTTTGGCCTGGATTTTATAGACTTAGGCTTACAGGAACAGTTTGAGTTCTTTTACTCCCTTTTTAGCTTCACGAGCTTTTCTCTTTGTTTTTTTTAAAACTTCCTGTTCTTCCTTCTGCTTTTCCCTTTGTTCTAACATTTCTTTGATGGATGTGCTTGTAAGAATGCTAGAGCTCAGTTTTTTTGATTTTTCTTTTTTTCTCACATTATGTCGTTTCAGGCAATGGTTTGAAATAAAAACCACTAACAGGCTTCTTTGGTGCATCGGAATCAGAATTTGCCATAAGTTCTGTTTTTCTGGAGGGTTTATATGTTGGTTTTCTATTACCGGGGTCTGAGGATTAGCACTGTTATTCTCAGTTTCCTCGCCAACAGCAGCATGGTTATTAGTTTTTACCGCAGCATAGTCATGTTCGCTAAACACAAAAGTATTATGAGGCTTGATCCAATATTCTTTAAACCCTTTCAACGGCATTTCCAATTGTAGCGGATTTGAAGTAAGTGATGCTCAAAACCTCACCAATATTTTTGTCTGTGATAGTTTGTTCTGGATGAGTGACCATAAAGTTGTCACATGCTTGGCTATAGTGCGTTTTTAACTGGTCGAAAAATGACACATCCAGGGGCTGGAGACGATGTGATGTGTGCGACTGCAACCCAACCATGATGTTGTTTTTCGCTCTGCAGTATAAGATAGCCTACAAAGTTACTTGAGTTTTTTTATTGTAAAAAATCAACAGAGTAGGAGATTCTTTGCTTGGTTTCACATGAAGATAAACGTGCTTCATAATCGTGAGAAAGGTGCCCTCATTGTTCCAGCCATTATCACTACAGTTGCTTACAGTTCCTGGTGGGGCTCTTTCTACAAGTTCAGGAAGCATTCATTTTCTCGCAAAAAATCAGAAAAGGTGGCAGGTAAAAGCCAGTAGCTCTAAAGCAACAACTTATTGTTACATTCCTTCCTCTTTAGGGGGGGGGGCTTAGCGGAGGGCAAAAATGTGTTCCTCTGGTCACCCCTTTTTAAATGAAACCTTTCCCAATCCGATGCACCCCTTAGCCCCAGAAGAGATGGAAGCGCAAGGTCGCGCGGACGAGCTCGTCATCTTGCCCCGTGTTTCGGATCGTCAGGTAATAGGTAGTATTTTAACCAAGTTACTCATAAATATTAAAGAGAAACGTTATATCTTACCTGTATCTGTAGCAGAGCTTATTTACACATGCATAAAAAGTTATATCATGGCAGCGAAAAACAATCAACGCTTCACAACTAACACGAAAAGGGCGATTTCAGCGTATCTATACTATTGTTTAACGAAAGGCCAAAAGGAGAGCCAGTAGTGTTCATTTGATGCTGCTACCTAAGGAAATACGGAAAAATTAAGACATTCGTCATCTTGTCCCACTCGTCACCTTGCCCCGGTCTCCCTTATATATAGGAGAAAAGGAAACCACGCGAAAAGTTTTTCTACAATATTCCAATTTATAATTTTGAAAACTCAAAAGGGAGAAAATGTGAGGAAATTAATAAAGTTTTACAAAATGAATTCTGATAATTAGCTAAAATAATATTTTTGGAAGAAATGTTCATGATTCGTTCAATACATTCGGAATATTTACATATAAATTGAAATCTATAAATGTTTATAGATATTCCTTTTTAACTTTATTTATGATAATTTAATAACCCAGCATATACATCATACTTGAGTTAATTTTGAAATATTTTTTTAGATTTTAATGCAGTATAAAATATATAAAATTAAAGTTTTTCACTTCAGAGACAAATTAAATTTTTTTTCAAATTATCACTTCACAAAATAAATTACTTTTTAAAAGTAAATTATTTACAAATTTTACCCAGGATTTACTTGTATAAATATTTATGATGGAGTGATAACTTATTTTGCAATACTTAAACTCACATCACATTTTTGTAATTTGTATTTTAATCCCAACAATTTACAAGTAATTTTTGAAATTGTGAGTTTCATCAAATAGATTTATTTGCATTTATTTGGAATTTAAAGTTTCCACTTGAAGCTTGCTGGTTTTCCCATTAAATATACAGGATTTATTATAAATTAGTGATCTATCTGAGAATGCAGAAGAAATATCGATATCTTTACCTAATTTTACCAAAAGGTATTTCTAAAATAATTGTTCTTATTTTGATTGTAAACTATGGTGAGACTTTATCATATTTTGAAACAAGCTTTAGGTATATAAATTATTGTATATTATCTGATATAATTCTCTTTACTAAGAATCATAGGATTTCTATTAGAGAAAACTTTCATTCAAAATTTTGATACAAAATTCAATAATAATGCTTGTATTAAACTCTCTGACTACGTTCGAGCGTGGTTTTGAAAAAGCATATAAATTAATAATATTTTTCATATTTAGTATCACCTTAATTAGAAAATACATAGAAAATATTTTTCAGAATATTATTACAAGAAAAAAATATTTAAAAGCAATTTTTTGGCAAAAAATGAAGATGGAATGACATATATTCAAAACATTCTTCTTTTATGGGAAGTGCTTATATAATTATAACATTTGGCTTATATATAGCTAAGACTTCTATACAGAGCTTAAACTAGGATTTTTGAGACATATATGTTACCGTTAAAGTGTATAATTCAGTTATTTCATAGAATAACTAGGTATTTCATGAAATAACTAGACAAGTCAGTTAAAGTAAATAATAGATGAACAATTTCATACTTTGCCTAGTTATTCTATGAAATAACTAGGTATTTTATATGAAACAACTAAGGATATACCTTTAAAATGAAAACTAAACAACTTCAAAGTTATTTTATAAATAAATTGATCCTAGATAGCTAAAATCTCTCGAAAAATACATTTTATCCCTTTTGCGGATGAATAATTGATAAATAATAAGGGAAAGCAGATGATATAATTTATTTTTGCTTATATTGCTAGCATTAGTTAAACAGAAAGGGGGGGGGGAAGAATATGTTGCAAAAATATATAATATTTAAATATTATCAACAAAAATACATGCTGGGGGGAAAACTGTTACTTCATAAAAACATTGTGTTAACTTTTTTAAAACAAAAATGTAAGCGAGAATAAAAATTTAAATTTCATGAGATACCTTTATATATATATATTTTACTTTTCATTATTTATTAGAGCAAGGATTGCTTTGATGATACTTTGGATTACACTGCTTATTATTTTTGAAAAAAGCACACTTTTTACTACTACACATTTTTTTACACAAGCACTTTTTAAATCCTTGTCCAGTACCGTAACTTTGAGCTGTTGCAACAGATCGAAGCGTATGTCAATATTTGGAATTTCTTCAATGAAAATAAATTCTCGCTGACATATACTGAACTGATATCTAGAGTATATTTGTTTTTTTCGGCCATTTATAGTTCCTAATCGGAAAAATCCTTCCAAAATTAGCTAGAATTGGTTCGAAAAACTTTCGAATGCCGTATATTTCATACTTTAACGAACAAGTAATCAGTTTTCTATAGAATACCTAGGTAAATCGTAGAATTCAATAGCTTTATATACTTGAACTTACTTGCCCAGTTATGTCATAAAATACCTAGTTATTCTATGAAATAACTGATTTCACACTTTAACGGTAACATATACAGTAGAAGTAGATTTATTCATGTTTTAATGCATCAGAATGGAGAATGTTTAACAAAATACTGTTTATTACTGCAATTGATTGTAGCTCTGAAAATAATGTGATTTTTTTCAAAATCTTGGATAAGGCTATGTAGAGAAGTCTTAACTATTTATAAGCAAAATATTATTGTTATAAAAGAATTTTCATAAGAGGAGAATGTTTTGAAAAAAATGCCATTCTTTCTTCATTTTTGCCAAAAAATTGCATTTAAGTAACTTTTTATCGTGGTAAAATTCTGAAGATAATTTTATCTGTGTCTTTTAATTCAGGTGACACTAAATATCAAAATTGTATTCATTTATACGCATTTTCAAAATCATGTTTCTGAACGTAGTCGGACATCTTAAGAAACAATATTGAAAACAAAAATAAATAAATAAGAGAAATATAAAGCTTTTTCTTTCATATTCTTGTTCAGCAATTTGATTTGAATGACTGAGTAGTACTTTAGTTGTTTACTTTGAAATAAACGTTTTTTGAATTGAATGAAAACTAAACTTGTGAGAAGATTTGTCCTCAATTTATCGCAAACATTTATCTGTGAGATACTGAGATATCGTCGAATTCATCCATGGTCTATAAAAAAGGATAAGAGGGGAAAAATACAATTTTTTAGTGGACAAGGAATTCACTGTAAGCATTTGGAAACTCAAAATTTAATCTTTTGGTATCTAAGGTATCAAAAAAGGTGAAGAAAAGATGGAGTACGTTCCTTTGCTTTTTGAAAAATATTTATTCCAAAATTCCGAGATCTTTCTACGATAAAAGTAATAAATTCATCCTGTGTAGGAGCGCAAATTTCTGCTTGAAAGACCCTTCTGAATGATTGAAGGGGGTAAGGAGAGAGCTCTGAGAGGAGTCGATGAAAGCATTCAAGTCGACATTTCTTACAGAAATGGTGCAAGTCTTTTTAGATCAGATGACACTATAGATTCTTCTTTATTCTGAATCCTTGACACTTTGAAGGATTTTCAATTTTTTTTAGTCTGGAGTATGCTTTTAACATTTAAAAAACGAGTTAAAAATAACGGGATTTTAAGATTTTCTTTTTTGTGTTGGTTTTGCGGAATTTTAAACACATATCATTCCATCATCTTGTCATCGCAACTATGAATATAAAAGCAGCAGAAACTTGTGTACTTCTTATATTCTTACCAAAAGATAAATATTGATACTAGCTATGTTCAGATTTCAAAATATTGTGTGTGTGTGTGTTGAATAAAAGAAATTTAAAGATACCTATAATTTAATATATATCTTTCTTTTACCAAGACAACAGGGTATGCTTTTTGAAAAGAAATAAGTTTCAGCTTCTTAGAAATTTTATCATTTTGTGAGGCATTCGTATTTCGCAAGATATTCAACGGAATTAATTTTTTCTCCATATTTGATTTCTGATGATATACAATACTTATATTAGGCATTATTTTAAATATAAGTGCATAAAAGGAGTTATTTAAAATTTCTCTGAAACTGAATAAAATATAATTTCGAATTTATTCTTCTAGAAGATCTAAAACATGACATAACAGTGTTTGGGTTTTTTATTTTGATACTTTTGGAGCGAGGTGGCTCTAAGAGTAAATTTTATTTTAATGTTAAAATAGAACCCTTTTATCAAACCTATGGGGTGATAAAAAAGTAGAAAAAAGAAATGTGTAGTGATCTTCTGCCAATTTATTACTGTAGCAGTATTTTTTGTACGCACACACACAAGCACGCATATATATATATATATATATATAAGATGTTCTAAAATCATGGGTCAGATTTTGAAGGGTGGTATAGCTCACTGAAACAATTTTAGTATATGAATATATGGGCAGAAGTGCCATTTCGTGTTGAGCCACAGATAGAAAAAACTAATACATGAAAGGAAACATAAAACGTTCATTAACGACTCACTTATTGAAAGATTCGTGCAGAAAATGTTAAAACAGTTATAGAAATTGAATCCACCAATAGTCCAACAGTAAAACTCTCCAGAAGTTTCGTTAACCGACTTGTAGATGTCGCGCTATAACCCTCGTACTTATGCTGAGTGTTTCTTCCACATGGTCCAAGATGACTTCTTGCAGGTGCGTTTGTCGTACAGCCCTCAATCTACTCTTTTCGTCAGTACTGGCGATAAATGAGCCATTTTCACACATTTGTTGATGTAATCGCTGAAACATTTTGTGATTCGGCATGTGTTGACTTGGAAAACATTTCTGTTACAGCTGTAGCGCTGCTCTGCTTTTACCATATCACCCATAAGGAACGAAGTAGCAAGCACAAATGCCGATTTTGGTAGTGTAGCATATCACTGGCACATTGTTTTTCTGCCTTCAACAGTCGCCAGTATTGTCCGACAATTGCGCCATAAAGGTCGCCAAGCATGCATGACGGCTGGTTGATGCAATTTCAAAACTATTTTAACATTTTCTCTACGGAATCACTCGTTAAGTAAGCTGCTAATGGACATTTTATGATTCCATTAATGTGTTATTTTTTCTGTTTAGTGCCTCTCTCAAAGCGGCACTTCCGCCTATATAATCCTTTTCAAAAATTGTTCATTTTAGTAAGCTCTACCTCCCCTCAAAGTTTGTCCCATGATCTTAGAATCCCCTATACATCTATATCTCAATCTATATCTGTTTTTATATTGGGACAGATCAATTTATACTTGCAATTACTCACTTATTAACTATGTGAAAATAATTACCCAACTGTTTTATATTCGAAGATGCTTATATGCTCCAGAAGATGAAAAACTTATATTCTTTGAAACAATATAGGTTTTATAAAATCTTTTTGCAATTCCAATGATGAATAGATATGAGCTTGTTATTTACAGATATCAGAATTTTGTCTCCAAAGACATTTCTCTACTAAAAGAAGAGAAAAAGAATAATGTTGTCGGTTAAAAATCTATTTGTATGTTTAATATCATAAGAAGAATAAATGCCTCCTTTAAAATGATTCCTTTGTCTATCGTTCCATTACTTGAGAGTACATCTCCCGTGGATTGCGCTTTAGCTAGTTCATACATAGAATGAATGATGGTTTATTTTTAACCTTTGAGAGGAAATTTAAACTATAATTCTCTTTAGAGTTTAGAATAGTAATCTTTTGCATTGAGTTTATGAAAAAACCAATGTTTAAGAATCGAGACATGTTTAGAATTAATGAATAGAGATAATTAATTTGAACTGAATGGTAAAGAATGTATCACAATATTTAAAATTCAAATGGGAATTTTCAAATGTATGAATTTTCTGATAAATATTCTGAGAGATAAACTAATATTTTATGTAATTTTGTCATTTCAAGCTTTAATTACAGGGATCCAGTTTACTTTAAGCAAATGCTTTAAACACTATTTTCAAAGGAAATCTGGTTTGTATTTAATAATATAGATAAAATAGTAAATAATATTCTATAAAAATATGTTTTAATGTTTTTACAGTAATTATTCTCAATTAGTGAAAAATAAAGATGAAAATTTCTTTTTATGATAGCTTCAGTTTAGGCTCATTGTAAATCATTATTTTTGTACTGATTTATATATTTAAGTTGCATTTAAGTAGGTTATTGAAAAGCAATTATAATGTTACATAAAAAATTGCTTAGACGATTCATTTAAAACGTACTATTTTCAATTAAAAATGACTCATATCAACAATTTAGAAAATGCAAAATACATGTCTCAAACATTTTAAAAACAATATCCCACACAAACTTTATTCAAGAATTTAGAACAAATAATCAAAATATAAAATGTAAAATTTGAAATACAGTTAAATTTATTTACTTTAAGAATAAGTTTTTTATTTTCGTGTATACCAAGCCAATGAATTCGAAGTCTTTGAGATTTCCATTTGAATGAGTGCTACGGATAAAGTATGCAATTTTTTTTTACGACGTGGGTTACACGTGGATAGAATTCTAGAATAAGTAAGGTGTAAGAGTGCTTTTCACACGATGAAGGAATTACAATGCAAAAAACTACAGATCTTTCACCATTTGAAAGAGAGCTTATTGTTAATCCCCGTTCAGCAAGGGCCTCTATTTTGAAGACAACAACAAAAAAAATTTCACTACGTTCTCAAAAGATCACACATCAAAGGTTTTCAGAAGTTGGAATCAGGATTCACAATCCTTCTCCAGAAGATGTAACTGTGGTTCGAACACAGTTTTCCAAGAGCGTGATCAACATCGTCTCTAACAAATTGTATGGTAGAATATGAACTCTTCTGTGCTTTAACTGACAAAAATAGTCGACCAAAGCTGTTGCTAAAAGATTTCAGTACAAAGATTTATGCACTCAGATAATTGCATAGTCGAGTTCCTTGAGAAAACTACTCATTTATACCTAAAATGCAAAAATTCGTTCGCAGTGGTGTCGATAAAGAAAACATTGGACATATGAATATTGGAAAATGGGTAATGTGTTCGGATGTATCATTTCTAGTGGTCAAGGTAACGGACTCGTGGCTGACGTGTCATGAGTTGAAACCCAGTACCGCTGAAGACCCGCCGTGCATGGAAGACCATTGCACGTTAACCCCTTCACTGCAGCCGGCGTATATATCCATCTCGTTCAACCTGAGCGCTTAATGCCCCGGATTGAAATATATGTCCTTACGAAATACGATTGTTTTCTTTGCGCTAATAATAGTAAAACTATTTCGAAAGTTTTGGAATGCAATAAAATGATCTTACCAGTATATGTGAAGGATTTAATTATTTCAGAGAAAAAATTGTTTGTTTTTGCCTTTTGTTTCTTCCTCCCTCCAATACTTCGCATAACTACGCCGATGTGAAAAATTATGACACTGGGGAGTAAATCGTATAATTTTTAACCGGCTATTAAAAGGTTAAATATATCGAGGTTCAAACATCCTCCCGTAGGTGTGATGTGGAAGTTAGGAGAGGGTGTTCCAGTTCAATTGTCGTTCTCGTCACTTGACAATGATTCAAAATTATGAGGATTGACAGTAGCCCCCGTGTAGGTTAACAGTGCGACGAAAATATAACTCACTCACTCAAATCAATAGCTTAACCAAACACCATAGAGCGTGATAATGAGGTTAATATGCCAAAACAGTTTCAAAATCCACTGACTGTGTGATATGGAAGTTGGGGGAGAGAAATGTTAGTACAATTTTTTTTAAGTTCATAGCATGTAGTAACTAGGAACTTCACCAATAGATCTTGTGTTGCACTTGTATGATTTTAATTCATTTCCCCTTGCTAATGAAATAAAAAGTCTCCCCCTTGCTTCTAAAAGCAAAAATTAGCCATTAGCGTATCGCATTTATCGTCAATATTTCTACCAAAAGGATTAGTCTTGTAAAGAATAGGTTTGGTTCAAAAATCTACCATTCTTTCCTCTCTTAACTGGTGGCCACCTTGCCGAGGGTTCATGATCGTAAATTTAGGACCACCTGTCGAGTCGTAGTGTCGAGTTCATACTCTAGTACAAAGAAGACTTGTCGTGTAGAGGGGCAGATGCAAGTCAAGTCTGAAGTGACTCAAGCCTGGAAGTTGGCGTATTTTGGAAATTTGGGAGAGTGGCGTGCCAGATCATATTTCATCTTAGTCACATACAGTGTGAGGTTTATTGTTACTAAGTACACCGCTGATGACTTTTGTGCAGCTTCAGAGAGTGATGTTGATAAAAAAATCCAAGTAGTCCTTTTTACTGCTTTCTGTACAACACACACTTGCCAAAGTGTCGAAAACATACAAGTAGCACTCTGTTGTCCGAACACTTTTGTTTACAGACGAATTAAATTATTCCTTCCCCTTACTTTTTGACTGCATAAATTCCTTTGCTTAGCAGCTCTTATTCCGATTATCCAACGATGTATGATAATGTTAAAATGCAGTTCTCTCTCTTCATTCAAAACTTTGCACAATACGTATTTTTTTCTACCTTTTCATAATGTTATCTTTTTAACTTATAAACACTTCTTTTCATCAATTTATTTATATAATTAAGTAAATTGTTTCCTCGCACCATTTCCGATTTCAAGTATGCATCCTTATTGTATAGTATATTCTAAGCAAACAATTATCCAATAACACATATTTGTATATTCCCTGGCTTAACAATTCAAATTATTTTATATTTTCTTATAATAAAATCTATTAATTAAGTAAAACTTACCAACCAATTATAAAAAAATCTATGTATTTTTCAGGAAATATATATTGCATAGACAAAACATGCTACTTTTTTAATACTTTTGTCTTAAATAAATAAATAAGACCTATTTTATGCCACCAATATATTTAAAAAACATTTTAATATAAGTCAAAATTAACCATTAATATAAAAATAACTGTTTGCTGTACAATACTTACAGGTTCACTTTTACTTAAATAAGAAAGAAACTCATTTCTCTTTCACTTAAATCGGAGCAAATAGGGTTCTTCTTTGAAGAAGTCAACTTATATGTATTAAAATAACATTGAAATTAAACCTATTGTTTTTTTATAAACATCAACAAAAAACTTGACAATGTATCTGAAAATTAACGAAAATAATAAGATTGTTTATTAAGAAGAACCTCACGCTCTTTCGATAAACAATCATTAGCAAAACATTCTTGCAATATATTAAAAAATAAATGGAAATTTCATCTCCACGAAATATATTTTTTAAAATGAGATGAAGTATTTGATTTATTTCTTCCTATTTGTTTGCCTTTTATTTCTTGTTTATATAAATATTAAATTCAGTTTAATTAACTTTTCCCGATTTCAAAATATTTAATAGAAACAGTTTTATTAAACTGCTTATATGTTAGGAAAGAAAATACTTTCTTTTCATTTCATAATTTATCTCTGTCACAAGAAAGAAAAAAAATGAATCCTTTGATAATCTATTCCATTATTCTTCCCAAAGCAGAATATGCATTTCTGCTTTTCTGATCTGAGGGAATAAAACAACGCCATTTTTATACGAATATCTTTCGCATTTTCTTAAAAAAATACTTTTTGCCGTAATTTGAATTGAAAGAAGTTCTTGCCTCTGAAATATAATAACGATTATTTCTTTTTAAATTTTTGGTTACGGCAACTTTTAATAATCACATAAAATACAAAAAAAGAGCATGTCTTTATTCATTCTTCAATTTTCAATAAGAAGGAGCTTTAAGAATAGAATTGAATGTAATTGTATTTGTCTTTTATTCATAAACAAGTAAAACATTTTGGTAAAGAATGATTTCAGAAAGGCTTTATGAGAAAGAGGAATAGAAATTTTCTAGACGAATAAATCCGTCTTCATATTATATTTAAGATTATTACGAAGAATAATTAAGAATTTCTCAAGCTTTTCTGATGAATAACAAACAAGGTCTTTTGTATGAAACATTGAGAAGCAAAGTGATATTTTTTTGCCTTTTGGGATAGAAATATAGTTTTTTACGAAACATTTTGAATTTAGAATGAGTTAATGTTCCCAAGACAAGCGAGACGCATCGAATTGTAAATAAACGCACCCGGTTTGATTTGCCTGCATTTTTTCTTCTTTATTTTTCTTTTCCTATTTGTATAAAGGGGAATAAATAGTCTTTTTTAAAACAAAAAACTCTATCTTCTAAAGTAGCTCATCATTGGTGGATTTTACTTATTTTAAAGGGAAGAAAAAAGGAAAACATTTTTCTTCCGAAGAAGATTCTTACGCTGTTAAACTCTTTCGTAAACACGAAAAAGGTTTTAGTCTTTTCAGTGTTTGATGCGAAAGTGACAAAATATTTTAGTCTACAAGCGTTGTAAACAAAAATGAAAAGACTGAGTTATAGACTATTTAGTTTTGAAATGGCTTTCTATCCACATTTCGAAGTGGGAAAGGGAAATGGGACATTTACGAGAGGAACTTGGATCACAAATCTTTAGTCTAACTTTTCGAAAGGAAATAGATATCAGGATGATCTGCGAATTCATAACATAAAGGTTGTAGCTATCCAGTATAGGAAAATTATTCTTAATGTTTTTTATCTTGATTTCCTTACTTATCTTGATAATTACTTTCTGTTTAATCTTATGATAAATCTGTTCGACAATGCATTTTATGATTCTTCTTGATAAGGAAATGAAGTAACACAAATTTTACAACCTTGATTGTTTAAATCTATTACTTTATTTTTAGTTGAAAAACTGATTTACAGAATTAGTTTTTTCCTTATTTCGTTCAAATTGTACATAAGATCTAACAGAATAGGAAATATATTGTGCTGGATTTGAAATGGTAAAACAGAGGACAGTTATTACTTTAATATAACGAAATAAATATTACTACTTTAAATATAGTGAAATATATATAACTTCTTTATATATAACGAAATAAATGTAAAAAAATATTTATTTTGTTTTGTGTTGTGACAACACGGATGATTGGAAAATTAAATTTCTCAACCCATCATTGGATTCATTTATTTTATTTAATTCCAATTTGCACTAAATTCACAAACCAATTTTTTGATAGTATGAAAATTTAAAAAAAAAATTATCTCATATTGTTATTCGATTCTTACCAAACAGAAACTAATATAGCTATTTTGCTCAAAACAAATTATCAAAACACTTTAAAATGCCATGTATATCTAATTTCTCTCTCTATATATATTACAAAAATATACAAAAATTAATTATATACCTAAGATAACTATAGTCATGATAGAATAGATTTAGCCACAGAAATACTAGAGCAAACTCCTAGCCTTAGGAACAAGGAATGCAGGTTTAAACAATGTTTTTCTCCTATATATATATATATATATATATAGGAAACTGTATGAAAAATATCAGAAAGTTGCTCACTGATGTTGAAGATAGTTAACACCAATCCCTGGAGTTTCACTAACATTGTGTTATTTTTGGGTCGATAAATGAGTACCATTATTGCTTTCGGACTAAACTCTAGGGGTTTCGAGTCAGACTGACCACCAGAAAATCTGCTGATGCACCTCAGTGCCCAAAGCCATGAAAACTGAGGTGGACACGGTAGTCCTTGACCTTCTGTAGGCTGTTGCGTCACTTAGTTTAATTTTAGTTTTCTAACATTTTTAGAACATATAAAAAAACTAATATCTTTCTAATTAAACGCATATTATTATTTTTATAGAAATAATATTCTACTTGATAATATTCGTACTCAACATTTTTGCATACCTTCATTATCTAGAAAATTTTTAGAAATAAATAAGTTTACTTAAAACTTTTATTTAACATCTCAGGATTTGTACTTAAGATATTTATTTTATAATAGAGGCTTTATATTTTATATAGAGAAAAATAAACTTTTTAAAGCAGAAATTGATTGTGAAATAAATTATTTTGCTCTATGTGAGTAGATTAAGTAAAAATTTCGTATTAAGGGGGTCACTTCACAAAAGTCGATCCAAAAATCGATTTTTCAATTTTGATTGAAAAATAAAAAATACCACTCTTTCTCTTTCTACTGCAATTTAAATTTTTGTTCTAGTTGAATTAGAAGTATTTTTAATATTTTTTTAAAAATTTGTTTACATCCGTCAAACCCAAAACCAGCTGATTGCCACGCCCCTTTCATTTCAAAACAAAAGACACTTGCTACTTTTCAGCCTCATCAAATATTTTAAATTGATTAAAAGGATTTATTTTGATCCGTAACTTGTTCAGGAAAGAAGTGAAGTGAATAATTGTAGCTGTTTGTTTACTTTCTGGAATCTCGCGTGTTGTTTTTTACCTCTTCAAATATTTTACGAATTTCTGCTATTGGAAACATTGTTTCTATCAAAACCTTTTTTAACATGTTTATGTTTAATAATAAAACGTTTAAAAACGTACAAAGGTACAAAACCCCAAACTTTCCAGAAATTAAATGCGTCATAAGTCAGAATAATGAATTCAAATTATACATGAATAATTCAACTTTAAAAGCTAAGTTAGGTAAGTCAAATAAAGAGTATGTTTCCTTTTAGATTCATTTGAAAGTTTTTTTTTGAAATAATGAACATTCTACTGTTTTCTTGTGCTTTGAAACCACATTTATTATAAATAAAATGTAAAAAACAAGGTATTCACACATAAATTTTGGTCGCCAAATCCAAAGTTTGGTTCTAAAGTTGACATGTTGTGACTTTTGTGATGTTATTCAAACATTTCTTAATACCAGGTTTATTAAAACAGTAGTTAATCAAATAAAAAATAAATTAAATGTAAAAAAAAACTTTTTTAAGAACAAGCTTTTATTTAAACGCGCTAAAAAGAATAAAATAAACTTTTCCTTTAAAACTTTTTTTACTATCAACTTATAACGTCATTACACAATTTATATGATATAAAAGCTTGTCGCAATATTTAAGTACTCATATTTACTCAGTTTGAATTTTTAAAAACCAAAATCAATCAGGTCAAGTTATTTATTTTACTTGTTTATCTACACAGGTATATCTCGCGACAAGCTTTTATATCATATAAATTGTGTAATGACGTTATAAGTTGATAGTAAAAAAAGTTTTAAAGGAAAAGTTTATTTTATTCTTTTTAGCGCGTTTAAATAAAAGCTTGTTCTTAAAAAAGTTTTTTTACATTTAATTTATTTTTTACTTTTTAGTTATCGCTGGACAGGTTTCTCAGCCTGTTCAACTCATTGAACGCTGGTTCGCCATCCCTGGTTTAGCTGAATTAATTCTCGCAAAATGGTATTAGACTAAAAACACAATTTTTTTAAATCCTTAATTTTTAAGCAATTTTTTCAATCTTCGTGCAGATTTTGGGTAACATTGTTCTACACACGAAAAAAAAAAGGTTTAGTGAGATTACCTTCATAAATGATAAAGTTATTAAAGGTTTAATTAAAATTTTGACTATTTTTGAAAAACTTAAAGAATATATTATTTATTTGAAATATTTTGAAGATAAGGGATATATTTCTCTAACATATTAGAAGAAAATTTTAGTTGTTTATTAAAAAACTTCAAAAGGCATTTAAATATTTGTATTAATCAATAAAATGCTTAAGACTCAAAACGCATTTTGTAATCAAAAAAGAAAGTTTTATCAAATAATGATAATTTTTTGCTGCACATTGAATATCTTCTACGTAAGAATCTATTTTTTTTTAAATTGCTCAGATCATCTTTAGAAACCTGATTTTGAAAAAATCAATAATTAAATTCAAATACAATTAACAGATTCTATTTGTAATTAAATTTAAGGACACATGTCGTAGTGTGTGTTTAGATTACTGGTGATAAAATGAGGTGTATTTAAATTACTTGTAGGCTTAAAATTAGAAAATTTCTTTAAAAAATTCCTTTATTTTATTATAAAATTATTTTTTTTAATCGAAAATATATTGCATTTCTAGATAATATTTTTCTCTTATTGTTTTCCTAGCGGATTCCTTTTGATGGGTAAGATACATAAAAAAATGATCTTTCCGATTCTGTAATTATTTTTTGTCTGAGTTTCATAGATTAAAGTTAGATAAATTATTTAAAGAATTTCTTCAATACTCCATCTCAGTTTAACTTGGCAGTGTTGAGAAAGGTATACAATGTACCAATCTACTTGAAAAATAGCTCTACTTTTTTGTTTTGAATTTAAATCCAAGAAAATAGATAGAAATTTGTAAAAAAATTACATACGTTGTAGAAATTACATTATTTTTGCATTGTAGAAATGTAATTATTTTTTAGACAAATTTAATTAATACTGTCAATAGCGCAACGTCATGAAATTCCAGTTTGGCTGAAAACCGATTTTCGACGCCAACTTTTGTCATTGTTGTAACAATAAAATTATTACAACAATGCAAATATATCCAAGTTGGCGCCCAAAACTAGTTAAACGTTTTTAATTAATATCTTTTTAATTAATTGCAATATCGGAATATAAATGGTCAAAACATGCATTGTCATCCAAACTAAACGTGTATACAAAATTTCAGCTCAATGGGAGGAAGATATCAGCTTCAAAATTTGAGTTGCAAGATTCCACCCGAACAAATTACATACATACATACATACATTGTAAGTTAAATAAAAGCTTTTAAAAAGATACAAAATTATATGAAGTAAACACTGGGTACTATTATATGCTATTATTTTTATTGGAAAAGAGAAGCAACTGCGAAAATATTTTGTTTAGTTATGAATTGTCACGTCCACCAAAGTGGTTTTACGAGTTCATGCATGGCATTAAATAACACGACACAGAAAGTAGCCAGTCTATGGTATTATATATATAACTGCTGTCGAAATGATATCATTTAATAATGCAAGTCCTATTGTACCGGTGTTTGTCTATGGCATTTGGCAAAAAAGGGGTCATGTTTCTCTGAATGGTATTACAGCAGTTAGTGTGAACACTGGGAAAGTTGTTGATGCCGAAAAACTATAGAGGAAATACTCAAGTAATTTTAACGACAATGTACATAACATTGAGTGTTCGGCAGATTACTTCGGAAGTAGTAGGGGGATGAAAGTTGAAGGTGCACTTTGTATTTTCCATTGCTCAGAGGCACGACACAAATTACGATTTACTAATTGCGACAAAATATTTGGGTGATGAGGACTTTAAAGCATACAAAGCAGTTTTAGAATCTTAACCTTAGAAAGATGTCAACATTAAAACATTAGAATGTGTTGGTCATGTTGAAAAAAGGATGGAGACATGACAGGGCATTAAAATCAAAATTTAAAGGCAAAAATCTTGTGGACAAAAAATCTCTAGGAGGTCGTTATAGATTAACAGATGCAGTAATAGACAAATTGTAAAGATACTATGTTTCGTGTGGCTATTTGAAGCAACTCAGAAAACTTGTCAGTCATGATGCAAACTATTTGGGCTATATTTTTTTCATAAACTCTCCACAGATTTGAAAATTCGACACGGCTTATGTCCCATGGGAGGTGATTCGTGGTGTGAATATAATAGGTTCATACTGAAAGGTGACACATATATACTTAACACAACTCACCTATTGCAATTAGCAATTGCATTAAAAAAGTATTTAGAGATTTCTCTAGTCGTGAACTCTTTTTTACGTGCTTTAACGGTAAAACTTAAAATTTCAATGAAACCTTATATTGTATTTGATTTATAGTTCCAAAAACTTTATTTATACAATTAGGAACTTTAAAAACTATAGTATTTGAAGCTACATTTTTATATAATCAAGGTTTCATTACCAAATTAAAAGTTTTAGATGTATTAAACATTCAAACCCTGGATTTTACAAATGTCGAGCGTTGGAAGAAGTAGATCATGCGCATATTAAGAAAGCAAAATAGGCAGTTTTACAATGAACCAAAGAAGCTAGAACTAAAAACAAACAATTAAAATGTAGACAAGAAGATGATCTTGCATATGATACCAGAAATCCAAGTTGTGGTTCTGGTACGTATTAGTTAATAGTAAATTTTTACTTTAAATCACTATTTCTCAAAAGTGTAAATTTCAACACAAAAGGAACATTTTTGAAAAATCTACTTAATTTATAGCTTTGAAACTTTGCACATATGTTAACACTATACAAATAAATAATTTAATGAGAGATTTTGTCAAAAACATTATTCAAAAAAATTTTATGGATTAAAATGTACAAGAATTTTTATCATTTTAATAATTTTGACGTGTTACTCCACATATGAATTTTTTAAAAAAAACTAATCAAAATTTTGAAAAATGCTCTCATTAAAATAATAAAAACCATACAATAAATCTACACAAAAAAATTCATGACTGTACAACTTGTCAATTTTTCAAAAATGTTCCTTAAATTTGGTCATTTTTAACATTACGGAGATAGGGAAAAGGCTGCGTGAAGTGACCCCCTTAATTATAGAAAGATTTTTTAATTTAAAAAATTCCTACATTTTTTTCCTCCTATACTTTCACATAAAACTAATACTTCATACATACCATATAATCATAAAAGCTGTGTCATAAAAAAAACAAGACTAAGTTTGTAGCTTGAAAATAGAGGGTAGTTGGCAGCAACTGTTTTGGTGATGTCATCTTACAAGCCTCCTGTATCTATATGGCGAGTTTCATTTTAATCTATCGCGTCAGTTGAGAGTATTGTGTCATTGCTTGAAAACGTAGAACTGTATTCTGCTGGAAAAATGTCAAATCAAAATCAAATTTATTATGAAATTTAAAAAAATTATCCACGAAAACATTTCAAATACTAACCGAAGCTTATGGAGATGAAACTTTGCCTCGTGCACATGTGTTTGAATGGCAAAAGCGGTTTTCAGGGGAAAGTTACAGTGAGGAACATAATGAACGTGCTGGGTGCCCAAAGTCTGACCAAAACATTGGCAAATTTCGTGATATGAGTGAGTTCCGCTTCACATCAGTGGTCGGAATGTTAATCAACACTATTACATTGAAATAGTAATAAGACTCCATGAAAAATTAGGAAAATACGCCAAAATTGGGGAGTGATGGATGGCTGTTGAACCAGGATAATGAATCCGCTCACATGGCCCTATCTTTCAAGCAGTTTTTGACCAGAAAAAACTTCAATGTGATGAGATATCCTCTTTATTTATTTGATTTGGCCACAAGCAATTTTTTTTTTGTACATCCAACAGTTAAATCTTGCTTAAAGGGAATATATTTTACCTCAGTTAAAGAGGTTCAGACAAAAATGAAGAATCTCCTGAAAGGGCCTTCCAAAACCCTCGTTCCAGAATTGTTAGCAGTGATGGCAACACTGAATGCAGAAGTGTGTAAATGCTGAGGGGAACTACTTTGAAGGTAATACTGTCACGGAGAACTGATTCTGTAAATACAATTTTTTTTATAGGAACAGTTTCGTTTTTTTTTTGTGACACACCTCAAGCATACCATATAATCAAATAGTACAAGAAAAAATAAGAATTTATAATAATTTTTTAGAAACTACATGAACATGAAAATATATGAAAAATACATGAAAAATATATGAAAAAGTTATATCCTTGGATTGTCTTACCAAATAAATGTATTCAAATAAGACAGGAAAAATTCAACAAATATTATTTCCAGGAAGTATTTCAGATAGAATACATTCTATTTGAATGCTCCCACTAAATATTCTTATTACTGTATGCAAGTGAAAAACTAATGCAACGGAAGTAAAAAAAAATTTAAAAATCAATCCATTGCATGAGTTATTTTTACAAGTTTTTAAAAAAATTTATTGATTTTTGTTCATTGGTGTGTTTTCTTCCTCGACTCTACAAATCTCTTGAAATTACTTGTATAAACAGTTTTCTTTATCGAATTCTAACACGATACTTTGCAATTATTAAAATTATTCATCCAATTTGGTATTATAATTTTCACAAATTATTTTTCTGTTTGAATAAGTTTTTATTAGGAATTTATTGCTGCTTTTAATAAATTTCTTTGAAATAGAGCATTTTGATACATAAAATCTTTTTATAACTTCTTTCAATTTAATCACCATTTTTATATCAACTTCACAATTCGTCTATTATGATTTTATTTATCAGAGAATGAATTACAGTAAAATACGTTTAAAGTGAAAACGTTTGAGACGAAATATTGGTTAATGCGAAATAATACAACGGTCTCTTCAAACTACTACGTATTTTCATGTACTTTTTTTTTAGCACGAAACAAAAATCGCTTAACACTAAAAGATTTCTCTTCTGAAAATGAGAAACATACAGAAAACACCAGCCGGATTGGACTACCCTACTGTATCATCGAGAGAATTCGGTGCAAGAAATGATACCAATGTGTGTTCAGCTCCAATTATGCAGAAAAAGACATTCAAAGTTCAAAAAATATCATTAATGCAGACTCCGACGACGAAAATGAAATGCACAATGCAGCTCTTGTTCCCACGTCATCCGGAATGACGATCATTATGAGAAGTATGCGCAGTTATTTTGACACACATTACAAGGGTGAAATTAACAACAAAATGGAAGACATCAATCTATTTGTAGACAATTTGATGCTAAAAAAGATAGTGCAAGGAAAAAAATATCAGATTATTTTACAAAAACCCAATAAAAGTTTTGTTTTTCAAAAAACTTTAAAATTTTGCATTTAAATTCTTGTGAATGTTTTTTGTTTCATTATTTTTTATAAACTACTTGCATACATACGTATCCATGTAAATAAAACAAACTATGATGAACTTCATGTTGTTGATATATATATATATATATATATATATATATATATATATATATATTGTAATATCCCTTAACATAAAAAAATATTGCAGTCCCTCCCCCCCTTAAGCGATTTTCACTGTTTGTTCTAAGCCCATCTATAAATTTAAAAAATGCATTGAATAAGGTGAGCGTCATACATCAAATTATGATACATTTTACTTCATACATTTAATGATAATTAACATAAGTATTATTTCTTTAAAAATGTATTTGAAATTCAAATATGTCTAAGAAAATTAAAAAAAATTGTTTATAAGAAAAGTTTCTTAAAAAATGTTATTTTAATAAATAGCTACTTCACTTTCCCTTTTTATTATTTGCTAAGGATATGGTAATTTTTTAAAAGAAATTCTTCAATGTACAAATAACAAAAAACAAATAAATCTAAATTTGATTCACTTAGTAAAATATTTTAAAAATACATCGTCAGGGAACTTTCTCAGTTCGTAATATTTATGTTATTCTGCACAAATTTAATTGAAATCAAAATAAAATTAGCAAATTTGTAAAATATTATTTAGTTAGAAAAAAATTTATTCAGTTTTAAAGAATTGGATATCATTATCCTCTGTAAATGATGAATCTGAAATATCATCATAATCTATTTCCTGGAAATACTCTAAGGCACGGGTCAGTAATCTATGACATGCTTGCCACATGTGGCACACAGTACCATTCTCAATGAAACTCAGCACTACTCAATAAATTTGTCAACTTTTGAGTGGGTGGAAATTGATAAATTTCAATAGATCTTATTTACAATGTGAAAGATAATTTAAAAGATAAATTTACAGCTATTTTGTAAATTATCCAATGCCATTGTTGGAGAGATTTAATTGTTTGGAGAGAGAAAATTGCATGTACTCTGTTCTCCAATTTGGGTATTACATGTCTTATAAATCTTATCGTATTAAGTAAAAAATCTTTCCTTATTTCAAAAAAAAATATTTCGAGTCCGCAAAGAAATAGTTTAATAACTGAATGCTCAGAATCCTGTCAAATTGAAAGTCACAAATATTATCCATGATTTTTGCAATATGAAAGTAGAGCGATGTAAGCACTAGGTTCACATTAAAATTTTTATTTATCATTTTATTTAAATTTAATGAAGGGATATGCTTAGATTTTACGTTGTCTCTTTCTTATTTTGATACATAAAATGGATTAAAAAATACATGATAGATACAGAAAAAGTTTCAAAATACATAATACATGTACAATTTGCGTTTTCTTATTTTTATTGAAGAAATAGTTGTATGTTATGCTGTTTATTTTTATGTTAAGACATATTTTTAAATGATGCAAAATTAATAAAACTGTTAATTTATATTATAGATCCTTATTATCTAACTCTGCATGCATTAACTCTAGAATCGAATTGTTTCAAAAATGTCCTTGTGTGTGGCACGCTGAATCGTATAGGTAGACTGGTCTGCAACTCTACAGCTAAAAGGTTGCCTACCCGATATCTAAGGCTTCTTACAATGTTAATCATCCTTTTTTCCATGCGCAAACTTATCTGAAATAAAAAATGCAAACTTACAATATGAAACATATCGTAGCGGATTCCAATAACACTCATCAGAGTCGTGTTACGTTTTCGCAACATTATTAGAAACATGAATTTATGAACATAAAAACAATTACATGTTGGAACCATTTTGTTTTTGAGTCTCTGGCTAATTCATCAGAAACAATTGTTTGAAAATTGAGCAAGTGTTGCTCTATAGCAATTATTTGAAAGTAGTCACTTCTTTCCCTTCAAAACATAAAAAATAAAATCCTTTGATCAAAGTGTGGAAATCCTGCTAATTGAAAATAAAATTAATTTATAATCAGTAATTAAAGAATGAAAAATAAGAATAAAAGTTTAGTTGCATTGGAAAATAACTAGAACAATGTTTCAAAATTAATCAGAATTTAATGCTGCGTTTTCGCAACGAGAGTCCTAAATGGGTTAAAATGTGCTTGCATATTAAAAATTAGGAATAAATATTGTTCTAGGAATTGAATGTACACCATAAAACACTTTAAAACTTTAGTCATAATATTTTCGAAATCATTAAAGGATAAAACATACGCAATTTATTTCTTTATCAAACGTTGAATATTTATTCCGTGCCGAATCATTAAAAGTATTTCAATATTATGCGAACCAGAAGTAATGTTTCACAAAATAAGGCTCTATCTCTATTTTAAAAAACATTAAGTATACTTTAAATGCAGAATATTCAAAAACATTCTTTGAATATAAAAGGGCTTACGCCAAAATTTATTTATATCCTTAAAGATCTCTAGAATATATTTAAGTTTTCCAAGAAGTTTGATTTTTACCTTTTAGTACTATTTTTCATTATAAAATAATAAAATACTCAGGTTTTGCAATGATTTTCGTTGAAACAATTTTGTATTAAGAAATTGATTTCAAGTTTTCCGTTATTTAAAGACACCATAAGTTGTTTCTTCTTGAATTTTGTCTAGACTGTAAGAAAATTCTTCGCTTTATTTCATAACTAAGAAGTTGTTATAATTGTGAAAAAATTCTTCAACAATTCTTTAAAACAAATATCAGGGTCTTATAGAATTTAAAACCCTGTTTTGATTGAAACTAAATGCTTATTTTTGTCTTAAAAATCCTTATTATTTAAGTTTATTTTTAGTTCATTTTATCCACTAATTTATCTTTACATTTTATTTAATGAACAAGAAATAAAAATATAAAGAACGCATTTTTAAATGTTTATTTCTGACAAAATGTTTATGAAAATAGAGAAGGAAACATTAACTATCTAACTAAGTTTATTTCCAATTATATTAAAAAATAAATTCACACATGAATAATATAAATTGAATAAAGCTAGTTTACTTATTTAATTGAATCCACCAATTTACAAAAAGATAAACAATGCTTTTCTCGTTTTAAAATTTCACATTTATTTAAATTTGATTTATTATTAAAGAACCATAAAAGTTTATTTGCATACTAGTTTAAAAATTAATGTGAAACTTTTCTAATATGGGTTTTTTCTTACATTTTATCGTTCCAATTGCACAGACTTCATTTTTTAAAAAAAGAGTTGGTTTGTGTTATAAATTTATGAATTATACAAACATTGCCACTGTTGTGACACCTATATTGAATATTATATTTTCTGTTAATTTAAAACTTTTATTTGTACATTATAATTATTTGACATATTCCGGTTTGATACTAAGCTGTTTAAGAGTTTGAATAAAATTAGGATATGAAAAAGTAAACACTATACTTTAACCTTTTAAAGCGCACAATCTAGTTAATTCGATCGAGCTAAATTGGTCAAACTGGGCACAAACGGAATAATTCGTGCGGAGTCGTATTTATGCTACTGTAATTTTCACACTCGAATATTGATAACATTACTAACATTGATAACTCGAATTAGATAACATTATTAACATCGATAACTCGAATTTAGATAACATTATTAACATTGATAACTTGAATTAGATAACATTATTAACATCGATAACTCGAATTTTGATAACATTATTAACATTGATAACTCGAATTTAGATAACATTTATAGCAAATTTAGATAAATAATATTAAAAAGTATTCCTTCATTTGCTAGATATCAACTTTTGAAACGCATATGTTTTGTGTAAAATAATTGAGAGGAAACAATTCAGATTTTAGAGCAAGTTATTAGAAAGACTTTTCTAAAGTATCATAATGGTACAAATATAAAAAAAATCGAGTGGACCTAAGTCTTCCGGAATTCTATGACTAATGAAACATCATTTTCCCAGTTTTGTTCAACCAACATCTAAAAAAGAATCCCCCAGAAGATATTGTGCTGTGTGTTGAATCAAAAGGGATAGCAAAGAAAAAGAAAAAGAAAAAAAAGAGCCGTTACATGTGTAATAACTTTAATGTTGGGCTATGTGTTGCACTTTGCTTCCAGATATATCAGACATAAAAAAAATCCGAATAATTTTTAAAGATAAATACAATTATTATTAATATTTCTTTTGAAAAAGTATAAACAAATATTTTTACTGATAAAAATATGTTTGCTTCGAAACAGCTATTCGAAAAGAAAGATAATAAAAGTCGATGTACATGCAAGGTTGCAATATTCGACTTTTATTTCATTGTACACAATGTGGATCAAAAACCAAAATTAAAATTAAAATTTTGATTGCCTTTTTATAATTTACCAAAACAGGGTTTTAAAATGTGTTTTCTTAAATAAAAAAAATTAACTTTTTTTTACCAAAATATGTGATGTTAAAAAGTGTTTTGGTGAATGTTGTTGGAAATCTCTTGATCATTTTATGTCTTACATTACGGAAATATTATTAGTACATTCACATTATATGTTTTGTAGATTAGAGTTCCCTCTTAAAAATCCCTTATTTACACGTTGCAAAATAAATGCCAAAATTCTTCTAAAAACTCTCTCTGTGTCCATTCAAATCATCTTTAAAAATTTATTTTATGCTGCTAGCAATCTTGATATAAATATTATCTGACTAAACTTCTGAACTAATCATCGCGTGATGAAATTAAATCTCAGTTATAAATGAGTAAGTTGTAAGTTGTTTTTGAAGCGATATTTTTGCAGCATCTCAATTTATAGTTTGTGAGTAAGTCCATAAAAGTTTGTTGATTTCTTTTCATAAATTCCCAATTTTTGCATACACTCTTAAGTAAAAGATACATTCAAATTCTAGACAAGATTCCATGATGCTATTTTAAAACATGGTTTCCACTGCGCATGAATCTAAGAAATACCTGAATTATAGGAGACACTGCTTTGGTGATATGATCAGGGTGATATAATTCATACTGTAGATTAAAGGGAAAATGTTTAAAAAATCTTTGTATCATTTGTATGATAAATATAAAAAAATTATTATTATTATTATTATTATTCTAACTTCATCTGCATCGCAGTACTCTTCGTCAGAATGCTTACAATCTAATTGGTCCAAGTAATCTTCAATGTTCCGGTCTTTTAATTTTCTCTACAAAAATAACATAAAATAAACTTATATAAAAAATATTTTCGTCATACATTAGTAGTGAAATGATTCAATAGTGATGTAAATTTCATTTAAATAGTTTTGGGAAAGATTATTTGGGTTATCGATATAAATTGCACAGACAATAACAGAAACACAAAAACAAAACTTTTTTCTACTCATTATTGCTTTTAATAGCAAAATGTATCAGATTTGTTTTTAAAAAAATATTCAACAAATCGAACGTTTCTTCCAACCACAACAAACAGCGAAATGACGTTCAAACCCGCTATATTGATTGAGGCATTTGATTTGTTCACAGCTAAGTTTTTATTATGCAATAGTCATGAAAAAATTGTCAGAGAAAACCAATTTACAGTACACCTGTTTTGAGTACGATTTTCTGTTCACAAAATTTAATGACGGAAATTTCCATCATCATGCATAGCTTTGTTAGTAATGATATTAGCTAATTGATCATGGGGCAAAATGATAAACTGAGTAGTCAAGATCGTCTGATGAATATCAATAACAACATTAATTTAGATAACAGATAGGTCTGTTTGCATGAACTTACATGTTGTTTGCTTGAACAACAATTGGTAAAAAAGGAGAACGTAAATGCACACACAAGTCCATATCATTATAATAAAAATCAATTAAAAATCAAATTTTTGCGAATTATATACCTAAAATATATCTGTAAGCTATAGTTTCGTTATTTTTTTTTTGCATAAATAGTTTTGTTCATTTTATAAACGACTAAAGCTAAATCGGAAGACTTTTTGCTAAAATATTTCAAATGTGATCTAGTTATAGTCTCCATTTTTAATGGAAAAGTATAACTTATTCGTATAACATCTCCGTGGATTTATTTTCTGATGAAAATAGGTGTGTATAGGAGAACTTCCGCTTAAATTTGGGTTTAAGATTCTTGTAGTCATAATAAAAATCTAAGTAAGTTAGTGTCAAAAAGTTTTACAAAATAAAACTTTTAACAGAAAAATATTTCCTAAATAACCTTTTCCTGTGGACATTGATCAAGAATGTCTTGGGATTTTAATAATAAACACATAGTGACGTTAGCACATAGATCTAAAGATAAATGTGAGCGCGAATATGGTATTATTTCAATAAATTACTGAATTAAAAAACGAATTATTACAACAGCAGTTGTAATATCAGTAAATAAAAATAGTATATGTTGACTGATGTTGATAAACTTCGAATAATAATGATGAATAAGTATTATTTATGTGTATGCATGCAAAAGGAAGTATAGTTCAAGTATAGTCAAATGAAGTATAGACAAAGGAGTGAAATACGTTTGTTGTGCAGTAAACTGATGAAATTACAAGCTAAAACTATCCTAGAATTAATTCAAAGAATTCAATTATTATTGCATTCTGCAGTGAATATATTGTATTTTTAATGTTAAAAGTACAATGTAATAAAATCCTTTATTAGTGGTTTTATAGAAATGTGTTCTTTTTGGCAAGCAAAAATTGCAATCATTTCTGGCCATCGTTGAAAGTAATAACTTTACACTTTTTTCAAATATTATTAATGCAAATAAGGTAATTTAAAAAACACAAATACTACATATAGGCAGTAACAAATTCAATTAAATTTTGACAATTATGAAAAATAAACATTAGCTAAATTCAGGTTGCACTAATGATTTTCAATAAATAAATAAAACATATTAGAAGGGCTTAAAGAGAATTTTTAAAAAATTATTTGAATCCACAATTCATTCATTTATTTTCTTTTTAACAGAATTCTCGCCATTAAAATCCTCAATATATTTTCCAATTGGTTTCTAACTTATTCTATATAACTTAACTACTATTACTTAACTTATTTGTATAAAGAAGATAGATTTTTTGAAATGTAAACTCTGCCCACAGGAAACACATGACTAATTTAAAATCAATGAAAATAGAGTTCCAATAATAAATATAACAACTCTAATATTTTTTTCTCCTACATACAGATTAAAAAAAGTTCATTTTGCTTTTATTCAAGCAAAAGTCAAAGGAGCAGAAAATATGTTTAACACTACTCATCCCAAAAACATTTACCAAACCATAGTATTTCTTAAAGAATACTGGATAAAAATATTGCAAATAACTTGGAAGTAATAATTCAAACCAGGTTTGTATGTACCTTACTTTCTTTCATTATAGCAATTCAATATATAATATTATATGCTTAAAAAAGTCACCTCACATATTTTCTAATAATAATTTCGGCATAGCTTATCTAATAAACTGTTCTGTTAAATACATACGTTGGCTCTATAATAATTGATTCAACCATGAAATATTCCCAGTCTTTCGATTTGATAAACAAATAAAAAACTTATTACTTCTAGTACCGAAATGGAGCTTTGTTTTATTACAACAAGATTTACGGCCTAATTTTAAAACAAATTCCACTTCCTCACCTAATCAGCAACATTGTTATTGCAGGAGAGCTTTCGATATATTTCAACCTCCTACAAACAAGCAATCGCTCTCTGCGTCGGGGAAGGTAATCAAAAGATTTTACTTTGTCCCAGAATTATTTTTGTCCGAAATAAACCATCGCTTCCTGAAGATTATGAGTTTTTATTTGAATTTTTCTTTTTCTCAATCTTATTCCTAGATGGATTTTGGGATCAGAACTAAAAATAAGCGAATTACTTCAGAAAGATCGGGAGTTTTTCATCCGGGAAAACTGCAAATTCTATGAATAAATTCCAATGCAATTACATCGCTATTCTAATTCTATGACACTGTATCGTGAAACTAATTCCGAATCTATTTTTCTTCCAAGACTAAAAATTAAGCATCCCTCTTGAATCATTGCTTGTTATTTGATCAAAGACAACAATGCTCTTTCCATGTTTAATATTACTCCCCGTAGAGAAATAATTCTATACTTATGGTTCATTTATTATTAATGGTATATGAGAGTTTTTTTCTGATTGCATGCAAAAATTAAGAATGAGGATTAATGCCAACTCAGGATAAAATATTTATTGCATGGTCGAGAAATCTAATTAACAATGCAAATATTAAACTTTTCATGTCGCTTATATTTGTTAAGTATTCAACATAAAATTGAATTTACCTTACCTAAAAACTAAATTTAATAACTATTCTTACCTTATTTGAATGACAGCCTAATCTTTTGTGTAATGAAATCAAAAGGGCTTAACAATAATTAAATAAAAGGACGCCACGGAAGAAATAAGATAGATCATTTGTTCTAAGTAAGCCTTCCAGCAAACACACAAACTCAACAATATTATTATGCATTATATCCTCAATAAATCGGAGATAAAATCTTTCCCGAGTTGAATAGCATCGAACAACAAAGAATTGAATCTACTACTTTTTGCTCATAAGGAAAATGCTTCGAGGTAAGAGCACCAAATGAGATTATGTTTAAGTTAGAATAATTAAATAAAGAACTCAATAGTTTTTTCTGTAGTTTGAAAATTAAATCAATTGTTTGGTTAACATGATAGACTGAAAATAGCATCGATTTTGTGGAATCAACTCTAAATTTGTAATAAATAACGAGATGAACGTTTAATTTTGATTAATTGAAAAATAAATTGTGAATTCTTAGAAAGGAAATGACATTTAAATTAAAATACACTCAATTACTTTTCTGATATGCCAGCTGGATGGCCTTGTACACCCAAGTTTACGGGCTTGATCCCGGCCCAAGTCGGGGGATTTTCGTGATGCAAAAAATCGACAGCATCCATGTCGTATGATTGTGTGACATGTTAAAGATCTATAAAGTGCCCATTTAGCTTGGGTGCTTTCGCAAAAATTAAAAAATTACTAGTGCAAAATTCGCATCGTCAAAGTTCAGGTGCTCTCTGGGGAGGAAACTGGTAATCAAAATTAAAATAGTGACAACTGGTATCCGTCTATATGGCGACACACTAAAAATAATACCAGCTTCTAGCCAGCATTAAATGTAACAATATTTATCATTACCATTTTTACTAGTTTGTGCAACAGATTAATTAAATTGGATGAGAGATATGATGTTGATGTTTTTGATGGTACATAAATGAAAAGAAACATTATCCATAACTCATGATCAAATTTTGAATAATATTTTCAACTAATTAAGTACTTTAATACATAATTAATATAATTAAATAATAATTAAAAACTTTGTAAGTATATATTTATTGTAAATTTATATGAACAAACAGAGGATAAATATCTACAAGCTTGCTAAGCTACATTATTACTCTTTGTGTAAATATTTCCTAAATTGCTAACTGAGATCATTTTTTATCAATATCAATGATTAAAAAATCAATGCAAAATATTAATATCTTGTTTATGCATCTGAGCCTCTCGAGAATGTACACACGCCTGCATGTTAATATATATTACCACAAACTTTTTTTCAATGATATCATCTTGAAAAATATTTCAGGATTTCTAAAGAAACTTTTTATGAAGTTAAATAATTATTAATACTAAATAAAATTATTTTCCGTTAGTAACTTCATGTAATGGATTTCAGTTAGTGAAGCAATATTTTATCGTCGAGCTCCAAATCTTCCTTCGTCATGCACTACTTCTCTTGACAGATCTACAAATACAAATTTTAAGCGAAGTAGTGTTCGTCAACTCAGCTTGGAGTCTTAAGGTATGACTTCGTTATGTTGACATACTTTCTTCGCCTGTCTAATCTTCAGGGTGTTTGCCCATCAAGCATGTGTGAGAACAAATGGAACTTCCACATCAGAAATCTTCAAATGTATGAAATTTCCTTTTGCCATATCAATATATGAGAAGAAATTTGCCTAAAGAATAGCATGTTTTATACACTCAAAACTCCTTTCTCATTTTGTACTCTTAAAACTCTTTCTCATTATATATACTCTCAAAACTCTCTCTCTCATTTTATACTCTCACTCAAAACTCTCTCTCAAATGGGAGCATTTAACTCTCTCAAAATGTTTTCTCTCACTTTTATACGGTCAAAACTCTTTTTCGCCTTTTATACTAAAAAAACTCTCTCATTTTATAATCTCAAAACTTACTGCTATTCTTATATATATTTTTCATGTTGCAAAAATAGCTTATATTTTAGTGTTAATTGTTTACTAATTCTTTATTCCTTGTGATATTACTTATCATTGCTGCAAGATAAGTCAAAATCCCTTTACATTGATACATTTCCCAACTCTCCTTATCAGCAAAAATTATCGAAAAAGTTAAACATACTCCAAAATTCTACAGAGCCTTCAAAAATCACTTTAAATTTAGGTTAGTTTTTTTCTTTAAGAAAAAATAATTATTTTTTTATAATAATTGCATATGATAAAAATGTTTCATACATAATTGTAACAAATCAGCTATTCATATCAATACATGATCTATATAATACTAATAGTAAATTCTATTGATGTATTTCAACATATTTTTAAATATAGTGCTATACCTTTCTTCAGGTACTAATACATTTTCTTGAAAATTTCATTTTGTTATCAAAACGTGAAAATTTCTATAGTATATCATTTTACTAAAAAACAAAAAAGAACGAAATAATACTTCTTTAATGAAAATAACAAAGCTCTATGTCCCCCATTATTTCTGGATGAAAAATAGAATACAAGCTAAAAACTATTCCGTTCTAAATAACATAAATTATTTTAAGACCGAGTATCATTAAAAAGTATAAAGTACTTTCAAAATTGCTTTGAAATCCTCCCAGTTTTCATCCTCATTAGAAATAACAACACCATTGATTTAAAAGTGATTAAAAAATATATGCCCTGCGAGATTCTCTCAGTCACTTTCTTTTTGTCTTCGTTTTGGTTCATTTTCTTGCATTAGAACCTCCTTTTAAGTGACAAGTCTCTACAGGGTGAACCAGCTGCATCTTTGGAGTAGTGATATATAGCCAAAGGTTGTTATCGGCAATTAGGTCGTAGCTTGAGCCCACACGATATAGCTTGTGGCTACGTCCTTTATTTTTGCCTTATGCCCACCTATCCTCAGTGGTGCTGTAGAGTCGTCACAATTATAGCCCTCTTTATGGCGTCCTTTGGCCACGAGACACTTAAGACTCATATTTATTGACCTCTTTCGCCACCTTTTTCTTCCAGGAGAAGCTCCTTTATTTTCAAATTAAAGTAATTGCTTTCCGAAGAAAGGGATCTTATTTATTTCAGGAAGAGACCTAACAAAGCCGTTCAGTTGTGTGTTACTTAATAAATACTGCAAAAGCATTTTGAAATGATGTCGTATTGCAATCTTCATACACGCTTTGGATTTGTGTGTGTTTCATATTGGTTTTAGCTTAGAAAACACCATTCAGAGTGGTTATAATTAAAATATAAATCTTGAATAGAGGTGATAAGTATAGGTTTTACTTATTTTCTCTTTATAAAATCAGATAGAATCTTAACTATTGAAAAAGCTCTGTGTAAATCATCTGAATTATCCAAATATTTTCAGTCTAAATACTTTTGAAAGATATATATTGAGAATATCATAAACATTTATGGCATTCTTTGTGAACCCTTTAACTGTCAAGTTATTTTGATATTTTGGGTACATAAATTGCAAATTTTTGAGATACGGCGCAGGCTTAAAGTTACAAAGAAATAACGATTTAATTTGAAAGCACAAAGTATTTTAACACAGCAGACGACTTTTTACTGATTTACTTGAAGTTATTTATCAAAGAATAAATTTTAGACAGAAGAGAAAATGGAGTTGAAACGAGGACATTATCGCGCTATGATTTTCTATGATTTTAAAGCTAGATTAAATCAAGAGGAATGCTTTCAACAACTGTAATTAGCATTTGGTGATAATTCTCCATGCCATGTATTCAGATGGTTTAAAAAATTTTGCAGTGGTCACAATTCTCTTCAGGATGAAGAATACACAGGAAAGCCGCTGTCAGCAGTTATCCCGGATAATGTGCCTACCACACATGCGAAAAATGTTAATGGATAATTATCGCTGTACCAACCAAATGATACAGAAGGAACTTAACAATGGATCCACAGCCATATACAAAATTATTCATGAAGAATTACAGTAGTTTGCCGTTGGGTTCCCCATAATCTAACTGATCACCAAAAAGAGGAGCGTATCAAAATCAATAAAGAAACCCTTAAATTGTTAAATGATGGTGGATTCCGCATCATTTCTAAAATTGTAACGGGTGATAAGACGTACATACAGTTCTTTGACTCTTCAAGAAAGCAAAGTATGGCTCTTTGAAGATGATCCCAAGCCAACAATGATAAAAAGACAACGAGCAATGAAAAAAGTAATGTATACCGTTTTCTTCAGAAGTACGGGACTGGTCAAAGCCATCAACTTGGCAGGACAAAAGACAGTAACAGCAAACTGGTATACCAATAAATATCTTCCAGAAATTTCCCAAGAAGTTAATGTTAGAGAACTAATGCTTCCCCATTACAACGCATCTTCTCATACAGCCGGATTAACACAGTTGAATTTATGAAACAAAAACAAAAACAAATTAAAGTTATAGAACCACCACCTTATTCTCAGAATCTAGCTGTGTGTGACTTTTGGTTATTTTTAAATCTAAAAAAGAACTTACGTAGACGTTGTCTTAATTCAGTAGAAGAGATTGATGTGGCTATAAATGCATTTTTTCATCAAATCCAAGAAATGAATGGTTTGAGGCAATTAATGTGTAGAAAATTCATCTACAAAATCCCTGGAGGAGACTACTTCGAATACTCCTAAAATTTTGTAAGTAAAACTTAAATAACCTAGGAGAATCTCAAAAATTTCAGAGTGACCCTCGTACTTTATTGTAGTTCAATAATTTAGTTTTGAGTAAAACAACTGGAAGCTTTTTTCCAAGCACCCAAACCAACTCCGTAATTATTACAGAATCGCGTTTGCTTTTCCTTATCTTTTTCTATTTGCATACTTTTTTTTGTCCTGTCTTGGGGTATACGCTTCTCAGGAGTAGGTGGAAAATGGGATATGTAATGTCGGGTTCACTAAGACGGACAGGGTTATTTATTGCAGGTGGTCTGGATTCTTTTTTCCAGAAGCTGCATTATCATACTTACGTGAAAGATGCTCTACAACTTGGATTCTAAATTCTAAAAATATAATACGTTTCCCAACCACATTTTCATAGAGCAAAATTCAGTTTCAGAGTACCTGCCTAATTAATGCATCTTTTATAATATTTTTTTCTAGCCATTGATGGCCAGATGAATGGATATTTTCTGTTTAAAGTAATCTACACCACCCATTTTCAATTTTTGGCTTAAGTATATCTTCCTTTTTATTTATTTTTGAGCTTGATCATGGAGGTATCATGGATACTGCTCATCAAACACCATCTATTGAATTGGGCCGAAGTTAATTTTCCTCTATATAAATTCTCGAAATAAACTTCTCTCGATATGTATAGAGGTATAGCAACAAGAAATTTTTTTTTACAAAAATTACCACGTATAATACTCGGGCGTGACACTTTGGACATCTGTGCAGTGGCCGGGATAATCCCTGGAATGCCATTTTGGAGCACTAGTGCCGTGTCTGAGATAATTTCGGGCATGGCAGTTAACAGGTGGAAAAAAGTAGTGAATAATTTTCAAAATATAAATTTAATGATATGGGAAACTCAGAGCTTCCAGTTAGTATGTATCCCGTAATATCTTAAATATTTAGCATTCCTTAAATACATGTCACAGGTCCGGGGGTCAAATCTCGGGCTGGGTAAGGTTGATTTAGCCTTTCATCACTTCAATGGGTCGATAAATGAAGTATTAGGCTTGTTTGGGAACTAAACAATGGAGGTTTCGCGTCAGACTGACCATTTGACCGGAATATCTGCTCATGACCCTTTAGCGCTCAAGATCACGTTTTCTGAGATGAGTACAGAGGCCTTGGCCCTCATGGGCTGCTGCACCCCTCAGTTTAGTTTTAGTTTTAAATTGAAATAATTACGAAATACAAATTCATATTCATAAATTTCCCAATTTTTTGCCTTATGACAGTGGTCTTCAAACTGTGTTCCACGGAACCATAGGGTTCCACGAAGGATACCTAGGGTTCCGCGAGTCGTAATAAAAATTGAAAAGAAAATTATAAATGTGTATGCAAAATGCATTCACGTTCTCTGTGAAAGTAGTATAACTACAAATACCTATAGCTCATCCCAATCATTAAAACAGAAAATTCTATTTATACATAGTAATATAACATTATTTTGTAATATTTAAAAAAAATCTTAATATTGTATATTAAAGAATATTAAAACCTTTTTTTATATGTAATACCTACTTAATTGAGAAGATTCTGCTTAGTACAATCCCAGGGATTCCACAACATAAATTCATACTCGTTGGTATAATGTTTTGCAGAATAGTTTTCTATTGGAAAATGCACCTTTTTCGTTTCCGAAAAAAAATATTATAAAGGAAAGGGAACAATTTATCGATGCATCAACAGACACGTTGTTAAGGCGATATAATACCCTACAAATCATCAACCTGTCGAAAATTTTTATTGGCTTATTTAATACCTCGAATCTTTATAAATATGCCTGCAAAATTTCAAAGCTTTACGTGCATTTTTTATCAAGTTATGGAGCAATATTTGATGCTGGAGAGCAACTACCACACCCAAATTTCAGATTATCTGCTAGAAAAGAGCCTGGCAAAAAAGAATTAATTATGTTTCTACCGTGCGTCAATGAGACTGACATTATATATGCAGTAACAAATTATTTCAAGACAGAATTGTGCAATTCATGCAAAAATTCTAGTTTGTGAATCGTTTATTGAAGAGCAAATGATATTAGTCAAGATTTAAAAGTTGTGTGTACTTTTTATGATATTATTATGAATGAAATTAAAACTTCAAAACGAATTCTCCTAAAACACAAATACTAAATCTCATTTTGATAACTCAGATAATTAAAAATCTAATTTCGCAAGGATAGAAAAACTCTCTCATTTTTTATATATTTGTTCTTGGTGATATATATGTATATATCCGATGTGTGTGAAATTCAACACTTTTATTAAAATATTTTAAGATATTTATTGAAACAAATGTGCACATATGCAGTTCTTAGATTTTGATATATTTTACCTATAAATTGTTATTTGATTTTGCTCTCATTCGTGTATAATATTTAAAATGCGAATGCGTTTAAAATTATGGAAATAAAAAAATAAAGGCATAAACATCTTTTTGCATCATTTTGTTGTGCATTGGCTCTGAGCATGGAATTAGCTCTGAATTGTGTGTTTTTAATATTTTTATAATTATTAAGATAAAATTTTATGAAATATTGATCTTGCATGGGCACAGTAGGCCTTGGCCCTCATGGGCTGTTGCGCCACTGAGTTTGAGAGTTTGATCTAGCATTAGTTTTCTTCTAGATATTCATTATGGCAATATACTGTTTAATTGTTCTACATTTGTTCAATTTTTTATGGTAAGCAGTTTTAAATAAGCTAATTAACAATTCCCAAAAGTTTCAGAATATTCGATGAATATTATATCATGCTCTTCATGGAATGAAAACTTCAAACTCATATTTCTACATGTTGAATTTTTGTACATATACTGGTGTTCAAAACCCTAAGGCTTTTTTGATAATTGAAGAATGGGTTTGAAATTTTTTACACATTTTCTGAAATGTATATTTTGTAAAGTTGTGCATGGAATTAGCTGTAACATGGTCAGTACTTTTTCTAAAAAAAATTCAAAATCAAAAATAATGTTTTTTTAAAGTTTGTTTGGAAGTTTAGCTATAAAAAAATTAATAAAACTTAAAGAGCAGCAGCAGAAAAAATCCCATGCACAGTTTTATGTAGTATATTATAAGGTACTTGAAAAAATTTTGAAAGAAAAGACAGATTTAAAAAAAGCCTTAGAAATTCAAAAAATTTAGATTTTACAAACATTTTGCAACAAATTAAAATTTTTTTCTATGGAATTATTATTAAATATTAATTTTTATAAAATACAATTAAAACTTAATATCAAATATTATAAATAAAAAAAAAATTGTGAAGATGGTACCACATATTGCCTTAAAATCTAAATTTAAGCAAGAACAACTCCTTAATTTTATAGGCTATAAATTCTCTCTTTCACACACAAAATAAACAAGATTTATTACACAGCTATTAACTTTTTAATGCCATTCAGAACAATGCATTTAAGTAAAACATATGCCTCAAAGTGAGTGGCTACAAAAAAAAATTAAACTCAGAATATGGAATGTGATTGCATATAGCTACAAAAGACATGTAATTCGACAATTCATGTGAAAAAAATGATAGTCCATGTACCAGTGACTAAATATAATGCATTGCTAGATGACACTTGGATCACAAAATCATATTATTCATGAGTACATTATATTAACATTACATTGATTGAGAGAGAGAGTATAATTCGGTTTCCCGAAACCCGCTTCATAGATCTTCGATGAGTCGAAAAGTTTGAAGACCATGCTTTTGAGCAAGCCATTATCGATTAAAATTAGATTATAATATGTATTGTCACCTTTTTATTTTATTTTTATACATTATACTTGGTGTATTTGATTGAATTGATTATATTTAGTGCATTAACGATGATATATATTATTTCTTCTGACTAATTTAGAAATATTTTTAAACAGAGTTTCTTAAGGTATCCAACTACCCTAAAATTGTGAATGTTGCCAAAAACTGACAATTTTTTTATGATTTTATTTTATAGACCATCTTATTAACTTTATAAAAATATCAAGTATATTTTTTTTTGTTTACTAGAACAAAAGCTACAAGCATTTTAGTAAAAGCATGCCATTACTTTAAGCAAGATATGTCATACTAAAAGAAGTATTTTACTCGAAATGTGTTTTTTCTAAATGCTCAAACGGGGACAGCGATTGCTCAAAAAGTTTCGAAAATAATTAACTGAAATTGTTTTTGTACGTTCTGTATAATAGTAGAAGTGTTTTAGCCGTCAGGACTATCAATTACTGATTTACTACAAAATTTACCAGTCCCTTATGTTAATATAATCACTGTGTTTGTTTTAATCAATTTCCTACAACAACTAAGATGAAGTGCTCTAGTTGTTGTAAAAACTAAAATATCCCTTATCCTGAAGGTCATTTAAAAATGAATAACATAGCAAACCATCAGAATTGAAAATTCGAAAATTAGTGTATAAACTTTTGGTACAGAATGGGCCGCATTTATGTTACATTATTTTTTGTAAATTTTTACCATTTACCCCCTTTTTAATAATAATAATTTATTTTCTCTTCTTAAATTTAGCATTTTTTTTTTAAATTCACTAAACAAACCTAAAAAGCACTAAAAAATCCCCATATCTCTATTTTTTTTAAAAAAAAGTTGTCGCAAGTAGTCAGATACCTTAAAAGCTTTTATGAATTACCGAAATAAATATAAGTATTTAAGCATTTATATATATATATATAATATATATACATTGATAAAATACTTGCTAACCTCGAGAGATATTCGGTATTAATCCTTTTCCAAATTGTTTAACTGTAAATCTATAACCAGTTGGTATCCTACGTTCAATGAATACTAAACAAAACAAAATGTTTTTTCGCCTTTTTCTGAAAGTGTATATTAATAACAAAAAAATGTGTTCTCTAAGTGAAGCACCCTTTTTTTTCTTTTTCTGGGATTATGAAAAGTATAAGAATGCGAAATTTATGTAAACTAAAAAATTACGCATATTTGCCGTTACTATGCGTAACCTCTTGCAATCTTGCTGGCAGTAGATGAATCCCACTCCCGTAAAAGTCTTGAAGTTTGGAGAGAAAAGTTATAGATGGTAATTTTCACATCATCAAGATTATGAAAGAATTTTTGGTTGAAAGGGTCAACTCATGAAACGAATGATTGTCAGTAGACAACCGTCAAGAGGATATGAAGAGTAAGCTGAAACTTTACAACCGAATATAATTTTTTGTTTGCTTAACTTTTTGAAGACATAAGTATGAATCCTCGCTTTGTGGATACTGAGAAAATTACCATGGTGATTGACAACGTTGAATTTGTTTGTTACCAATGCTGATTGCAGTCTGTCTAACTGAAAACATTTGAAAGCGGAATTAATGGCTTAGCTAAGTGGCAGAATCTCTAAGTGAATTATTCCCTGCTCATCAACAAAACAACGAATTACAACTCATTTAACAAAGCCTTCCTGGAATGAGGGTATGGATACAGATTATTCAAAATACGATACTTAATCTGTTGAACCTAAGTTACGATACAGTACCCATTTCTCATTTCTTATACAAATCCGTCAAAAAATGATTCATTTTTTAATCTGGAAATCAAGGAAACACAGATAGTGTTCCGCTAATTATCAGTAAACTTACGTTCAAACCACCAATGTTGCTCTTTAGTGAAATCAAATGCTTCCAGGTATTTTCGACTACTGCCTGGTAAAAATTTAAAGTATCAGTTAATTTTAGAGCAAATGTATTCGGAATATCCCTTATGGCTTGATCAAGAAATTCATTTCTTCAACAGGTGAAAGACAACCACATCTTATTTGATCTTGAGAATTCCTGTCTCTTGCCCTGAATTTACGAAATCATCAGTGGTATGTACTGTCATCAATTGTATCATTTTTTGATTTACTGTTTATTAAGATATACTACATCTGTAAAACTACCTTTATCGACTCATGCAACGATGTCTTTCTTGTGTATTTTTCCCTCCCAGATATTTTTACAAATTTTGTACTATCCGAAATATACGGTGCATTTTTATTGCACGATTCCAGCAACGTCATTTGATATCTCCACTCATCTGGAAATTTGTAAATGCAAAACACACACACTTCATACATTTTACAATACATGATAAAATTAATAACCTATCTGAAATATTTAGAATACCGAAACATGCCAATACCATTTATATTATAGTAATAGTTAATTTGGTATATATAACTTGGAACCATAAAATAGACATAGCTGTAAAATACAAATCAAAAGGGATGTACAAACAATACATAAATATAAGAATGGTATAATATATATATATATATATATATATATATATATATATATAACACCCTATACACTAGCGTTTCTCAAACTGTGAGGCGTTCCCCCGTTGAGGGGCGTGATAATTCTACGAGGGGGCGTGAGCGCATTGAAAAGTCTAAAACAAAAGATTATTTAAAGGAATTTCTAATTTACTTAAGGTATCCGACTACCCTAAAACTGTGAATTTTGCCAAGAATTGACAATTTTTTTATGATTTTATTTCATGGGCCATCTTATTAGCTGTATAAAAATACCAAGTTTACCATTTTCCGTTCTTTAGAACAAAAACTACTAGTGTTTAGTAAAAGAACAGATGCCATTACTTTAACCAGGATATACCATACTTTAAAACGCGTTTTACTCAAAATGTGATTTTTTGAAAATAATCAGACAAGGTTTGCGATAGCTAAAAAAGTTTTGAACATAATTAACTGAAATTTTTTCTGTAAGTTCTGTGTATAATGGTAGAAGTGTTTTAACCTTCAAATTTATCAATCACTGTTTTATTGCAAAATTTACAGTCCCTTATGTGAATATAATCACTGTCATTTTAAGCATTTTCATATAGTAACCGAGATAAAGTGTCTAGTTATTATAAAAAAGAAAATATCTCTTATCTTAAAGGTCATTTTAAAATTGAATAATATAGCAACACATTAGATTGAAAAAATTGAAAATTTGTTCATAAACCTTTGGTGCAGAAATTGCTACGCTTATGCTAATTTTTGTCAATTTTTACCTATTTTTAGTAATAATAATTTCTTTTTCTCATCTTAATTTTAGCAAATTTTTCTTAAAATGCCGTAAACAAATCTAAAAATAACAAAAAAATACCCATATCTCCTTTTTTTTAAAAAAAAGTTCTCACATCCAGTCGGATATCTTAAATTAAACCAAACGCATTCTGATGAAATAAAAAATAAAATACACATTTATTCAGATATAACATACTTATAAATGTTCAGTACTACACAACGTGGTTGATAATTAATTTAACATTACTAAGTTAAGAAAAAGTTTAATAATTACGAGTAACCCCATGGTCGTGTCATAGATAAAATTATACACAAAATAACACTTATCTTGATAATTTGTTCGGTTTATAATTAATTCCTTAACTGCCGAATCAAACTTACGCAATTCACTCCCAATGCCATCGGACACACTGTCAAATTCCTTTTAATGCATTCCATAGCCTTCAGAATAATTTTATGGATAACAGTGCACAGAAAAGATCGTACTGCGGAAAGACGTACATATACGTCCGGGGAAAATGACGTTTTGGCCGAGTAAGACATTTATATACGCCGGTGGCACTTAAAAGGTTAAAGTCGTACTCTAGTTTTAGCATCAAAGTGTAGTATGATTGATTTCAATACATTATTATTGTATGGAGAAGAGGGGGCGATGAAAATTATGATTGAGTACTTTGTCGCAAATATTGAAAGTTTGAGAAGCACTGCCCTACATATATTGAATGAAATTTATACTCTTTAAAAAACTTATCAAACTATCAATAATCAATGAATTCCAGTTGTGCCATCTTTACTGAAATCGATTGCTTGTATTTCTAAAATAACAATTTTTTTTTTATCTCAAACTTTTCACAGAGATGTAATCGAATGGTTGGCCTACTTTTTAGACATCAGCAATTTCATTTTTTCCAAAACATCCATTAATGCTCTATTTCTTATCGACTGCTTTTAATGGTCAACTTTTTTATGCATCGATTGTGGGGAAATAGTATTATTTGGGAACCCGAAAAGACAAGTCCTGCCTGGTTGTTGGACAGGAAACGGCAGATGGTAACATGGTTACAGTTGCCAAACGTCAATCTGCAGTCGGCTAAATTGAATTCACTTCCCATTTACTCCAGGACTACACGCTAAGATTTCCGACCTTTCATTCTGAGATCTGTGAAAGCATTTTGGACACTCAGGCACTCACCAGGAATGAATTCTTTTATAAGAACAGAAAAAGAAAGGGAAAATATGTTGTATTTTATGCAATGGCATGTCCTTGTAGTTAAGCTTATCTTACAGATTCTGTATACGCTTCAGTTCTTAAAACAGTATTTTTGAATAAAATTAGAATATATTTCTAGCTTAGAAGATATGATTTATATTTCTAGTTATACTTATTTTTACTACATAGGAATTTTTCTGGTCTTTAATATTAGAGAGGAAGATAAATTATATATAAATGACAATTCAACAATTATTAACACGTTAACTTTTAAAAAACTTTTTACTGACAATGATCTGAATCCAATGCGAAATTTTTAGTATTTGGAATGTTTATTTTAAGGCAACTTTTTTTCCTTGTGTTGTTTTGTCGTATGTATTCAAATTCGCGTTTTAAATAAAAAAGATAGAGAATGTGTATTTATATAAATATTATAAAATCATCACACAAGTGTTTTGAGCATTCTCTTTGTGACTTGAGGCTAAACCAAAGTGGATTTTTTAAAAAAATTTTTCTAAATACTTTGCTTTATTTATCAGAACGTAAAATAAATTAAGGTATCCGAATACGTTGAAAATGACCAAATTCGGTCAAGACATATATTTTTGTCTTTCTATTTTATTGAATAGAGATATGTTTTGGCTATACCAAAACATATTTTGTTTGTTTCTACACTACCTAGAGGCCAAATTACAATAAATTTTAGAACAATCGGAAGTGGGTCTTTGATCTACCAGAAATGGGTATTTAAATTGTACAAAATCTATCATGGAGAGTTTGATAACTCAAAATGTTACAATGGTTATAAGACTTTTGAACCGGATATTTATGTTATTTTCTAGAGAATGCGCTACAATATTTCTTATTGTATGAATACTTTTTAAGTTATGACTTGTTATTTAATAATGGTCTCATAAAGAATGTCACATTTCTTATACCGTTTACTCAGTCAGCTCTAAAATTTACAAATTTTAATAAAACATTAAATTTTGAGTATATTTTCTAGATAAATGCATCTAATTTTTTTAGTAATACTTTTACAAATATGTTTTACCTGTTTCTCTAATTAATTTGAAGGTTTTCAAAAATTTGCTAAAATTTCACTTAAAATTGTGATTCTTGTAAAATTTAGGGCTAATTTATTCTAAATATATTGTTAGTTAAATATTAGTATTTATTAGTATTGAGTCCTAAAAAAAGCATTTATAGTATTTAAATATGCTATTTTGTTAAAAAGTACTCCGAACGTGTTCGAATACCTTAAAATGTTTCACTCCTTCCCGTTAAAAAATATAATATATTATTGCAATTAATAAAGATTTTTGAGAGTTAATTGCTTAATGATGACGAAGTGTTTGAATTCATTCATTTTAATAGCTACTGAATGCATTTCTAGCATTTAAGACTTCCTATTTGCATTTTAAAAAGGTAGAATAATTGTTGTGAGTGAGCGAGTGAATATTAACGTCTCACTGTTCAGTTACACTAGGGCGTTTGGTGACGGACCTCGTATTTTTGAACTATGATCAAGAATAACTGTAGAAGAATAACTAAACATACTTTCAAAGTGAAACACTTTGACAAATGTACACTTCAAGTCAATAAAATTGCATTACTTCAATAAAAGGCATGCGTCGTCGGTAATCTGAACAGCCAGCTCTGTGTTTCTAAAAGAAAATGACTGTGCTCTATCTTAAAAGTCACTTATATGTCATCCTTCAATAAGAGGACCTCTGCTAGCCTATTACTGTCGTGTCCTGACATGCCTCTATACAAAGTGTATTCAACTATTGCCATGACCTTCACGTTCTCCAAATCTCTCACCCAGTGAAAACATTTAGTCATGGATTGCTGAAAAATTGGTTCACCACCGCTCTTCTAACCACTATAACTGATTAGTTGTGTCAGAGGCTTGTAGCAGTATGGAATGAACTTCATGTATCTATCATACAAGCCCGGTTCGTCTTTTTGCGTACCAGATACAGAAGCTCTGTGTACTAATTTAGAAATATGTGTACTCCCTAATTACCTATAAATATAATCATGATTTAATACTATTATATAGTATACGTATAATAAAGTTTTATTATTTTCTTTCCTTCCTGGTTTAGTAATTTCAAAGACTACTAGTGTATAAAAATTTAATTATATCTTTTCAATTAATATTTTATAATAAAAATACCAATTTTTTATTTTGGTTATAAATTTTCGCATTATAACTTTTAAGGTAAAAAAAATCACGTGATAAGTAACATTGGTAAATCAATCAGGTACATAAATAATGGATAGCAAAATATATAAGGACATATGCTCCTACCATTAAATTCATTTTAAGAATAAGTGATCTATGATTCTTCCTGAAGAATTCTTGAAAAACTGATCGTCAGATACCTTTTTCAAATTGCATTTCATGTGTATTTCCTTCCTATTTGAATTGAAAATGCTTACCAATTCCGAAAAAGTTACGAAATTGAATAAAAAAATGCCAGAGTCTCAGGTTTTAGGTTTTGGTTACATTTTCTTCTCCTTTATCAAAACCAATTCCTCAACTTTTTGTTTTTCTTTTCGTCAAGTTCCTGAATTCTGTGAAATACCTATAAATCTTGAAGCATTTTACTTTAGAGTAACAGTGAGTGTGAATACTTTGATCTTGCTTAGAGCATAGAATTTTGATTATCCACATTTACGAAAACTTGAAATAACATTTTAAATCTGCCTTCTTTAAAAATGCAAAAGTATTTTGAAGCAATTTTTGACTTCTTTTAACATCTGGAAGAACATGAAAATTATAAGGAGAAGAAATGTTTAAAAAATACAGCTTATAACCTGATTGAATTAATATTTTAAATTAACAAAACTTCTTCAGCACTTAGTAATATACAAAGAAATGTTGTAAAATGTTAAATGTACCTATGACTTTTATCTAAATAAAGAATAAAACGTTGCAGTTTATCATTAAAAAATTAAAATTTCTATAAAGATTCTGTAATAGATTTTTTTTAAGGTAATAATATAATGATCAGTATAAAAACAATAAAAACTAAAGCACAATTCAAAAGATGGATATATGCTAGATATAAATGGAAAAATAATTATTGATATAAGTCGTTTTCATGAATGAACCCAACATTGACATGGATAAGTTATGTTATTCTAAGGATCTTTCAACTAACACAGCTTGAAAGAATAGACTGATATATGTTTTAAAAGTCTTTTTGTATTTGAGGAGTTGATACAAATATGATTTTTCTGACTATCCTATACTGTTCTTATGCAATACAAACATAAAATAATTTCCTATCTTTTAAGAGTTTTGATTAAGGCATTAAAATTATTACTATTATTAATTTTTTTACCTTAGATTCTTTTCTTCGAGCTTACCTCAGTCAACTGTAAAGGAATAATGAAAATGGGTAGTATATATTAGGTGCGGTCAGCTAGTCGATCGAGATCGATTGGTTGATTCGGAAAATAATTTTAGTCGACTGTTAGAGATGTGTAAAGATCATTTTAACTACAGTGTAAGATCAAAGTACAAGATAAATGTGTTATTATGGAGCCAATAAAGCAGTTTCAAAATCTTCCAGTACGTTTCTGTAATTTGTCAAAGAGATTAACAGTATTACTATACTGTTCGAATTAATGGGGACAAACGAAAACAAAACGGTTTTTTATAAAGCATTAGCTTTTAATCATTACATGTCTTAAGCAGATTAAAAAAATCTCTATATTAATACGAAGTATGTCATCTTTTAGCAGAAATGACCTCCTTGAAGACCTTTTCGTATTAATTTCACCACAGTGTAGCACGTATGTTCTTGACTTTATCATCGAGGAACTACATTTGTTTTTCATCTGTTCTGTTGTCATACAATTCATCTTAGCTAAAAGATTCTTGAGAATACTCCATAAGTTTTCAATAAGATTTAGGTCTGGTGAATTACCAGGTTAAACAAGCACTAGTATTTTATTTTTCCGCATAAAAATCTGGACTGAAATCGAATTGTGACAGAGTAAGGTCCTGCTGAAATGTTCCGTAAAATGCTATCATGAATTGAATAAACCTACTACATAATATTTCTATGTACTTGACAGGACTCATCACACGCCTTTAAGAGAGACTAAATCTCCAGAGCCATTTATTGTGAAAAACTCCCCAAAACGTCTGTTCTATAGGGTGTTTTACAGTCTTTTGGATGTGATCTAGGTGAGTAAGTGAATATTAACGTAGCACTGTTCAGCTATATATATATACACCAGGGCTTTTGGTGACGGACCTCGTAATTTTGAACCACGGTCAAGTGACAAAGATGACACCTGAGCTGGTACCTCCCTCTCCTAACTACCACACCACACGAACGGGAGGACGTTTGAGCTCTCGACAAATTCAACGTGCATCGTGCCCCTACACGGCGGGTCTTTAGTGGGCTTGGGCTCGAACTCGTGACAAGCCAGCCTCGATCCGATACCTTGACCACTGGGTTACAGCGGCCACGGATGTGACCTGGGAACTGAGTTTAATCATCACTTTGTCTTACTACACTTGATTTGTATAACTACGCAAATAAATGTGTTCCATCAATGGAAATTACCATTTTCAAAGATACGTATTTTCCCCCCATCATTTTCTGAGTTAGAAATTGTTTTATCTTCTAGCTTGTTGCCTTACGACCAACTTCCAGATGCTTTTGCGTACAAATGAAGTATTCCCTTCAACATTATACTCTAATAAATCTTTTCGAAGGTCTATGCTTGTCTTCCCTGGATTTATTTTTCAATTTTTTATTAGAATTTTATCAGTTCTTGGAGTAGTTTTTCACTTGTACTCATATTTTTCTTTTCTTTTTAGAGAGGATGTTCTGGAATTTTGAAATGTTCTTAAAATTCTTGAAGCACTTGATTTGCACACACCAACTGCCGTACCTATATCTCTCATTCTCATAAAAGTGTGCTCATTAAGAGCCATTAATTTAGAACGCTTCCTTGGAGTAATATCCATCTTTGAAAAGCAAAAGTAATACGTGTTACATGGAACGCAAAATTATAACCACTAGCTGCCCCACTAAAATACCCACAACCGAGCTACGGTTACACTAAAACCAGTCAAACGAGTAAATTATAGCCCAAGTCGAGCCATCACACTACTGTTAGGCAGATATAACCGATTTGTGGCAGTTTATATATAGTATATCACTGGCAATCACATACCTACTCAGACATGAAAAATATGTGTTTCCCATTTAATTCGAACAGTATAGTATATAAAGAGTCAATTATTTATATTATATATATATATATATATATATATATGTATATATATATAACTCTTAACTCTCCAGGAACTCGAAACCATACAGGATGCGCCACCTACTTGAAGTCGATCGCAAAACAGAATTTGAATGCTACGACGATATTTTGCGTAGGAAAGATGGTCATCCCCTGGTATATGTTATTAATTAATAAACAAATATGCTTAAATATTTTAACATATTTCTACAATTGGTTTACTCTACGAAATGCGAAGCTTAGAACAGTACCAATGCCTAAAAAAGTAATTCAGAGGAAATAAGAATTGATTTGATGCATCACATATTTAATATTTGCTAAAGATATTTCAATATTATCTCGTAAGTATAAAAGCAGTTGTCTGTATATAAAAATGACTTTATGTGTGTGTGGAACTTTTTCATAGTTTATCCTGCCATATACACCATTTTAAAAAAAAACTCACATAGAATTTAATTTCAAGTTCATTTGCTATGAATTTCAAAAAGACATTTACTGAAAATTATGATCAATGTTTTGCGGTTTACAAGTCTTCGGTTAATAGCGAAATTTCTAGGGGTCCAGGGGAAGTGGTGAGACGAAAGAGAAATTCTTTCTTGATTTTAATTCTACTTCACTTGTTTGTTTTCTGCAATTTTATAGTAAAATAATGGAAACTACAGTTGTTGTTTTGATTACTCTTCAAATTCACCACACAACTCTCTGATTTTTCTTCTAGAAGGAGTAATCATTTTACAAGAGAGCAAGATTTAATTTTTTCCACACCTGCGAATCATAAAAATATTTTCACATTTTCAATAATCTGCCTTACCAAAGATGGTCTGGTTTTTAATTTAAAATGTGACTATAATTACTATACTTGAAATTTAAAATCATTTTTTTCCTTTTTCTGCATTATTTTTTAATTAACTGAGTTTAATAGAAAATCTTCATTTTTGAAAAAAAATATCAATTAAAAAAAAACTTTCAAGAAAGTCATAATTTTTCCAATGCCCCAACTTATGAATCCCCTTCATTAATTGGAATGCATTATTCACACAAAACTTTAAAAAGTATTATTTTGTTGTATGAGTTCACATTGCTTTCAATAAAGTAACTATTTTTACGTCTAAGTAAAATTAGAAGCAGTTGAAATTTTTTATCAAAATCGAAGAAGGAAGAAAATGCATGGTCGTAGATAGGCTTATACTTTCCAAACGACTTTGAATGAACTATTTTAATAATGAAATATTCCATGTTTCATGGAACATACAAGAAAAAATGAAGTTAATTCAGAAATCTCTAAGAGTCTCTTTAACGTGGAACATATTCATTAAAAATTAATGTAAGATCAATAAATTCGTTTTGATAAAATACTTGAATTTACTTCTCCTCCTCCTCTGAGTTGTTCTTCAAGCAATCAGATGTATGAAAATATGAAAGATAGATGCTGCGAATTAAAAATGTTATTACAACAGAAATAATTTAAACGAAATATTTCTCTCTCTCTTTCTGTATATATGTACATATATATATGAGCCGTTTTCTTTGAATAAGTCCATTTTTTTATATTATATGGAGATGTTTACCACTATCTTTTTTCCTAATGGGCTGCACATTGGTATTTTTAACCTTTGCAGACCCAGTACATTCCCCAGGAGCTAGTATCACTTTTTTAGCGCGACACCAATGACAACAAGTTAGGTTGACCCCAGTTTACACCTCAGAGGGAGTCACTTGAGCTCTTGACGATGCATAACCTGTACTAGTATTTAATTTTGCCGAGAGCACCAAGCCAAAAAGACACTCTAGGCTCTTTTACATGCCGTATAATCACATGACACGACTACTGTCGATTTACTGCATCATGAAAATCCACCGACTTGGGCCGGGGTCGAATCCGCAACCTTGGGTGCAGAAGGCCAGCGACAAACCAAGCACGCCACCCAGTTGGCACCACTGTCTTAGTAATTATAATTGTAATTTCATTAACTACGTAAATTTATATTGAGAAAATGATGAAATTTTGAAGGATTTTTTGAGGAACTGTCCACAGATAAAACGCTCTAAGCAAATCGCATTCAATGTTATAATTAACGATTTTTTTGTCAAAAATGGACACCACTTTCGAAGGAAACGGCTCATATATATGTATAATTAAATTTGTCTTTCTTTGTGTCGAAAAAATTTAAATAAGGTTGAATTGAATTATATAAAATGACTATAAAATTCTTTCTTGCTTGTCTCACTGGCTTCAGTGCATATCATAAAATAAACAACGTTTATTTTTTATCTTATATAATTTAACTTTTAGCTTATTCGAATTTTCCCTAAACATTTTATAACACTGTTAGAAAGAAAAAAAAGAATTGTTTTGCGGTTTTTCGATTTAAACAAAGAGTTTGATACACGTAACAATATATACTTACATTATTCGTAAAGTTTAAACAGCGTTTAACAAGCATTTAATAATATAATCCATAATCCAAGTTAAAAGATAGTTCCTCAAACAACGATTCAATTTTAGTATTAGTTGCAACAAGCAAATATTTTTTAGTTATAAATGCAATCATGAGGAATAAGTTAAAGTTACCTTACGCAATGACTTAAAGTGTATTATTTTATGTATTTATAAATATAATTATATTGTATCCAATATATAATGCATATCAAGTATTTGAGTAAATTTCACTAAATAATAGGCTTAGATATCACATCTCATTCAACTGTTTGGTTAATATTATCTAAAATACAGCATAACAGAATATTGGTAGAATAGTATATTGATCGAAAAGTTAATGTTATAGATGATCATCAATGCAAATATTTGCCTCTCTGCATTTAATGACTTTGGCATTTTTCAAAACTTGAAGATATCCTCGCAAAAATAGGAAGATTTTGGGTCATTGGATAAGCATTTGTTTTCAGAAACCAGACTGTTGCCTTTCCATTAGTAATATATCCTACCATTATGTTTCAAAAATTCCATTAAGGTATCCGACTGGTAGCGACAACTTTTTTTTTAAAAAATGGAGATATGGGGATTTTTCGTTATTTTTAGATTTGTTTAGTGCATTTTAAGAAAAAGGTGCTAAAATTAAGAAGAGAAAAAGAAATTATTATTAACAAAATGGGAAAAAATAGGTAAAAATTGACAAAAAATAGCATAAACGCGGTCCATTCTGTACCAAAGATTTAAGAACCAAAGATTTTTTTTCAATCTAATGTATTGGTATATCATTCATTTTTGAAATGACCTTCAAGGTAAGAGTTATTTTCTTTTTTACAAAAACTAGAGCACTTTATCTCAGTTATTAGATGAAATTGCTTAACAGTGATTATATTCACAAAAGGGACTAAATTTTGTAATAAAACAGTGATTGATAAATCTGAAGGTTAAATCAATTCTACTATTATACAGAACTTACAGAAAATATTTCAGTTAATTATATTCGAAACTTTTTTAGCAATCGCTGACCCCGTTTGATTATTTTCAAAAAATCACATTTCGAGTAAAATGCATTTTAAAGTGTGTGTGACATCTTGTTTTAAGTAATGGCATCAGCTTTTACTAAAACACTTGTAGTTTTTGTTCTAGTGAATGGAAAATGATAAACTTGGTATTTTCATAAAGCTAATAAGATGGTTCATAAAATAAAATCATAAAAAAAGCTTGTCAATTTTTGACAAAATTCGCAATTTTAGGGTAGTCGGATTCTTAACTAATTGAATAAAATTATCTGTATGGTGAGTGGGAAAATTTATATTATTAAGATTATGAAAGATATGTATAAGATGTGAGATGAATTTATTTGCAATTATAAATTAAACTGTAAACACACATATATAAAGGTTATATGTATATATACCCTTTTCTGAGGAAATATAGATACTTTACAAAGTATTTATGTAAAATAAACACACACAAAAATCGTTGCATTTTCTTTATTTCCAAGTATCTTTAAAATAAACTTTTTAATCTGATGATATTCTAGCATTATTTTTATTACTTTTTGAGATTTTCCTCTTAAGGAGCTGAAACCAAAGAGATACATGCAAAATCTTATTTCCTACTTTTCATCTAGCTTAAAAGTTTCAAAACTATTCGGTTTCACTGAACAATCTAATCTGCGGATGTCTTGGAGCCGTGCTAAGTTTTACTCAAATGCGTTTACCTTGGTAACTGGAGAAGAGAGAAAAGAAGATTTAACGCAAAATCCACCGCTTCATGTGCAATCGGTTGCATTGAACGTCGTAATAGAAATTTTGATATTCTTTAAAGAGTTTTAAAATAGTGTGCGAATGGCAAATAATTTGTGTAACTCCCAAGATGTATGCTGTTCTTACTCGTGCGCAACGGATGTTCGTCGACGAAAGGAAAGCAAATAATATGCATACTTTCTAAAATATATAGACTTTAATAAGATGAAAATGAAAGTAAAAAAGGCCATAGTAAAATGTAAAAAAGTAAATGTGAGGGCATAGAACTTTTTAAATAATTAATATTTTTACCTTAAAATGTTACATTTATTTGTTTTTGTTAGTAAACAATGAGCAACTGTTTCTTAAGAGTAAAACTTAAATATACGAAAAGGTAATATATATATATATATATATATATAAATTCCACAGATTTAGAAAAATATGCATTTTTAAGTCGAGATTTACTTCACGTGTGAGCTCTCTAACCAATATTATGGAGCCCTGCTTTATTACACAGGACATTAAAAACTCCCATGATTAATAAATGCTAAATATCGATGGAAAAAAAAACAATTTTCGGGTTTACTTAAGGAAGTCTTTTTATCAGAAACATTTTGTAGATAGAATAAGTAGTAATTATGTATTCTCATTAAAAATGAGATGTTGACTGGTTTTGGGTCCCATAATCGCATGTAGAGGTCTTCATTCCCTATCATAATAATGAAGTTGAGGATTGAAAAGATAGAACTCGCCATGAATAGTTAAGGTATTAAAAATTAATTAAAAAAAATGAAAATTATCTTTAAGATGCCTGTGAAGTTCCTCATCTCAAAACTCATCAATAAATATTGATTGCAAAATATATATATATATATATATATATATATATAGATAAGAACGCTTTTTTGAAGAAAATACTGTAAATTTATTTTGTGTAAAATATATTTAGAACTTCCATGTATATATATATATTTATAACTTTTATGCAAATCCATTGATTACCTTAAGGCCTTAGTACAGGGGTGGCCAAATCGTGGTACGCGTGCCACAATGTGACACGGTGAACTTTTAAGATTAGAACGCGAAAATTTCGTAAGATTAAAAAAATTAAAAAAATAACATATAATTCTTCTTTTACAATTTTATTAAAATTCCGTTTTTTTTCAGACAATCTCTTAGGCCCCCTCCTCAAATTATTTAAAATAAACTCAATTAATTGAATTACAATAGAAAATTATCATGTAGAAAATACTTTATTATTGTGCTGGCTTTTCAAAGGATGTGCGCTCGCGAGATTTTGGCATTTGATATTTTGCATGTTTTAAAGCTTGTGGAAGGAAATAATGAACTGCCCAATGAGGGTGCTTGCTACTGAAGAATAAAGATAAGCTATGGGGTTACACTTTCCTTACCGATATTATGGGACATTTGAATAATCCAAGTTTAAGATTACAGGGAAAGATTATATTTCTTCAACCCTGGTTCGTCATTTATTTTTTGTGAACAATTTTATTTTTCTTCTCTCTATTTTGGAGAAAAATAAGATTAATACATTTCATATTAATGCAGGAACTATCTACCAAAACTAATAATGCTCCGAGTTATGATAGATTTAAATATTTAACATTCATTTTGAAGGATTCATTCAGTGCTAGATGTTCTGATTTTCAATATGATAAAAAAAATGCTGATTTGTTTGCAAAGACTTTTTCAATTTATCTGCAATACTTTAGTTGCTACCCACCTGAAATGTAAGTCAAAATTCCTGACCTACAGCACCAGACCGCACTGAGAAGCAAGCAAGTACATACAAAGAGCTTCTTTTAATTGCAAGGGTTAAATTTTGGAAATTTCTATCAACATACAATTTTTCAAAATAACATGAGTTCTCTGTTACATATTGTTGTAGGTTTGGAGAAACATATGTTTGTGAACAAATGTTTTCTATTATGAGCATGATAAAATCAAAATATCACTCAAAAGTAACAGATATGCATATAAAATGACCCAATTTTGTTAGCATCTGCAAGCGAATTAATTTTAATACGGATGACTCTTGGTAAGAAAAAACTACAAATTCAAACACCATATTTTTTTTTTTTGAATCTCTATTTAGACTCCTTGTGTGCCAACAAGTATAACACAAGGCTTACAAATGTAAGTCAATACTCAATCAATAGTGGTAGGAAGTTTTAAGTACAGGGATACAAGCACAAATGGGAATCAAAGGTAAAAAGAAACAAAGGGATGCAAATACAATAAACACAGAACAAAATACAAGATTGCTCACGTGCACAAAAACGGAGACATTCAGTAACTAAAATTATACAATGGTGGAGGTTTGGTAGCACATGTGTGATTAGAAGATTTTCAAAATACAAATGCATAAAAAGCATACATACACACAAATACTTAAGAATATACACACAGACATATATATATACGCACTTGTAAAAAAAAGAAGGAAAAAAAACAGAAACATATACACAGTAAATGTTAGAAAAAACACGAATAATAATAATAATATAATAAAAAAAATTTAAATTTACAATCTAAACAATACGAGAAAAAATGCTATTAATATATGCACAAAACTATGTAAAAGAAGACTTGCTCTGAACAAAGGCAGAGAAAGGAGGAGGCCACGCTATATTGTTCTTTTGTAGGTATTCATGAGAGTACGTCTTTCGGAAGAGAATTTAGCACAAGCAAATATTAGATGCTTGACATCCTGGACTGTGTCACTGGAGCAAGAACACTGGTCAGTAGGTGACAAATTGAAGCGCTTCAAATAGGCTTTAAAGTTTCCATGTCAGTTAGAAACTGGGTAAGTATAAAATTAGGATGAAAGTGTTTAGCCTTTAAACGACTCTGAATAGAAGGAATAAATTCCTTGGTGAAGAGCGCATTATTTGATATTTGATATAATTTATTCCAATCAGAAATAATTTTTTCCTTAAAATATTTTTATAATATGATTTTGGAATGTTCATGGGAATCAAATTGCTTAATTTTGTAGCTTCTTTTGCAAGCCAGTCAGCACGTTCATTGCCATAGATTCCCGTATGACCTCGAACAAAAGAAAAGAAAACTTTTACACCTCTGCTTCGAAGAAAATTGAGATCAACTTGAGTTTGAACAATCAGATGATTTTGAGAATCAATGTTATTTAAGGCATATAAGATGAAAGAGAATCACTGCAAATTAAGAAATCCGATGAAAGGTTTTCGTTATTACAGATCAAGAGACTGCTTGAGCTATGCAAAGTAATTCAGCCTGAAACACACTAATTCATCTCTTAGTCTAAATTGGCGAGTTTCAATTTCAATAAAATCTTGGAAGATAACAAATGCAAGGCCAACCTTATTGTTGATTTTGCTACCATCTGTAAAGCAGACAACAGGAAAGTTGTCTTCAATATTTTTACGGTAATTAACAAAATTAAGGGGAAATCGTTCAGAAGGATGAGGAAGAACAGAAAATCGCAGGGAACCATCTAGACTCTTATTGGCACAGTTCTTCGTTGCACTCTTGAATTCATTATTTCTGATAATAAAGATGTCAATAGGTGGGAAGCCCGAAATAGCAAACACAGCCTCATAGGATATCGTTCGATACCCAGAAATAACTCGGAGAAGTATTCTTCGTTGAATCTTTCGCAAGAGCCGGCAATTTATTTTCTTCATCAAGGCAGATCCCCATATTCGTGAACCATAACAGATAAATGGAACAATGCCTTGTTTATAAATGAGGGATGAGACATTGGACTTGATCCCAAAGCTATTTCTGGCAACCCTATTAAGCCCTAGCAGCCCTAACACCATATTAAGCAAGCATTTTAATGCATGACTTTTTAACAAAAATTTAGAATGAGATGTTTCAAGATACTTATTTTTATTGATATATATATATATATATATATATATATATAGTATGTATTAACAATAAATATATGTTCGCATATTTTGTCTTTTTATATTATATTTTTAAATTTCCACTATTTAGACTTACATAACAAAATGTGATAGTTGCTTAAAAACCCCGCAACAAGCCTTTAAGTAATATCCCCTCCCACTCTCCATATGTTTGTTGGAAAAGTTGGAAGTGGCACGCCTAATTCTTTTTAATCAGCAAATGGCTCTCTTCCCAAAAAGGTTCGCCACTCCTGTGCCTCAGTATATGTTTATACAAATACTTAAAAAAAGAGTTTGTATCTAGAGATATCTTTCTGATTCACAATATATTTTATTTCTTTGTTTGAAAAAATAAAGAAACTTGTATTACAGAAACCATTTAATGTTTGAAATATTCATCATTATACCTCTTTAATATATAATTACTTTTATTATTTTTAATTGGCGATGAACATAATTAAAAGCCGAATGTCATACTAAAGGAATCGTGTAATTTTAATTTATTTTCGAAAGTTTATTTTATCATTTTATTACGAAAGGAACTTGTTTGTTTTATGAATATATTATTTTATTAAACATATATTTTTTTTCAGAGTTTGATATAAAATATCTATTATTTATTTAAGTTGTAAAATTGACATAATTATATATGTATCATGGTCAAAATAGTTATTATGCAGCAAGGTAACATCAGTTGAATATTTAACAACATTTTTATAACTCCAAATACTGTCCTTTAAATTAATTTTATGGGCGATAAAAAAATAACTTTTTCCGACAAATTCCTTTATAAGTTATTTTAGAAGAATTTATAAATTTTTAATTTAACATATGCAAAAAAATACATATATTATTCAAATAGGCAAAAAAAAAAATTCTTTGTTCTTTCAGATAACTTCCACTAAACGTCGATTGAAAGCATGTCTCAAAAGATACTAAAGTCATTTCATTTAAATTTTGTTTTCAATTTAGTCGTCGTGTCTTTATTTACAGCTCTAAAATTTTACTTTTATTCATATATGCAACTTTTGAATTCAATCTATTATTCTCTGAAGTCGCGTGTACCTTTTGTTGAGAACAGCTTGATAAATGTAACGAATAAAAATATTTTATTGTAAATCTCTCACTCTGGCATTTTATTACTAGAAATACTTTCGGAACTGCTGAGATTAAATTGCTTTTCCTTTACTTGTTTCTTAAATAGAAATGCTGCCTAGACATATGTTTTCTTTTAACTCCCACAACGTTTAAATTGCGTTATACAAATGTAAGCCCTTATTTTGAAACAATTTTTATCTCTCTCTCATCAATAGTTAACAAACATTTCGTTTAAGGACAGTAAAATTAACTTATTTTCATTATCAATGTCTGGATTTTGTTTTGCTATATATATAAATACTATAATAATACCTAAATAGTGAGAAAATTGAGGAATAAACTTAAAAAAAAGAGAAATAACTTCATAGCATCATTCTTTCATTCGAAAAACAAACACATTGATACTTTACAGCAAAACCATACATCCTTTTAATGAAATACCGGAAACATTAAAAACTTTGCCTCTTATGTCGAAAGCGACACACAAAGTACAAAATATTTTAAGCGAAACTAAATACAAAGTCTGGAAGGGCTTAACGAAGTGAATGCATTTTTGTACAGTTTCTTTTATCACACAGATTGTTTAGTAATACTTTATTTAATGCGTGGATTTAAGCATTTGAAGAATTGAAAATAAAATTCCTCGCTGATGTTGTAAAAAAAAAGAAATATAATCTTACCTATATTTATTTTCTAGAATCTGATATTTGCTGTTTCTCATATGCAAGTATATAAGATGAGATATAAATATTTTTAAGGTATCTGTACACCTTCGAAGAAAATTTTTTGAAAAACTGTAATATTTGCTATTAAAATATTTTTTACTGATGAAACATAACTTAAAACTATGAAAAATACATTTAATATTTTACTTATAACACAAAAAAAAATTTAGAGAGAAAAACATAGTGAAAATTGTAATTAAATTCATTGTTAGAATAACGCACATAACTCAAATGAAAACAAAAATATCACTCTTCTGTAAATTTGATGTTGATCATCATAACATTTTTTAGGGCTGGTACCATTTTCCTAATGATAATCAAATTATTACAATTTTTATCAAGGTTCGAGTAAAAGAACATTGAAAAATCACTAAAAATTTATTACGAGACATGATATACACCTTAGTTACTGAAAACAAATCAACTCTATAAACATGAAAATGGTAGGATTCTTTAAATCTATAAAATTAATGTACTTGTAAAGTTTAAACAAATTTGGTTCACAAATTTTTCTAAATATACGTTGTCAGTTCCAATACTTTAAAAAAAATGCATTTTGAGATAAATCAGAAATAAACTTTAAACTGCAATTTTTAATGTTAAACACAATTAGATATACTTAAAAGGCCCCTGATTTATAAATAATACCCTCTTTACTCTCTAAAACATTGATTTTTTTCAACCTGGTTGCTTTTAAAATTTTTCTACGCTGCTTTACATTTGGTGTTGAATGACGTTCTGCATCGTTAATTCTTTTTACGTTAAGATGTTTGTATGATTTTGAAGTAAAATAACCAGGAGTTATATTAAGTTTTTTTTAAATGTCAACACAACCCTTGTACCCATTATTAAATTGTATAACAGCATCCAATGCACCAGATTTTAAAGCTTTGAGGCACACGAAAACTTCTTTCGGTACTCTCTGCCATATAATGCCATTAAAACACTCATTTGAGTTTTGCGTTTTGCCATGCAGACATTTAGTTAGTAGTTCTTTGGTACATAATTCTAAATATGTAGGCTTAATCATGTTTATAAAGGTTTATCTAATGAAGTTTTATTTTTATTTTGCTTTTGGCCACAAGATAGTGCTCGCTGGTAGTAGCACCAACTATCTTTACCGATGGGACACTGTCCATGCATGGGTTTCTCGGCACTTGATGAGCAATGAAATAGGGCCGCAATAACATTTTGTTGAAGACCGGAGAGGTTTCCAACATTGCTATGAACAGCAATTCCATAATAGTTTTGCAATTGGTCAATAAAAGAGTCGGTGAGTTTGCCTTTACCAGACAGATTTTTATTTTTTGACTTTAGTTTGAGCAATCTCGCACCTACTCTCTTTTGAACATGACCGATGCATTCATATTTTGTGACACTATCTTTACCATAAGTATCTTTGACACTGATAAAGCCCTTGGAATCCCCGTCACCATAATATTGTGCATATTTAAGGCCTCGCTTCACAATAGAACGTTGGAAGATTCTAGTTGCACCAGCAGCTTCCATTTTCAACGCAGAACCTTGAAAATTGCTATGGCATACGTGATCTGCTGCGAAAGTTTCCGATTCAATGCTTTTAGGCATTTTAGAAATCTTTCTGCAGATGGGGCAATATGACGACATTATTTCAATGTCCACTCACTTTACCAGTGTCAACTGACAAAGCTGCGACACACCCATTCATGGAAGTGTAACCCCTACGCTGCCATGTTCCGTCAACTGAAACACTACATTCAACTATTTTATTTTAGAAGGATGTAGCACTAATAGTTCAGAAGCTGCTTTTTGCATTGATAGTTCACTAACTTCTGAAATCACAGACATGAGTTTGTTCTCATGATTAGTGAACGCAGTTTTACTGAGCCTGGGTAAATTTAACGTACAACATAATATAAACCCAGCAGAAAAACCTTTACCAATTTGTCTCATACCATAAACAAATCTTGTATTTACTTCAGGACAGTTTAAAGTTTTCTTTGAACTAGAAAACACTGAGTAAAAGTTACAATGTTTACACCTTATAACAAAATTTGAACACAAACCATACCTTGAATCCTCAGAAAGCAATAAGCCTTCTTCGAAACATCTTGGGCAACAAAGTTGTAAAAAACATTTAAGAGGACATCAATATCTATGATTCTATTTTCTGTAAGTGTTTTAGGCTCATACTCTGCCATTTCCTCATCAAAAACAGCAGGGATTTTGATCTTTGAAGAACTGGCTTTGGTGGATGTTGAGCTACAATTTTTGGAATCTTTATTAGTAGATCCATTGGGCCTGAAGTTTTCGTTTTCTCTTAGTAATAATTCTGCGTTTTAAATTTCCCATTTTAAATGAAAAAAATTAAATTATTCAGCTATAAAAAAGGATTTAACAGAAACTTAGAAAGTGCTGCGTAATCGTAAGCAAATGTAAACAAACAATAACACACTCTCTTTTCCTGCCAGATTCTGGATAAAAATATTAGTTAAAATCTGTTGCCATTTATATTTTTGAAGATTCTGAAAACTCAAATTCATATTTTAAAGCGTATAAATTTTCTACTATTGCATATTTAAGCAATACTTTGTAAAATAAAAATGTAAACAAACATTTATTTCAACTTCCGAATGTAGACTTGTACTTCCGGTTTCAAAAAGTAGCTACCGAGTAAAATTCAAATCCCCATAACTTAAGTTCTAAATTAGATAGAAACAAAATTTAAGCACCATTTTAAAGAAAAACGTTCAAATTTAAAAATAAAATCAAAATTCAAAAATCGAAAATTTCGGCAAAAATGACGTTTTGAAGGTGTACAGATACCTTAAGGCGAAATATTACGTACCACACATATTCTTTTACTATAGCAACACATAAGGATGAAACTCAAGGTACTTCTTTTGGCTCTCCACTTATTTAACAATACCGTAAAAAGTACCAAAACTGGATGTAATACTGTTAAAAGTAATTAAAACTTCAATTTTTTTCTTTATATTTCTTATAATAATTTAAATTCTTGAATTTTATTCTTGTGTCATGTATCGGTATGTTTGTATATTATCCTCTATTGACGTTGTATTGAACACGCGCCCAAATGATGCGTGTATTCAATATGACATTTATTTCGCATGCGTTTGTAATTTTTTAAAAAATATTTATAATACTGTTTTCGACAGTTTGATTTTTTTCCCGCGTTTAATAAAAATATTTCACACTTTAAATGAAAGTGGCTCTTTCCTTTGTACCTTCGATATTTAAAGGATCTAGTATATAAAACAAATTTTTGAACCTTTATTTTATTAAATTAAAAAATTCTCCAAAATAATGAGAAAATAATTTATACTATCATCTAAATTATACCAAGATTCTGAAAGTCTACAATTTTATACAGTAATCTATGTTAGAAAAAGCATCGTTTCAAGAATGAGTTAACTAGAATGGGGATGAAAACCGTACATATGTGATGAGAATGTACTAAAAACGAAACACTGACAATATCTTAAGAATCGCATGTATTATTCAGGAAGCACAGCTACTAGAACAAAAAATAAAATAAATCAATAATGTTTTGGCCCGTGACTGGCCATGATGCAGTTGTTTTTCAGGCTCGACAATTTACTTAGAGAATTGGTGAATATTATCCTGCTGGATAAATTATTATGCACATTCGAATGCACATTCGAATTATATTGATGCAATCCAGGAATGATTAGAGATGTCTGCTCATCAAAGGCCCAGCGTGATCAACTGAGGAGAGATAACGCCGATCTGGAAACGTTACAGGAGCATGAAAACAAGTAATAGAAAGCTAACAAATAGAGAGTGTGTGGCTGGGTATTATCCTGTTCAAATCGCAAGTCCAGAGGTCTTCAAAAAGAAAGGCAATATACCTGCCGGTTAAGCGTTGGAACGGAATATCGTTGACAGACAGCCGTGATGTAAAGATGTCGCATATGTCAACCAAAGGGCTTGAAGCATTAAATAAAATGACTCTCCATACCATAACTCCTGGTTGTTGAGCTGTGTGGTGGAGGACAGTCGCATGAGTATTTCACAACTTTCTTGGACGTCTCCAGACAAATCTTTACTAGTCATTGGGGTTCAATTCAAAACGGGACTCATCACTGAAAACAATTATACTTTATAACATCCCGGTGGATGCTGGTGTTTGGGAATTCGAGCAAAGATCAGCCATAGTAATTCAAACAAAATTTTGTTATCACTTTCAATTAATCACACTAGACAATTTAAGGGAGAGAAGGCACTAATACATTAAACCCGGAAAGCAATCACGTAGGATTAAATTAATTATCATAGAAATATAAACACATTTATCTTTTTAATGGAGCACTCTTGACTTCTTTACTTATATTATTTTTAGATAACTTGACTTACTATACGACCCCCGGTCGTAATCTAATACACGCTTCAATATCCACTTTCATCTATTTACCTACTCTAACGCAAACACTTAAATATAAGTTATAATTTGTATAAATCTTGTCTTCTTCACACAGAAAGTTTTTCAACTGAAATCACAGTTAAAAAGATTAATTTTACCCTGGAGGATTAATGGAAGAATCGCGGATATACCCGTCACTACTTCAATGCGGAAGATTCTAAGTCGAATGTTCCTAGTACCATTTCAAACGTGCCTGGCAGTGTGCAGCGCTGAGGCACAAGTGATATAATTACGTCATGATCTCAGACTTCATTTGTCGAGATAGTCATTGTATGTGCTGGCTTCTTGGTCCCACTTTGGACCATTTATCCTCAACGATCTCTCAGTCCTCACGTTTTGTCTTCACTCGCTTTCGACAGTTACCTTCATGAATTTTCATTTTGGTCATAGTTTCCCCATCGTCGCTGTTCCGTCATCGTCGAAAAACAGCATCAGCCTGACTTATATATCAAGTGATTCTGTGATTTGATCACCCCTTCCCCTCTTCCTTTAGTATGATTTCACGACCCCTGTCTAGTCGTGACATCTGCTCATTCGTAAGTTCTTATTGAGAGGCATTATTATAGCCTATATCTGTTGATGGAACCGCATTTATAATGAAATTATGCCTTAGCATGTATTGAAATATCTTCGGCTTATACATCATTCAGATTTACCATCACAATGCGCTGGATTTCATGCAGTCAATGAACAGCCTTCAAAAAGATGTAATTTTCAAATTCTATGGTAAGGTACATGTGTAGATACGCAATAACTGCTTGATGCATTGATGTTTATGTTAAAAAGTATATATATATATATATATATATATATATACCCTAAAACTAAGATTTTCCAATTATATTACTGCAATAGTTTTATATTGAAATATATAGCGTCTTGTTGAATTTATATTTATTGTTTGCCTTTATTAGATATATCACCGTTTAGTATACGCGATTAAGGATTTTATGTGCACACACACACACACACACACACACACATCATATATAATTTCTTATAAAATTTATCTTTAGTCAATAGCAAGTTTGTCATTTTAGTAGATCGTGAACAATTAAAAAGTGATTTGAAGAAAAAAAGCTAGTCTTCGAAAAGTTTACCAGATAAATATTTTAAAATGTGTATTCTGGCACTTGTGTAGAAAAATGTGAAGATAAATATTGAACGCGCGTTATTAAATGGCATAATACTTTTTAAAAATATATTTCACTGCAATTAAGACTTTTAAGTAGTTTAATGTTTTAAATGTTTTTCCAATACAGGATTTAACATAAAATTTAAAATATTTCAATTAGGAGTATTACACGAATAAATAACGCGTAAGAGCAAAAAAAAGTGTGTATATATATATTAGCTTAGCGTTATTAAACTCTAGCACATTTTATTCCTTATAAATAATAATGAGCAGTTATCTTAAATATTCCATTTTATTTTATGCTGATGTATGAGAGCTAAATAATTTTTACTTATTTCCTTCAATGTTTATGTTTTAGCATAGTTTTGTGATTCTTCTAAATAACACTTTTTTGTGTTATTATTTTTGTCACTTAAAATCTTAAAAGCATTAATTTATTTTAAAAAAGTATTAGATTTTTACAGGATTTCAATTTAAACTTTACTGTTGGAATTTTAATTTGGATACTCTTTTATCTCTCTCTCTCTTTCTGTATCGTACAAATAGTATTACTCTTTTTGTTTCAATACATGTATATGAATGTTCCAGTTAGTGTTTAAAAATTTTACATAAATTAATCAGCAATGATATAATATTAAAGGAGGGTGAATTGAATCCCCCCCCCTCGAAAAAAAAACCAAATGTATCAAATAAAGCATTTTTAAATCTCAACAGATATAATAGTATTCATTCCCGTTCTTATAGGCAATCAGATGTGAAATGAATTGATTGAGATAAGTTATTTCAGTACATTTAATTATTCGAATGTATATTGCATTAACTTAAATCTATAGAACTGCTAACCTTTTATAAAAAATAATTTATTTTAGAAGTCATAAATATTGGTATTTTAAATGAAAACTTTAAAAATTTTATTCATATTACAATATTGAAAAAAAGCAGATTGCTTTTCAACTGAAAGTATAATGTCCTTGAGAATGAAAACCATTATTTAAAATAAATCTGAAGTTCATCTTTCGTCCAACACTTTACTTTGAATATTTAAGAAGTTAAATTCTAAATGATGACTATGGTATCAACAAGAACAAAGTTTGCTCTTTAGGATTCAAAAGAATTTTTCGTGATTTTTTTCTAAAGACATATAATCTTTTCTAAAAGATCAAATTACTTTTGAATCAAATGAATAAAGATTTCTGTATTTTTTTAGGTTCCTTCCTCGACATTTTTAGTAGCTAATAACTAAAAAACAAAGTTTAAGTACTATTTAAACTTAGATCTTGATTTATGTAATCAATCGCATTCTGAAAAACTCTACGTTTATCATACTCCTATGTAATCTTTGTACATACATTCCTAAGTGTGCACGTCTGTAAATAACTTTTCAAGTACAGGTGTTGATGTCACAGTAGCCTAGTGTTTAAGGTAACGGACTCGTGACCGTCGTGTCAAGAGTTAGTAACGCTAAAGACCCGCAGTGTTGAAGGGGTAGATGCACGTTAAATATGTCGAGGCTCAAACTTCCTCCCATTGGTGTGGTATGAAAGTTAGGAGAGGGAAATGCCAGCTCAGGTATCGTCACTTGACCATGGTTCAAAATTACGAGGTCCGTTGCCAAAAAGTCCTAGAGCACCCGAATAGTGCGACGTTAATATTCATTTACTAAGTGCTGGTGTTTTTTCCTTTTAAACTGAATGTGCGCGTGCGTGTTTGTATGTGTGTTGATGAATTTGAAACACCTTTAAAAGATATGGATTTGGATAGATTTTGCAGCAAAAAAATTTCAAACGGTTTTTTTTATTAATTTCTTTTATTAATTTTTTTTATGGATTGTTGACTATATGACTGTTTTGTAGTAAATATTTCTTACGTATCACATGAAACAAATTATAAAATTATACATTTAAAGAAATATCTGCAATTTTGTTCATGCATTTTATTTAATATTATTTTTTAAAGTGCATTCATTTATTATATCCATGAGGTATCAAATACTCTCTTATGATTAACAGAGTTTCAGTTGTGTATGAAAGGGGAATGTTATTAAAGTATTTTTAATGTTTATACTTTTGATTAATAACGCTACAAATTTTAATTCATGAATTTATTTATTTCAAGAATTTATGGAATTCAGATATCATTGCTGCCACATTTCGTTGCATTTTGTAAAAAAGAAATAAAAAATTACTTAGCACAAGAGGGCATCCTAGAAAACTGATTGATTGAGTGAGTGAATATTAACGTCATACTATTTAATCTTCAAGAGGGCTGTTGGCACTGGACATCGCAATTTTGAACCATATTCAAGCGACGAGGACGACACCCGAGTTGGCACTCCCCTCTCCTAACTAACTCCCACACCACATCAAAGGGAGAACGTTTGTACCTCGACAGATTTAAAGTGCAGTGGCCCCCTCTACACGGTGGATTTTCAACGGCATAAGGCTTGGACTCATGACACACAATCCACTAGTCCGTGACTTTGACCACTAGGCTACCACGGCCACCCTAGAAAACTAAAGAAAAGTGAAATGCGTATATATCTATTAAATTATAGTATACGTACTATACTACACATGTTAGAAAAATATTTAACCCCGGTCTGGGCAAAGTTGACTCAGCCTTTCATCCCTTCAGTGGGCCGATAAATGCTTATCAAGCTTGCTTAGGAACTTAACACTAGTGGTTCCACATCAGACTGACCACCTGACCGGGACATCTGCTCATGCACCTCAGGGCCCAAGGTCCCGTATACTGAGTTGGGCACAGTAGGCTTTGGCCCTCATGGGCTGTTGCGTCACTGGTTAGAAAAATATGTTAGTGACGTAAAAAGAATTTTAAAGAAGGTGAGTTCAATATAGTTAAATTTCGTTTCATTTATATCTTAAAAAATATGGCTTATTACAAATTGAAAGAAAGTTTCTCTATGTAATATTTGACCATTCTTAAATAAGATAAAAAAATAGATATAATTTCCCCTTTAATTATTTACTTTAATTCCTCAATCTTTTGTAACGAAACAATATTTGTTAAGGTATGGAATTGCTAGAAAAAAAAACCAGTGGATAATAGGAATCAAATATATATCTCCAAAACCAGAATTTTTTTTTTTTTAGAATTTTATGCCACATTGTTGGCAAAAAAAAAATGCTTTTGGACAGTTTCAGGAAAAGTTGAATATCGAACACCAACTTCAGTTGGTATTGAAAAAAGTTTGAAGTATTATTAATATATAGGTACTGAGAGAAATAAATTATTAAGACTGTCTTTGGCTATTTTTAATGAATAGGACAGAAATTCGGAATATTTTTTCAGATATAAAAGTATTAAAATATTAATATTATATTTTGGCTTCAATTTATATATCCTGTAGAGAATCACTTATTTTATCATTCAACTCATTTTTATCCGAGTTGACACATTTTTTCTTTTATAAAATGTGTTCCGTATTTTTATTCCTATACCGTAATGCTAAATAAGCTATCCCTTTACATGTTAAAAGGAAAAAACTGATTATTTATGAAATATTTTGAAATTTTAAAAACACTATATTATAAACAAATGTATGAATTATAATGTCACCAATTTTTATAAAAATTGAGGCATTTTATCTGTCCGAAAATGTGCTCCGCGTCAAGTTCACACTGCCGTACATACGGCGAAACCAGCCTTAAGCAAATTTTAAGTGTCGTGGATTTTTTTATTAATATTTTGAGAAAAAAAGAAAGAAAAAATAGGACGTCTTATATCTAATAAATGTAATGCGTCTGACTGGATATTCCAAATCTTTATTTGCTCTTCTCTTTATTTTCTGTTTTCAGTTCAAATAAACATTTCATACTACATTTTTATTCTTATTACATAATTATTCGATTCAGTATCACTTAAAGTTACATAAAACTAAACACTGATGAACTAACCAGTGTTTAAGCAAAAACATTGCTACGTAATCCTTCTTGAGTAGCACTTTACACGCATTTTTAGTTACATCTAGATCTATTAGAAATAAGGCCTTATCCACATAACCAGTGACATTAATAAATTTATAGACTCTCTCTTCTCTCTCGAGCTAATTTATACAATAAAATAATTCTGCCTTTATAGGGAGGTTCCACCATCATTTGTATGCATAGAAAGTATCTATAAAGTTAAGGTCTTAGCAGTTTACGGCTTAGAATCACAGAGATTCTTACGGTATAAAGATCCTTCTGAAACAAGACTGGGTATTTAAGTCTAAAACAACTATGGAAATAGTAACCTATCATATTTCCTGGAAAAGTTTACTAAGAACTAACTCCTCTCAACTTCCTCGAAATCTACTATTAAAGTTTTGTGTAGTTATATACGTCTGTATTTTACGAAAGCGTAACGGTGCCGTTATGCTTACTGAATTCTTGTCGTTGGAATTTGCGAGTCTCCTTTTCCAGAATGTTTTCCAAGTCATATAACCTTCTGGAAGAGAAAGAGGGAAAGTGTTTGTTTACTCGTCTGATCTGGACGACGATCAGCAAGGAGACGAGGAAGAGAATGAAAAGAGAAAAGTATACGCCTAAAAGGAGCGAAGGAAGCTTAGGGGAAGGAAACGTGCTCAAATATTGACTTTACCCGGGGAAGGGTGCGCAGCATTTGCATTCTAAAACCAGCTCCGTCCCAAATGAATGCCATAGAACAATATCCGACTTTGACAACAATTAAAATTTTCATTACGTCATTTATTGGATTCCTTATTTGCTCACCTTCGTCTAATCAGCTTCTCTTTTCATCCGATGTTTGTACGACTTTTACCCCCTCCCCCAATGACGAGATTGTTTGCTTGCGTACGAAAATTGTTTGAGATTCGCATGGAAAAATATATTCCCCTTTTGCTCCATTTCTTCGTTAACCTTTCCCCTTTTTTCTTTCTTACTTTCTTCATTCATCCATATATATACATATATAAATATATATCGTTTTTACGGTTTTTAATTATCTTGTTTACGTTACGTGCTGGGTTGATTTTTTTATTAACGTCCTGTTGATGCTTCTCTCTCTGCATGATGTTCATCAGATTTGCGAACTATCCTTCTTCTCTCTGTTTATATGCCTTTTCGATGAAGCGTAGATGATTCTTTCTCTACGAGACGAGAAAAAAAGAAAAGAAAAGAGAGAAAAGATACATTACAACCGTTTTATTTACCGACTTTGTCTCATAGCAAGCTAAGTAAGGCTCCATTTTCTAAGGTTAATTAGCGTAATAAGCTTTCCTTCGGGAAGCAAATATTAAGCTTAATGGAAAGAACATGTAATGAGAAAGAGAAGGAGAAAGAAACCTTAACTTAATCCTAATACACGCTGTAGAGATGAAAAATGGAGACAAGGCTCTGAAATATTTAAACGTTTACGCATTAACCGCGAAGATCCGAATTTCTTCCTCGAAATTTCAGAGTTTACATAGGCGTGAGTGTAAATTTGTTTCTCTTCCATTATGTCACATTATTGGAGCTTTTTATGCACTAAGAGCTGGTTCTCATTGCATCGCTATCACTTACTACCGTTGATAACCTTTTTAGATCGTAAGAATTTTCATCGTTGTTGACAGGCATTATACACCAGAGTAAATTAGCGAGATGTGTGCCAGGGTCTGCGTCTAACAATTATTCACTGTTGACACATTCTGTCTATTCCATTTATACTAGACTCAAATTCAATAAAAATATTACTTTGGTATAGCAGTAGAAGAGTTAGGCATACTACATAAAGATCAACACTTATATTTTAAACAATTTTTTTTTTCCTTTTAAGTTCTGTATAACATAAGCCGATAAAATTTGAAATTTTTCTTTTAAATTATTCACATTAGCGTGGGTCACAGTTTTGCTGAGAGAAAAAACTATTATTAATCGGAACCTATCAAGGCGGAAATGATCTATGGTATGGAGATTAGAAGAAGAATAAATAAAAAAATTATTTTCAAAATTTAATATTGCCAAATCAGGTTGAATTTTTGAAAAAATAAGGAAAAGAAGACTTTCTTAATTTTGATAATATGATTTTAGATTTAAAATTATTTTTATGCTGTATAAATAATTGAAAACGATGATTATTGATAAATGAGTTCTCAGCAATGAGTAGTAAATGCTTTGTAGTATTTCATAACCTAAACTCTCTCACTCAGCACCGCCGAATCAGTCCGATCTAAACTTTTTCTGTCTTCCGCTTTATCATGTCCTGAATTTTCGACAATAGGTTTTAATATTTAATGCTAAAAAAAGCTGCTAAGGTATCCGAACACATTTATATAACCAAATTTGATCAAAACACATTTTTTTTTTTTATTGAATAGAACTCTCTCTTTTGGTTTTACAAAACATACTTCGTTTGTTTCTGCGTTACCTTTGCGATGCGAACAACTTTTTGAAGCGGGGGCGTAAAAGCATGCCTTTTTTCGAATTTTCGAAACGCTCCCGAGGGGGCCAAGTATTAAGCAGGGACCCCGATCAAGTTACAATACCAGTATGGGTAAACTGCCTGATGATCGTATATAAATCGTAGGTGCGCGACGGATGGACCATTTAATTTCCGAAATCATCAGACAGCTCGGCTTTTCAAGGTTGATAGTGTCGAGAGTATACTAAGAATACATGGAAGGTGGATAAAAAAATTAGCAATCGGATAAACTGCAAAGGACAATTAGCCTTGACAGTGCTTAGTGAGAGACGGCTCAGGCGCATTGTATGTAGCCAGTGAAGCCTTACATTGGGTCAAATTACCACCCAGTTGAATGACGGTGCTAGTCGTAAGGTCAGTAAGTGGATTTGGCAACTCTTGCTTCACTGTATGGGTTTCGGGAGTCGTCGATCTACAAGAGTACCATGTCTCAATACTCGCCATCGGCTGCACATCTTGCCTGGGAATGAGGGAAAAGAGACTACAGTTAAGAGGACTTTAAACGAGTAGCATGGTGAGATGAGTCTCGATTCTGACTACTTAACGCCGACGGAAAGCTGAGAATATGGCGTCAGGCCCATGAAGCCAAGGATCCTGCATGCCAGGTTAGAACTGTACAAGGACATGGTGGCTCAATCATAGTCTGGCAATGTCGTGGCAATGTTTGGGATCTTTAGTGCTTGTACCAACCTCCCTCAATGCAATTCAGTACGTAGAGTTGATGGGTGATCACCTCCATCCGTTTATGCTATTCTGTTATCCGAACGTTAATGGAGTTTTTCAGCAAGACAAGTGTACCTCTCACAAGTACTGATTGGCTGTTTGGATGGGCATTTCTCTAATTTTTTTGTGATAAATAGGTCACCTAGAAGCCCAAACGTAACTCCTATGAGCATCTTTGGGATGTTTTGGAACAAGACATGCTGAATTATGGACAGCTTTAGCCAATATTTGGCAAGTCATTCCCGTGGAACGTTTCCAGAAACTTGCTAAATTTATGCCTCGTGGTGTGGTAGCCATTATGAAGGCCAGAATAGATCCAACTCGTTATTAGGTAGGTATTCCTAATTCAGAGGCTCTTCAGTGTATATTATCAATATTTTATGTAAAGCATATTAAATTTTAAAACGCAGTACACATACAGAAAATTTTCCAACATAACAATTTTGTTTTTAGTCGGTATATCATGATACCAGCTAACAACATAAGTTTCACTCTTTTGGAATCAAGTAGCACAATACCAAAATAAAAATAAAAATAAACGAGCCTTACAGTAGTGGCATACGATGTGTAACATCTGACATGTTATCGTGGTAAATTCGCAATAGCAACTTAAATCCTGAAAAAAATGAATCGAGTATGATTGGAAATAATTTTCTGTGGAATAATTATATCTTTAATGAAAATTTTATTTAATTAACACAAGGAGTAATGCAATTTTTTATCAAAAATAATTATTCTTGTTCAATTTGGGGAAGATCGGTATTGATAATTTATAATAACTAAAATATGACACATATACTTGTGTTTTCAAAGTATTTAAAAACCGTTGAAAAATAGCGTCAATAACAGTACCACTGTTAGTTGTCGAAGTATTTCGATTTGTGTTCATTTCGAGCTTGAGTTCATCATTCAAAAAAGTTATGAGTGGCTCGGCTTCTAGCAAATTGAAGTTAACTTTAAAATCCCCACTCAAAATCATAGAAAGAGAGTTATAGTTTTTTTTTTTTAAAAAAAAAAGAGCAGAACCACCTTCGGTATATGGTAAAAGTAAAAAATGTAGGAAATCTTTAATTTTTTGAACCGTTTGATTAGGAGAAATGTATACGACCACCGAAATCACTGTTTGTCCATTTTCAAATAAGCCTTTTACCGCACATATGTCCCAATATCTTGACTAACAATTCCCAGTCCACTTGTTTGACGATAAGTAATATCCATAAGTCGAGCCACAACATGTGACTTGTTCTGTTTACGATAGATCGCAACACCAGCTGCTCTGTGGCCCGGTCATTTAAATTGTACGCAGCAATGGAAGTCAGGTATCAAAACACGTTCGTCATTGTCTAACCACGTCTCTGCCTAAAGGACTTAGCTTCTTCTCTGATCCTAAAGTGAGAAAACAAAAACAAAGATCCCACGGCCTAGACCGCAGGGGTGGGGGATGGGGTGGAGTCCTTCCCGAATGAAGGAGAAAAAACAGAACTTATCTGAATAGCGCGCGCTTCCCCAACTTCCTGTTACTCATTTCCGTCCCTTTTCACGAAATCACTCCCACAAATCTCCAGCAATCGAGAGGAAAGATGTTACACATCAAAAACCTAGTATTAAATATAAATTCCATAAACAATAAAATATATCTATCCATAAAGAACTATAAAAGCAACAATATCAATCCTTCGATCAAATTTTAAAAATCGTTTCCAATACCAGAATAATAGGATTGTTTGTTTCAAAGTTTTATAAGTTTCTGTTTCACTCGCGAATAGATTTAACATTTTTTTATGTTACACTATCATTCACTCAACTCACAATCCCCAGAGATCAGCCATACGAGTGCCTTTTAGTATCTAGATCACTAGGGAACAGCATTAGGAGAGATAAAAACGAAACACTTGTTTAATGAAAAATGGATTTAAAGAAAGGTACGTGAAGAAATCTTTTATCATATTTCTAATAAAACAATTTCACTTAGAGATAGTCTGCAAGAAAAGTGTGTACTTAGTGAATATCTTCCAGCGTTACAACTCTAAGAAAACCAAATTTGAGCTTCGTCAACACTTATCATGTCTTAAGGATTTAAGAGCATTATTTCCATTTGTATTTGTTACATTTAACAGAGACGCTGGAAATCTGAAACTAAAACTTACTACTTTGAAATATTTTGAATATGATGACAAAAATACTTGAAAGTATAATCAAAGGAAATGCTTATTTTTACTTGTCTTATACATTTTGAAATACTTAATGTGTACTCATTATGTATTACTATGTTGATTTCCTTCCTTTCTCAGTGATTCGACAGCCTATAGAGAACCTTGGCTTTCTCAAGAAGCCTTCTCTAGGCCAAACTTCTTCCTCTGCTAATGTGTTCTCCAATTTTTAATTCTCAAAACTAGAAGATCCTTTTATAGGCCATCAATCCATCCTTTATTTAGTTTGCCTTTTCTCCGTGTGCCAATGGGTTGGGCTGTGAAGCCTTTATAAGAGGTGTGATCTTCTTCCATTCTGACAACATAGCCTTACCATTTAACTCGCTGTACTTTGATGAAGTTAACGGGGTCAGATTCCTTATATGTGAGTGAGAGAGTTCTAATTTTAATCTTCTTCGCCACGAGCCATTTTCTTGGAATCCTTCAAAAATAAATCTTAAAATCTTCCTTTCGTAGATACTTATATTCTCAATCATTCGTGACATGGACCAAGTTTCACGTTTATAAGTTAAAACTGATCTTAAAAGATTTTTATACAATAGAATGCTTTTCATTTGATTACGTTCGATTTCATATATTTTCGTATTCATTAAAACATCTATTAGCTACAGTAATTCTCTTTTGGATTTGAATAGTAAATCGTTCATATTGTTAATTTCAAAACCTAAGTAGGTGAAACTGTCAACAACTTCAAAATTATACTCTTCAATTTTGAAGTAGGAATTGTTTCAACCTGATTTAGTGCAAGGCATGTATTTGGTCTTATTCTCATCTAAGTTCGTCCTGAGGGTCTCTTTCTCTAAAGATAAGAAGGTTTGTTTTAATGCGAAAGGTATTCGAGCAATAATATCAATGTCATCAGCAAAAGCCAACAATTGTATTAATTTATTAGAGGTATTTTCTCTGGTATTAATGTCGAAACTATATGTTGATCTATTCATTCAAAAAACTGTATAGTGAGACAGTACAATTTTGAAACATTTTGTCTGAATTCAGTTCAAATATGTAGATAGCTTCCAGTTGAGACTAGTGACATGTATAGACAGAAAACACTGTTTACCTTTCTTGTGTTTTCTCCCTTTGTGTATAAATTTATACGTCAGTAGAGCTTTTAAAACCATATAAACGCGTCCATAGATTTAAAAAAATACAATTTTAGAAATATATTAATGTTCTGAGATTAGCACGAATTTTAAAGTAAAATAAAGATATTAAAAATAAACCATATTTAAACACTTTTCGAATAAAATGTATTAAAGAATGCCTTTAACTTCACTAGCTTCCAAAAGTTTAACACTGAGTCATAAAAAATAATACAGAACAGAAAAGGAAAGCTATTACTAACACAAAATTGCTTACGAAGCTAGAAGTAGTGTTCATGCATTAAAAAAATAATGAAATAATAAGAAGAGATGAAAAAATACTTCCTTTTCGTAAGTTACATAATGATGTCAGATAGTGGACATTAACAAATTGATAATTATTGTTCTCCCTCCAAAATGAAACTTTCATAAATAAGCTCTGCGATAACCCAGGAACTTTTCAAAATTTTCAGCAAACGATCATGACTTCAATCTGTTCTTCAATTTTTACAGATGCCATCAATGACCATTCTTTCCTTATATCAGCTTTCAAATCTGTGAGATTGGATAGAGGAGGCACAGCACACCCGAGGGGATTCCAAAGATTTTCAATAAAAATTAGCTATAAGAAAAATACCAGTTTCTTCGTTCTAGAAATACACCTCTCCTGGTAGATATTCATGAACGAAGCTGCCTCGATGTGGACTGGCTTTATAATCTATAAGGAGAAAAATAGGATTAACCGCTGCAGCGTAAAATTTTACACATTGTGGTCTCTCTCTCTCACACACACACACAGTTTTAGATATCTAAACGATACCGTGTAGCTGTCACAGAAACCTGACTAAAAATGTTTCAATCTGTGAGGTATACGATTGAAACTCTATTGCACAGGATGCTCCTGCCACTTCTAAATGCGCGATATTTTATGACAGAGGTTCCCAAACTGTTTTGTCATATAGACCATTTACCATGTTTTCCATCTTTGTGTAGTTCCTTGTTTATCTTATATTGAATCTTTGCAAATGTATTAATTTTAAATGTGTTTTTGGAGAACAACTCAGACCGCAATTCCACAGGAAAAACTCGTATAAATAAAATTTTCAGTTTTAATGACTGGGGGGATTAATTTTAGATGTTTGCAGTTAATCAAACTTCATAGAAAACGTGAATTCATTTTGCATACACATGTATAAATTTCTTTCCCATTTTTCATAGTGACACGTGGAACCCCTGGGTATGCTTCGTGGATCTCTAGGGCTCCATGGAACACAGTTTGAATGCCCCTGATATAGAACATTTTTGGAATCACAATTCTTGCTGCTCTTGGCTATCTTGCCCGGTCTTGTTTCTTCACCTTTACGCACTATTATTTGATCACAGGGAAATTCTGTGGATTGGCCCAGGAACAAGATCTTTCTGAATTGACTAGCTAAAGAAACATATAGACATGGTTCTCAAGTATATATACTTTCATAAAGGAAAGCCTTAGGCAAATAATCTCACATTATGCAACAAGAGTTTTCAAATGTGTAAACACACTTTTCACATATGAAAATTTAAAAAAAATTCAAAATCATGAATCACTAAGTATTAGTTTAAATGTATAGATTTTCGTATTAATAGCAAAATAAAGTAAAACATATTCTTGAAAAGAGTTTTTTTTTTTAAAAAAAGCATGGGATGAATCAATTTTTAAAAACGACTTTTATTAGAAATTGCTATTCAGTTATAAACCAATAAAAAATAATCACGACCATATAAAAATAAAAAACATCTTTATTTATCAAACAAAAATTTATAAATATAATGCTTTTGCTTAAGATCGTAAAATGTGCTTCAGAATCAAATTTAATTCATAGTTGTTGTTTTTTTCAGTGATGGAAGTATATTGCATAAAACACTCAGAAAAAAAACAATACCAATAAAGAAATTTTCATTAACAGAACAAAATATGAATGAAATCAATATCATATGAAAATTACTGGATAGTAAATCTTGCTCATTCGGCGAGAAATAACAAAAATCTACACTAAGTGATGAACCAGCAAAACGATTTAACTTCTGTGTAATGCAGTCATTCTATGACAGTACTATTTTATTTATTTTTAATTTTGGATTACTTGAGTAAATATTATTCATATTTTGTCACTGAGAGTAATTCAGAATGTATTGAATTGTTGATGAAAAATTAAGAACAATATATTTCAGTTAGCTTTAAATTAGAAATAAAAACAACAATACTCTTAAAAAATGTAACTAAAACAAAAAGCGGAAACAAGAGAACAAAATAAAAAGCATTAACACATAGTTGTACAAGTCATATATATATATATGTAATAATTTCCTCTAGTTTCCTTTTAAAATACTTAAATTCTTTGCTTCAGGACTAACGCGATAGTTTTAATCGTAATCGAATAGTAACATTGCATCAGAAACTCGCTTCCAAACGTTTCTGACCAATCCTGGCTGCTGTTAGAAAGGAGCCACGTGACCTTCACAACCAGTATAAAAAGACAAAACTTCTTGTTCCTTCTCACTTTCCTCACCCTCCAGCATCCAATCAGAGAGCAGCCTCTCAGCTATCTCCCAAGCAACTTTCCCATCCGGAACTTCAAGAGACGTACCAGCACATAGGAACGCCTACCGGACCAGTCCTTTCAACCAATCACCATGCTGTATTTCGCTGAATGAAGATCGCCACTTTCACCGATTCTACATCGCCGAATTCCAGATATAGGATGGAGGGTTGATTGCAACTCGTATGCCCACAGATACAAAGTAATTCACCGTTCCTTCTCACTATGTCTGCTTGTATTCGCCATGTGATCGTCGCTGCTTGTTTGTGCTTTATCTGTGTGTGTGCGTCCCATTTAGGTAATTATTCCAAATATGGTTTAACTTCATATGTCTGTGTGCTGTCAGTTGCTGTGTGTTGTCTTGCTACGTGCAATAAAGAAAAGTAAAAATTAGCAAGTCTCCTCAAGTATGTCACGACTACACGAACTTAAGGTATGTGTCTACCTTCGGAGCACTTTTTTTGAAATATATAAATTTTCAACTAAATAAACTTTTTTTATTTGAAATGGAGCATAAAACTAGAAATTCAAGTACAATTTCCACAAAATTAAAAATAATTTTCGATATATTGGGAATTTTGAGTGAAATTTTAGTGAAAAATTGCAGTTACGGTAAGGCTTGTATTGAAAATTTTAATGAATATATTCAAATAATATTTATGCAATATTAAAATACAATCATTATCTGTGCTTAGAGCTATAAAATGTGTGATACTTTTGAAAAGTTTTTGAAATATGGTATTTTTTTATGCAAGTAACTCAATTTTTAACAAAACACTAATGTTATTTTCTCACAAAAAGTGCAATAAAATACATAAATATGTACACAGAAATTAGATTATAGTCTAGACTGGAGATAAAACTAAATTAACTATTTTCTGAAAATTTCAATTCAATATCTTAAAGAGAAATCCTGTAGTGAACTTTACCATGAAGCAAAAAATTGAAAAACATAGTTTCTCAGAAAATGCATTTAAAAATTTTAATATGGTATAAAAAATTTTCTACTAATTGTACATTTTTTAAACTCATCATATTTATGGGTCAATATCTCTTCAGCTTCATGTTTAACTAATTTGGAATTTTTAAAAACTTTTACAGTTTTCTGGAGAGTTTTATAGGCTATAACAATTGTCATTTTTAGTAAAATTTTGAAGAAAAATTGCATTTACAGAAAATTCTAATGAATGTATTCAAATAATATTTATACAGTACGTGAATAACATCTTTATATGTGTTAGGAATTAAAAGATTTTTAATACTTTTGAAAGTTTCTTAATTATGCCAAATGTTATGCAAAAACACGATTTTTTAAAAAATTAATGATCCTTTTTCATAAAAAAGCAATAAAGTACATAAATATTTACACATAGATTAGATTTTGATTCATAACACAGATATAACTAAATAAAATATGTTCTGAAAATTTCAATTCAATATCTTACAAATATTTTGAGTGAGGATGTACTTCCGGTTTTGTAAACTCCATTTCCGGTTTACTAATTATGCAATAACTTTGCTTCTAAGTATCGCAAAAATAAAACTAGAGTGTTTTTGGAATCTTAAATGTATGGGCTATAAAATAAAAACATAAAATCAATTTCGAAAATTTTCCCCAAAATGACGACTTTTTTCACATACCTTAATATTTAATAATCAAGAAAAATCTACTCGGTGTAGGGTATTTCATATATACGTATGTATAATTGAAGAGGAAGGTTGGTGTGCTTCTTGAAACTATGATGAAACTTGCCATCTTAATCCTAAGCCTAAAAGTTTGCTGTTGTATTACTGTGTCTAATATACTTTGTCTTGGAATGTCTTATTATATCTCTGCATAATGCTTTGAAGAAGTTTTACTGGAAAAACATATCTAAATATCGTAAATACCTAAAACCCAAATGGAGAACGAAACACTTCTGTTCAAAGTGACGAGATGCAATCACTCAATTTTGTTCTCATCTTTACTTGTGGTATAAAAAGCAGTAAAAGGAATCCGGAAAGTTTTCACCACTCTTAGGGCGAAAATGTAAGAACAAACTTTAAATTAGTTTAGACGCATTTTTATACTATCGATATTTAAAACTGAATCTGTTCAAACGATGTTATATACAGAAGATGTATTTTTTTAATTTTTAATTGAAAGATTCAAAGAGAAAATTTAAAAAAAAACCTGTTCTTTTTTTAAACTTTAATTACAAGCCGCAAAATTCTGTTAAATATGAAATTTGAAAGTAAATAAATAACATCTCTTCATTGCTGATTGAGAATTTTTTTTTAAATTCAAAGCACTATTACAAAAAACCCTATTTTTTTATACCTTTTCAAAAGAACTTCATCATAAATTTTAAAAGATTGGTAAGACTCGTTTTTAAAAGATTGATTTTCTTTTGAGTTACTTTTGTAAGATATGTTCTGAATTTCTACTAACATGGCAACCAGTTCAGAAATAATGAAGCAATTATGAGTAATATTCGGGGATACATTGTAAAGGGGGGGACGAACTATCTCTGAATCACTTAGTACAGCAGTTGTACTGCCGGCGAAGTAAATGACGAAAAAATTGTAGAACAGCATATGTACCACCGAGTTTTAAAGGTTAACGTTTATAACAGATTAGGGTAATTTCAGTTTGTTATGATTGTAAATTCAAAGAGGATTTTCTCATATAAAATGAAGAGAAAAAGAAAACGCTTGGGTCTTCAGGTGTTTCCGTAGTACGTACCGTAATTGCTCGTTGCCTTGAAACGAAGTACGTGCTAATGTAAGTAGATGGCGCTATAAGTAGCAGAAAAGCGGCACGTAAACGTAATACATTTATTAATACAATGAGAATTACGTGATCGAAAAGTTTTCCTTCAATTAGTGCTAAGTATTGTAGAGAAGCACGACATGGGGACAGAAATAGTACTAAAAGATAACTGAACCAAGAGGAAAATCTAAATAAAAATTCTGATTTTGCTATCATGGTCGAGTATTAAGGACGGGAGTAATAATGTGTTTTCAAATATATTCAAACAATAAAGCGTAATCTTCCCATCAGGTACAAATACAATTTTAGAATTACGAAGGAGAAATAGTAAGTATAACACATAAGAAATCTTGACTTTTATATATTATATATATTATATATATATATATATATGTAGTTTCTACACACATTTCTACAATATATATAAATAAAATTACCGACCTTTCATATATTTATTAATAAAACAAAAGAGGATATTACTTTGATTGCAATACAAGCTATATTTTGAACTTTAATATACAACTTAATTAAATAAAGTTTATATAATGCCTTTAAAATAATAATGCTATTAAAAAATTTTAAAAAAAAAACAGATTCGCTATATAATTTAATTAAATGCAGTATTAATGTGTTGTAAAGATGATGTATTCAAATGTACTTTATTGTAAAGAAATATGTGTTCAATGCTTAGTAAGAAAAGCTATTAAAAACAAATTTAAATATTGTATTCTACTTAAAGCCCTATAAAAAATGTTTGAATTCATATTTTCAACATAAAATTAATTTTAAAGTTCCGATTTCGAACACTTTAAGGGGCTTGGATTTCCGGCTTTTATTTTTCAATTTTACTAGTCTTTTATTTTATTAAATGATTTTTTTTAGTTAGTAATTAATACTTTAGTGTTATATTTCATTTTATTTTGCCAAAAATATGTCGAAATTCAGGCTATATTCTTTTCACTGAATATCGTCTTCAATGTTTTAATTTCGTTTTACTATTGAAAAACATTGTTTTGATTCGTATACTAATAAAATGCCCGATTCAAATAAAAAAAAACTGCTAAAAATATATATATAATTTAAATTTGAAATAACCAACCATATGCAAGTTTCCTCTAGAGTTTCTCGTTGAAAAACACTTTTTATCCTTCCTGAAATTTACGAGAATGATTTTAATATATTCGGATTAAACTTTTTTCATCACTGAATACAATCTGCAATAAAAAAAATAGGTATTCAAAGGTATATAAAAATAGTATACCAAATTATGAAAATAAAATTTCTTCACTCAGTTTGTTCGCATGTCTTGGTGCATTCGTTTTGCATTCTTGTAAATCGGTTTTAAATGTTGTGATTCCTTCAACTTTTTTTCCTAAAACAATTTAAGAGATAGACTTTAAAAGACGTCTGACAGTTTCCATATCATTTTAGATTACATTGTTTCCTTATCTCTTTCTTGAACAGTATAGAATTTAATGCTGTTTAAACTGTTCCATATTTATCTGAAAAAAGGAACAGGCGAGTGTCCCCGTCCACAGAAAGTACAGACAGACGTTAAATTTTCCGTAAATTATCTTATTGCGAATAAAATTTCGCATTATATGTTTTGATATCATCGTATATTATATGCGAGATACCTCTACTTTCATTTTTTCTGTCGTTATAAGCTTCCATTAAATCTTTTTAGTGATTCTGATAATAGTTTACCACGTGCAATAGTAATCAAAAATCGCAATGTACACTACAATTACCTGCACGCCATTTTAAGGGGGTTCACCCATGTGACGGCCTGTTTTTTAAGCATTCTTTCAGAATATTTCTTGATGACCAGTAAAAAGATATAAGTTTAAGTTTTCTATCATTTATTTATATGTATTTTGAGATGTATATAAATGTTTAGCTAAAAATATCTAATAGAATGTGAGTTATAGCGCTCTGAACATACCCTCCTCGAAAAAATGGACATTCACTTCCTCCATGATTCCGGCTGATTGGCTTATCTGAAATAAAAAAAAGTTAACGGTGTTTTAATCTATATGCTTAAATACACAGAACGGACTATACTCAATTGAAAATATCAAAAATTGGATTTTTGGTAGACCTCCGAAGAAAAAGTTTCGAATTTCATGGGACTTTTTGTTATAAAAAATTGAAATATTTTGAATTTTGGAATGATCGTAGACCATTTGGCGTATATATGTGTTAAGTCTACCTTATAAATTTGAAGTCTTTCGGTCAAACTGTTCTTGAGTTATGATGGAGGAAAGTTTGAAAAAAAAAACAGTTTTGAGAAAAATGTGTTTAAAGTTTCAAGTCCGATTAAAACAATGAAAATCTTAACTTAGCGCTACAAACAGCTGCTCTTCTCACACCTGTTTATTTATAACGTCTTCCAATTTAAAAAAATCACTTTACCGCAGAATTCTAGACATGTTAAAGAAGCAATTTATGAAAAAAAAAGTTTTTTTTAAAATTTTTTGAACCCATTACATGGGTGTACCCCTTTAACGCGAAAATGAAACGTGGACCTATATTTATGTGCCTCATCATGTTTGCTGATTTCGCAATCATCCTGGTGCATGCGTATTACTGTTTAGCCCTGTTTAGCCATCTAACGCAAGGATTTTGTCCAAGTATATAACCCACGGAGTATTGAAAATGATGTGAAATCAGTAGAGATATCTCTCTCATGTTGAGTAGGATATAAGAAAAGATTACAGAATAGTGAATATCCGTACGGGCTTCTGACAGAGGACACTTCTAACAGCAAAGAATGTCAAGCCACCATCAATGGAGCCAGTTCAGCAGACAGACTTCTGAAGGAGAAAAATTGTGCCTGGACGAGAAGGGCTGATTAGTCTATAAGTCAAATTTTAGAGGCACCATGCGTCCACCTTGCACAGTTGTAACGAAGATAGCTGAAACAAGAAAAAGTGTCAAATTTTAAGGGTGCCGTTGGGCTAGAGCAACATCAACATGCTTAAATCTATCATCCACCGCGATAGTAGTGAAACCCAAAATCATTCTTTTGCCATTTTGATGTTGCTATATGGACCAGAGCTACTCCCGGCCGAAAAGTTGCTATTGGGCTCCACTCAGTGTCCGTTAAGAAGACTGTCATTGACATCACTGCACAGACGACTCCGTTTGTAATGATGCCTGGTGAGAAGAGTGAGAGAATATTAACGTCGCACTGATTAGCAACACGAGGGCTTTGACGACGGTCCGGTAGTTTGAACCATGGTCAAGTGACGCGGACGACACCTGAGCTGGCACCCCCTCCTAACTACCACACCACACCACAGGAGGACGTTTGAGCTCTCGACAGATTAACGTGCATCGCTCTCTACACGCGATCTTCGTGACTAGGATCAACCCATGCATGCTACCATGATCGATGCCTAGACCACTCGCCACGCGCCATGCTGGTGAGAAGGAAGTGGGTGAGGAAATGTCATAAGGCGTGTTAGACAAGTCACGCCATTATTTGTCCAATACTACTTACTATGAGAGAGTGTGACACTGACTTGATGACAAGTCAAATTTAGCATCACATGAGATGCATTCAAACTGGCTCCTTCACTTAAAATAGAAAACCCACTCTGGTTAGAGTTCAGATGATCCAACAATACGTGAATGATAGGATGAGTTTAATGACACTCCCCTTGTTTTGAGTGATGTGTAACAAATTTTACCAGCAGAATAACTATCAATCTTACACTGCACACGTCAGTTAACTTAATCTGAAAGATGGACAAATGCTTCCCTATCTTCCATTCTTCCCTGAGCCCTCACCAGTCAAACATTTCTGGAATATAAAGATACCACTTGTATATCCAACCATGTGTGTTTCCAGAAGATGATATGTGATAAATGGTTAGCAGGGAATGTAGAGTCATCTTTTTGAGGAAGCCATAGCTTCTGTACATAGATGTATTGCTTATATTATCGTCGTTCGTAATGGTTTTACAACCAACTGATATGAAGTCGTTATCACTCTGTGTTATGCTTAAAAAAAACACTTATTGTTAATTGCTGCTTTTTTTTTCTATTTGCCGAGTTTCTACACTGTCTAGCCATTTCGTGTTCTCTGCCGTTTTCTGAACTTTTTTCCCCTCTCTTTCCATTACATTAATAGTATCTTTAGCAATAAGGTTTAAAAGTTAGGTTTATCACAAATAAGTTTTTTTCATGTTTAATATTTATTTATTTTTTTTTTTGCAGCGCAGGCCACCCTCTCCTCAATTTTTAAAGGGTAAGAAAATTATGTTCGTAAATAATTTACATCTTGTCTTAGATATCTAAATGTAAAATTTTAATTTTAATCTTTCTTTTCTTTCAGATAATATCAGAATTTATGTATAACAGATTACAAAACAAAATAAGAGGTCTAGTTCTCTGAACAAAGAAGTATTGAAAATAAAATTTATTTTCTAAAGTTGCGTGGATAATAATTAAAATTGTTTGATTATGAGGAAGACAATTTAAATGTGTTCTTTTTCTGTTCTCTGAAATAATCTTTTAAAATATTAGTCAAACATTCAGTTAAGAAAAAAAAGTAAATAATACATTAATAAATAACTATTATTTTTTTAAAAAAACTTTCTGATTACATTTATTCAACTAATTGGTATAAAGACAAATAACTTATTCAAAAAACAAGGAAATTTGTTTTAAATTTTGTCTGTACTCTGAAAGCAAGTGTTTTATGCACAAATTATTTTGCGATAATTTTCTTTCTTTTTTCAATGAGTGAACAAAAACAAACATACACTCATGTACATAAATTAAGGATAATGATGTTCAGGCAAAGAAAGAGACAGAAGCAAAACAAATTTGACTTATTTGTAAAGTCTATTTATTAAACAAAAGGTAAAGAGCAAAAAAGATGCTATATGTTTTACATAATTGATAAAAATTGCGATTTTTACTCCCTGGAGCAAATTTTAAAAAAGAACCTATTTACAAAAAACAGTATAAAACGGTTAGTATGATGGTTAATACAGAGTATGTCTCCCGGACGATGCAATACAGGCCTTACAACGCCTACGCATGCTGAGTATCAAATTATCAATCTGATCTTGGGGAATATTACACCACTCATCAAGCAATGTCCTCCGAAGTTCCGGTAGACAGGTGGGAGGGGGTTGACGGGCGGCAATTCGTCGGCCCAGCATATCCCACACATGCTCTATTGGATTCAAGTCCGGTGAGTATGCTGGCCAATCCATACGGGTGATATTCTCCGATTGAAGGCATTCGTCTACAATGTTTGCAAGGTGAGGACGGGCGTTGTCATCCATAAACAGAAATTCAGCACACATGGTGCCCCGAAACAAACGTACATGTTGTTCCAGAATGACATCCCGATAGATGTGGCCTGTCATCGTTACACTCTGAACATGCAGGTCAGTTCTGGAACCAAGAATAATTCCTCCCAAACGAGCCATCCTACATCACTCTAACGGTGTCGTTTAATGGTGTTCTCTTGGTGGTAACGGGTACCTGGCGCTCTCCATATGAAAGTCCGGTGAGAATCAGACTTCAAACTAAACCTGGACTAGTCGGAAAACATCACACAAGACCATTGTTGCGGTGTCCACAATGCATGCTCTGTACTCCAGTTTAATCGCAGGGGACAGTGAGTTGCGGTAAGGGATAACACATCTGACAGGCCTACGAGCATACAGACCAATGCGCCCCAAGCGTCTGTACTTGGTCTGCCTTGAAATTGTCGTACCGGTAGCGGACGAGACAGGTCTGATGCTGTGCTCCATCTGTTTCTTTTGGCAGTAACTGCCAAGTACCGGTCCTCATTTGACGTTGTAACACGGAGGCGACCTGTTCTGTAACATCTACTCATATTACCATCATCTTGGAATCGTTGCCAAAGCCTGGAGATGACACTCTGGGTGATTCCAAGCTCCTCGGATACTTTCAGCTGGGTACGTCCTCATTCCAGTCATCCGATAATTCTACCACGTAAAATATCATACAAATGCTTCCTTTGTGCCATAACTCTGCGGTTAGTGCACTGAAAGGCTTTTAAAGCGCTTGTGAACAATATTACTACTTTGCCACCATTCCTTATATACCTCTCTCTTACACTCTCGTCATTGTGACGTACTATCCGCGCCATCTGGTGCTTTCCTGTAATTTGCATATTCTTCTTCAAGATGTGTGTGATAATTATACAGGTGAAATTTTTATTTTAGAGTTCAATTTCTGTGTGATTCTGAATTATCCTTAATTTATGGACATGAGTGTATATTATAGAATGAAGATTATCTTTTTTTTCAAATAATTTATCTCTCAAGTTTAATTTAACAAAGAAAAGCACACAGTATTAGAAACTATGTCCACATAAAAAAGTTTCTTTTAAGAATGATAATTTTTTTAACCTTTTAATCATTGCTAGTAAATTATTAAGTTTGTGTTTCATTTATTATATTGTAGGTAAATATAATTAAAATTTTGTATCTTAAAGCAGGTATTTTCTCAAACTGTGGGGTACGGCTTCCTAGAGAACACGCTGATCATGCGTGGGTGGCGCAAACATATCAAAAAGTTGAAAATAAAAGATTTTTTTTTAAAAATTATTATTTAAAAAAGCAATGTATTTAAAATATCTATTATTTCAAAGTAATATATACAAAATTTAATACTTATTTTGATAATTTTTACTGTGCATAGTTAAGGTAATATTGTATCTTTAGCGTCAAATAACATTATACTTATATTCAATACATTGTGAAGAAGATGAAGCGATGCGATAATGAAGCATTGCGATGAAGATAATGAATGAAAATTGTACTGCAAATACTGGAAGTTTGAGAAACACTGTCTTAAAGAACAATGCATAGCATAATATTTTTCAAATGTAAAATATACATAGGAAATGTTTTAAATCCTTACTCACCTGTTTAACTATTAAAGAGAAACGAAATTAAGAGCGATAAAAGAAATTTTGTAAAAAATATGTAATAAAAATAAACAATGTTCCGGATTCTTTATTGCGAATATACAAGAGTAACTATTTACACAAATACTTACTTCACGCTTTATATCTAATTGTAAGATTTTCTCTTTGCTCGTTTGAGTTCTCCGTTGAAACAACAAATAATCTGACTGACAGTTTTACAGCTCAACTGTCAATGTCTATTCGACCCTAAAGAACAAATTTCTGACCTTTGACTCGGAAAAATTCTTGGCAAATCGTAACCACTTTTATTTCAAAGCTCTTCTAAATGTTACATGAAAAAATATTGATATGTAATAAATGGAAAAAGGCGTTAGGAGCTCAACTACTCATCTTAAACCCAGCGTGGACTAGAGACTTATCACTTTATTTTTCGTACCCTTTTCTCTTCTTGTCACATCTTGTAGGCGGTCTTGTGCGAATGTCAAAAAAGTGACAACTCAACCGCGAGAGCTGTCGCTATGTGAATTGTCAGGTGGGGTACTCCAGCGTAAATAGAGTTCAACCAAGTATCAGCTTATGCATATCAAACCATCCCGATTCCATCTGCTTCTTTTCCTTTCAGATGGAATCGAAGCGAATAACTCAAACACGAAAAGAATCGAAAACGCCTCCAGAAAGAAGGGTTTAGATTCCTTTATCCCTTATGGAATCACAAACCTGGGAGGATTTTTAAATATTTTCAAGATGTTCTTTTATTTTTAAGCTGTTTAATGAGGCTTGATGAATGGAGGGTATATTTACTTTACCTTGTCTATATAGATTTCAAAAGATCAATTAGTCGTAGAAAAGCAAGCTATTCATTAAGAAAATATAAATGGTAAAATGTTTCATCGGAGTTGAAATAGCTTTTATTTAGTTTTATGTTACTATCGAAAATTTAGAAATGGAAGAAATGATGACTATAATTACACACCAGCAGTTACTTCAATATCAAGCTCTACTTCATGATATTGTATGACCAGTTGCGTACACAGCGGGGGGGGGGGGTGTCTGGAATCCCCTCCCCTTAAAGCCCTTGATTTTTCTCCCGATTGATTATAATCCTAACTTATAGTACGTAAAATGTAATTAAGTACTTGTTATTAATAGCTAATTCATTTAATTAATGTTAATTATTCATTTAATACTTAATTGTTTACTTTCTTTTGTTCCCGAAAATTGTGACAAAATCAAAAGATTATGTTGGGTGACGAATTGGAACATGATACAAGAATAGTGGACTTTCGACCCTGGACCCCTCACCCCTTGAAAAATTCCTGTGTGGGCAACTGTGTATGACCATAAATTGTTTTTAAGCTATTAATATCTGAGATCTAGAATTTGGCTTCAAATCGTAATAAAAAACATTCTAACAGTCCTCGCCTTATGGCTTGAAAAGGACAGGACGAATTTTTAAAAAGGAAGTATATTTATCTTTTTCGCCTCCGATACTTTCCTCAACTTGGGAGCCGATTTCCGCAAAACCCGTTATTAACGGATTTCTACTAAACAAAAGTAACATGCCTTACTGATTTAAAGTCTGTTCGCCAAAACGGAAACTTTTGTATCTATCACCTAAGACCTTCTCTGAGAGTCAATTTCCGTGAAACCTCTTCTTAGCAGAACTCAACCCAACGAAAAAAACATGCCTGCCAAATTTTAAGTGTATTGGTCCAATAGGTCCAGAGATCTCATGATGAGTGAGTCACTTTTTTTTCTAAATGCATACAAATATCATTCGGGTTTATTTCTATTAAATGATAAGCTTCTCTGATAACAGATAAGGAATTTTAACAGCACACATTCATATTTTAAAATACATTTAAAAGAAAGTCTGTTTAATTTTTTGTACGGTGTATAGGTCCAGAGACGCATTTATTACGACATATTTATATATATTGGTAGGGATATTTATTTAACTACAATATACTATATTTTAACTATTATTATTCATTTAAATCGCTTATATATATGTGAAGAGAAAAAAAAAGTAAATATGTGATTTACACTCGATTTTGCACGTGAAAACTAAATTTGCAATCAAAGCCCTTGCCGGCATAAAGTTAATGTTTAATGAACTAACCGTGTAAGTAAAAAAGAGATATATATGTGTGTGCGTGTGTATTTATATATATATATATATCATAGAAAGAATTAGTGAATGTTTAATCTTTAGTTAATTAGCATTACTTTAGTAAAGAATTTTTGTATACAATTATTGCCTTTTAGTACAGAGATGACAGCTTTCCCTAACAATTAACATTTATCATATCTGATTACAAAAAAAAAGTGTTTCAAAGGGTTTTTTTATGACATGTGGCAACGAAAAATTTTAATAAATAATAAGGAGGCTCAAGTGTAGTATGGGGGGGGGAGCTTTTGATTTGGCGATTTTTCTTTCAATTTGGCTATTTTTATATAGATATTATGGTGAGATAATGAATTCATTCTGGCTTCCGGACATCTATCACTAAGTAAAGTAGCTTGGCGGTCGTTTTTGTCGCCAAAAGAAATTGACATCACTAAGACCCCCCCCCATACTACATTTTAACCAATAATAATTCATTTTAAAAAATAAAATTTGGTTGCAGTGAGATGAAATCTTGATCGACTACATGACAAATTATCTTAAAATAAATAAAAGAGTCCAGAATTGCTTTAACAATAAATTGCTTAATTACCACGGGCGTATATATATGTCTCGCTTAACCGGTGCGTTAAATGCTCACGACGTATATATACGTCTTTCCGAAATACGATCCTTTTCTTTGCGCTGCTATCAATAAAACTATTCCGAAGGCTTTGAATGTAATGCAATGACCTTGATAATTTTTGTGAAGGATTTACTTACTTCAGAGAGAAATATGCTTATTTATGTCTTTTCTTTTTATTCCGACACATCACATACGTGCTCCTATGTGATAAACGGCGACACCGGGGAGCGAAGTGCGTAATTTTTAATCTTCAGTTACTAGATTAAGACTTATTTATTTTAGTGAATTGAAAAATTTTTGGCTTTAGGTCTCAAGCATTGATAAGGTAAAAATTACTATTTTTTCCGGGTATAATTTTAATAAATTCTACCCATCCAAAATACATAAACCGTATTGTCCCCAAATGAGACTCCCTTTTAAGGAATTCAAAGCAGTGCAAATTTAATTTTTAAGTGAGTATATTTTAAGATAATCATTTAATATTTTCATCTTTTCTCTCTCTCCCTCTCTTTCTTTTTCTCTTCCTTATTGTCCCTATTTTCTTTTCTATCATCTCTCTACTCTTTCTCATCAACTCTCTCCTCTTTCTCTAGATAAATTAGTTGTGTGGTAACACACATAAAATTCAAAATAAATTATTCTTTTTTATTAAGTTCTTTAACTTGTTTGAAAATAGATGGTTATTCCTTCTTTTTTTCTTTTTAACTGACGACATTACGGACGTAATCGAAAAGTGGTTGTAAGGGATGACCCGTGTCACACATCCCCTAGTGTGAGAGGATTGGAAGGAAGATTAGCCACAGTCAAAACGAACTTTGCTTATTAATAATTCTCAACGAAGACACAAATTCAGCTTTTCAAACTGAAAAATGCACCAATTACTAAATGTGTGAAGCAATTGTGGGATAGACGATATACTAGGAGAATTAATAATTGGATCGATTACGTTTAGGCAATACGCCTTCTAATTCGATTTGATCTAATCCAAATTTAACGCTTAATTGACCAAATCTTCAATTTTAATATTAATCGATTAAGTAAGTAACTAAGTTATGTTGCCTAGCTTCACGCTGACCAATCACTGCTATCCTTTAGCAGTCTAACCTCTCCCTTTTTAACTGGAAAGTTTAATCTTTATATACAAGTCTTAATTTACATAATTGCTTGTTCGGAGGAGGAGGAAGGCTTTCAATAGAACAAATTTTAAAGACCATTTTTTTCCCAAGAGGACTATTAGCAAGAAGAACACGAATAAACCAGTTACAGGGTTATGGTCCTTAAACCATGGCTATTACATGGTCGGGGTCGGTGTTGTCCTGCCACCGTTTCAAATCTTTTAGCCACCCCCGTGTATCTATCATGGAGAGAGGCTGAAGCACTTTATATCTGTCGAGGCTCAAAATCCCTAGTGTAGCTTCAAAGTTCGCCGTCAATAACAGAAAATAAATATGAATTTTCTTATACAGGGTGTCCCAAAATAGCACCCAAACTCTGCACAACCAGATTCCTCGTTGGTATTACAAAAAAAAAAAATCCCAAGGAACTGTACTTGTAAGATCCATAGTTTAGGAGAAAAATTTGCATGGTAATGTATGATGGTTCATGATACGGCTCACACACATTTTGTCCTGTACGTGATTAGCTGAATATGGCATACCCAGATCACTGAATCTAACTTGGGGGTACGGTACTATGGCCATCATGATAGCCAGATCTCATACCATTTCACTTTTTCTTATGAAAAATTTCAAATAATCGGTGTACCTAGACGCAGTGACTATTTTTGTTGTTGTCAAAGTTGATTGTCACTATGCTGCTTGTAATTCGGTGGACACCGCGCTGCTGTGACGTGCGCACACATCCATTCCATGGAGCGCTCAAGCCTGTCTCGATATGCATGGTGGACATCTGCCTTTATAAATATTTGCAAATACTGATGTGTCCAATACAACAGTGACACCGTACTTTGTTTTTCGCATTTTTCTCATAAACTGTGAATCGTATAGCTACAGTTCCTTGGGCACTTTTTATGTACTTCCAAAAAGAAATCTGTCGGTGCAAAGTTTGGGCGCATCTTTTTTGCCACATTCTGTACATATATTGTTATTATTACTAAAAAATTACTATATATAATTTTAATTAACAACAAATAATGTTTACAATAATCAAAATCCGTGAGAGGAATCAACATTCAGGGATAGTTTTAAATGAAATAGAAAATCTATTTTTAAAATAAAAATTCGATATTTTTATAAACTGTGCATATGTTAAAATATATTACTTAAAAATAAATTATTAGCCTTATTTAATCATGATTATTTTTTGTTTCAATCAATCATTATTTTATTCCTTCGATATTAAATCAGAATTTACTGCGCAGTTTAGCTCTGTAATACTTTATAATATATATAGTCGTATATAATAAATAATATAGAGGAATTGTTTGTAGTTCAGTAAAAAAAAAAGGAACGGTTATATATTTAGGTATACATATCGCTGAATAACTTCAACTTTTAATAATAAAAATACTAACGAATTGTGTGTATCAAACAATATAGATCCTATCTAATGCGTTTATCATAAAATAGTAGACGATGAAAATATTTTATGACTCGGAAGATATTTTCCAAGGTATTCCATACATCAATTCTAAAATTGTAGTAAATATATATACTTATATGTATATATATATATATATACATATGTATATTAATGACATTTAAAATAAAAATAAATTCATTATCTTTAATTAATTAATTTAAGAAATAGATGGTATTAAGAAATCGATGATATAAAAAACTTCTGGAAAAGAATACTTTTTAATTCCTTAAATTAATGTTTAAGTAATTCTCTCTAAAATATAACGCTTAACTTCTTCCAAGCAACCAGAAAATCAGCTTTAAATAAGTGTAGAAAAGAATTCGGAAAACTCTTTACAATTAAAATTAATACTTTTCCTTATTTATTCCAGAGATAGTGTTTGTGTCTTTGTTTGTTTAATCTGATTGATCTAGAGTGCTTTTAATTTGCAAAGAAATAAATCCTACTGTTTTTCTCTTTCCATACGGAACAGAGGGTAATTAAATAATTGGACAGAGAAATTTCACATGAAATTGAAACATATTCTTAAGGCATCATTTGAAAAGAGACAATTACTTAAAATAGTGCCTATTCATCCAGGTCTGAACTAATCCAGTAGGGAAAGCAATAAGTTAATTGGGATTCTTTTTTGTGTAAGGGAAGCTTAGATATTAACGTTTAATTTTTTCACAGCTTGCATTTCTTTCCGCATTGACATTTTCATTGACAGAAATTAAATTACTGGAGGATAATAGCATTAGCGTACTGAGTTCACTCTTGTTGGTTTTTTATACAGAAAATACTTTTTCGGTTACGTTGTTTTTATTCTCTGACCTGATTTGGTGTTCATATTTTCTCTGTGTGTTCCTTATGTAATTAGTGGAAAGGTACTTTGTGCATCAAAAGCTAAATCAAAATACAATATATATTCTTTCGTTTATATTTAATTAGATTTATAAGGAGCACACACACAATGTTAACTAGAAATTTCAGATGTTAAGCATTTATTTTCGATATTTCTTTTTTTAGAGACATAAAAGTTACATAGTCACACATTGTTTTAGTTATTAATTTTTTATATATTTGTAAAAAGAAAATATTGGTATAAAAAGACCAGAGTGCTTCCGAAAATAGCATTAATAAAAGATTTATCAGACTGCCCCCCCCCCACGTTTGGTTTTTCCTTCTAAAATCACATGAAATAATATTTAAGTTCTGATTTATTTTATTTGTGTTGTCAGTTCCCGTTATTAAAGAACATCAAAATAAATGCAATGCGTTTTAGAAATAAATGTTTTTTTCAGGATAGAAATGCATTCACACATTATAACTGCGTCTTCTACAACGCCAAAAAAATCAAATACTCAAAAGCAAAATAATACAACTTAACAATATGCATATGATTTTTTATAGATTTTAATGAGCGTATTATTTCCTAAGCAAATATTTTTTTTGAAAGAAAATGCCATACGTATGTAACAAAAGTTGAACTTTAGTACAAGAAAAACTTCAAGTTATCTCAAACAAGAATCAGTCTGCAAGCATTTTTAAATCGTTTCAGAATTTGACATCGTTGCGGCATATATAGTTATTATATTCAGTGTTGAAACTTTTTCATAGACAGCAAATGAAAGATTGTGTATAAAGAAAAGTAAACTAAATAGAAACAAAAATAGTTAAAAGAGAATTATATATTCCTTAACTAAAAACTGGTTCAATACAACTATATGTAAAAGTATTTGTCTTCATTATTTGAGCTTTAACTATTATATTTCAATCTTAATATAGAAGGTCTATCAAAAAGATTTCAACTTTGACAAAACAATATTCAAAATCTTAAAATTTAATGAGAAAAAAAAACTGATTTGCTACCAAACATAGATAAGTTAACATGCGATTTTTTTCCATTCAAATAAAATTACTCCTCTATTATTCAAATAAATAGAAACTAAAAAACTTCTTTTTATTTATTGTACATTGGAATTTTTCATAAGTTGTGATTTTAATAGTATGCATAAGGTTTGCATTCCTTATTTATTCACTTAGTTTAAAATCCAGCGTATAACGCACGCTTTTAACACATAACATAAGAACGAAATTTACGAAAACGCGTTATACACCGGGTATAAAAATGAGAGCTTTAAAAATAAAAATAAATAAAAAGAGACGGGCATAAGAAAAAAATTAGACTTCTACATATATTGAAATACTGTTTATTTTAAAGAAAAGACATACCTTATTAATTTCAACAGTCGTAATTTTAAAAATGCGCAATTTTTTAAAAAGCCTTGAATAATACCTCAAATAAATGACTTCAAAATATAAAATAATTGCATACATATATTTCAGGTTTCTTCGTCAAAAGGAGTGTGCGCGTTATACAGCGAATGTACCTAAAAATGAAAAAAAAAAAAAAAACAGATCTAAAATATAGGTGCAGTTGTTTGGCGGTGTGTATTATTCGCCGGATTTTATGGAACTTAGTATTTTGATTTCTGATTTTTTTAGAACATTTTCTGTTTTTTTACCTAGTACTTTAAGCAAAATGATTACATATTTATAGACAGTAATTTTAGACATGATTTAAAGCACATTAGAATTGAATTGATCTTTTTGTAAGACTGTTGCAATCATGGAAAGGGATGAGGTTTTCATAAATTAACGATCCGTATTTTATTGACGAACAAAGGGGTAAAAAGGCGACATAAATTGTATGGCACAAACACGCAAACATTTAAAAATAACCAATAGCATTTTTTTTTTTGGCTCCCGAGATTTTATCTATTTATATAGTCTTTTTCAACCGGAAGTTATTAAAATCATATGATTTCCTGTAAAAGTTTTTTGATTTTTTCGAATAAACGTAAGAGGCAAGATTGCATCATCCTGATTTAAAAACTTTAATGTTTCAGTTTTTTGGGAGATACAACTGTGATAATCACTGTGACCATCACGTGAAGCCTTGGAGGCCTCAAGACCGCTATGAATTAAAATTCCTTGAGAGAAAAATTAAGTGAATTATATATATATATATATAATTCACTATATATATATGTACAAAAAATGGTTATATACCTAAGATAACCATAGTCATGATAGAATAGATTTAGCCACAGAAATACTAAAGCAAACTCCTGCCCTTAGGAACCAGGATTGCAGGTTCAAACAATGTTTTTCGGCCAGCCAACCTTCACCTGAATTTGCCAATACTCTGGGTCACAGGGAAAGCAAGAAATTTCTAGAGAAGTTTAACTATTATTATAAATAAAACCATAATCTATTAATGTAAAACGATAATATATATATATATATAACAAATGATATAATATAATATATATATATATATGATTACTATATCAGATTTCTAAGCTTTTAAATTTTTCCATTATCAGAAATCTCTCCCCAATCATTCTAAATTATTTATGTATACATGGAAGATCTAGCTTGATATATCTTCATCGTGTATTTAAAGATACCGGTTTAAAAATCTGTATTTATTTTGTTACAACAATGACTTCACACTTCTTCCATTAAAGTAGCAATAGATAAATACGAAATGACGTGATTGACCTTATCTATGATGTAAATGTTTCCTCCAACAAATCAGACTTCACATCGCACTCCCAGATAAATGATGTAGTGCATCGCATTCCGCTCCTTTATCCATGGCCTTCGGAAGGTGCTGAAGAAGAGTCTTTGGAGGAGATGGATGACCCCTGATTCCTCGCTGGAGTGAGTCTCAGGCATTTCCCATCAGATTGAAGACGAGGGATGCAGTTAACGATTTCCCCCCAGACAACAAGATCCCTCTTTTCCGTGGTATTTATAATCTTCTCGGAGTCATGGGCAACCTACGTAGAGAAGTATTTTGGTCAAACATTGTTTTAAACACATGGATTGAGAAAATATGTTAAAGAAAGAATGGGTGCAGTTTTAAAACGGTTAACGAAAATTTACTTGACATATTGAAAGTGTTTGTCTTCAGCGAAAAGTTTGGAATCGATGTATTTTTGTGTTATTAAGGTAACTGTACTGAGTCAAATTATATTATTTCATGAACTCTTTAGTAAGAATAGAGGAACGGCCGGCAACCTTTTAGCTGTGGCGTGGAAAGCCAATCTACATATATGATTCAGCTTGACACACTGTTGGACATTTTTGAAACTATTCTATTCCCACGATATTGCAAGCAGAATTAGAGAATAGAGGTCAATAATATAGATTTACAATTTCATTGTGTATCAATTTTGCATCTTTTAAAAACACTTATAAAAATAAACAACACAAAATATAACTATTTCTTCAAAAAAAAGTTAAAAAAATTAAAATTTTACATATATTATATATTTTTAAACATATTTATTAAAATAAGAAATAGACAACATAAAATATAAGTATTTCCCTTCATTATAATTAAATAAAAAGTAATATAAAAGTTTTAAGGCAAACTTAGTGCTTGCACCACTCTACTTTCATACCGCACAATCAGGGTGTCATTTGAGACTTTCAATTTGACATGATTCTGAGCATTTAGTTGTTAAACAATTTCTTTGCGGACTCTAAATGTTTTTCATAAGAAAAGATATTTTTTACTTAGATATGTAGAACCAAAAGCGGAAAGTAGAATACATGCAATTTTCACTTTCCAAACAAATATCTCTAGCAATAACATTCAATAATTTACAAAATAGCTAGAAATTTACCTTTAGAATTATCTTTCAGATGTTTTCGTAATTCCGTAATTGTCCATAATTCTGAATATTCAGTCCAATAAGAACTATTACAAATTTTTCAACATCCCTCCCCTCAAAAATCAAAAAATTTGTAGAGTTGTGCACAGTGCCATTAAGAATTATACCATGTGCCATATGTGGCACGCGTGCCATAGGTTGTCAACCTCTAGTGTAGAGATATGTCAAAAGTTTTGTCTTAAAGATTTTATCATTGAAAACTTACTGCTTACAGAAAAAAGTTTTTTCTGTGTGTTGATATTAAAATCGTTTTATTAGCAAACTTGTGTATCATATTGCTTAATATTTGAACTTTTAAAGCAAATATGATTATTATGAAATAATTTAAAAGACATTCCTCGATATAGATAAACTGCTGAATAATTAAGAGTACTAAACGAAATATACAATTAAAAATATAACATAGGATTTTTCAGCAACTACAGAACAAAGAAATCGATGATATTTTTCAATCTAATAAGTTTTAAAATTAAGGTATCCGGCTACTGCAACAACTTTTTTTGAAAAAATGGAGATATGGGAATTTTTGTTGTTTTTAGATTTGCTTAGTACATTTTAAGAAAAATATGCTAAAATTAAGAAGATAAAAAAAAATAATTATTACTAAGACAGAAAAAAATGGGTAAAAATTGACAAAAAATAACATAAATGCAGCCCATTCTGTACCAAAAGTTTATAAACAAATTTTCATTTTTGAAATGACCTTAAGGATAAAAGATATTTTAATTTTCACAAAAAAACTAGAGCACTTTATCTTAGTTATTATATACAATTGCTTAAAATGTAGTGATTATATTAACATAAGGGACTGTAAATTCTGTAATAAAACAGTGATTGATTAATTAGAAGGTTAAAGCAATTCTACTATTATACAGAACATACACAAAAAAATTTCAATAAATTATTTTCAAAACTCTTGTAGCAATCAATCCCTGGCCCCGTTTGAGCATTTAAAAAAAACACATTTAGAGTCAAACGTGTTTTAAAGTATGACATATCTTCTTTAAAGGAATTGCATCTGCTTTTAGTAAAACGCTTCTAGTTTTTGTTCTATTGAGCGAAAAATAATAAGCTTGGTATTTTTATAAAACAAGTAAATTGACCTCTAAAATAAAACCATAAAAAATTTGTCAATTTTTGGCAAAACTCACAATTTTAGGGTAGTTGAATATTTTAAATTAACTTGTATGGTGACCAAATTTTCATAATAGAATTTGAATACAAATATTTTGATCAATTTCTAAGGAAATATATGAAGATTTTCTACTCTATATACACACAAGCACATGCATGCAAAAACCCCAATACCTTTATCCTCAAACTAAATTGAACTGTATCATCACTTATCACTAGGTATAGATATACGAAGATTCACTATTTTCCATACTTATCGGGTTTTTATTTTAAGGCATTCGACTACGTTGGAACCGTGGTTTTGCAAAAGTGTGCAAACGAATATTATTTTAATATTTAGTGTCACTAAGTTTAGAAGACACGTAAAAATTGTTTTAAGAATATTATATTGTAACAAAAAATTATTTAAATGCGATATTTTGGCAAAAAATGAGCATAGAATTATATATTTTCAAAACATTCTGCTTTTACGAAAAGTGCTTCTATAATAATAATACTTCGCCCATATATAGCGTGGAGCTCTATGCAGAGTCTGAACTAGAATTTTTGAAATATATAACTTATAGAGGTGGATTCATCCATGTTTTAATACATCACAGTTAACAAATTTAAGCAAAAAAATACCGATTATTATTTCAATTGGTTGTAACTCTGAAAATAATATAAATTTTTCAAAGTTCTTAGTACAGGCTTTGTGAATATGTCTTAGCTATATATATAGGCAAAATATTATTACAATAGAAGCAGTTTAGTTAAGGTAGCTGAACGTAGTCGGATACCCTAATGGTTAAATGATTTTTGCAAAACATTCAAAGATTCTGAGGATGATGTTTTTTTTTATGCGACATGACTGAATGACAGAAGCTTAAATATTTAACAGTTTTCTCTATTTCGAAGTTATATTTAAAGAAGAGAAGAAATAACTATAGTTCTGTGAAAAATTAATTTAGGAAAAATGTAGAAGAATAAATGTCAGTCATTTTTTACATTAATAAGCTATATGTTGTAGAGTATTTCATTTTACTACTCACAAATGTGTTACTAATATAAGTGAATGTAATGGAATTCTCTAAACTGAGGTCAGTATAAATGATTTTTATTTCTGACATATAACTTTTATCCACCGAATTAATAAGATAAAGTGTGTGTTTGAAGAAAATAATTTCTTAAATTAATCATTTTTTCAATTTTCTATAGAATTTTACTAACTTAAGAATAAACCTTACTTTATTAACCTTATTTTTATTTAGCGTAAATGAACTCAAAGAAAGATTTTTTATTTAAATTTTTAAAAAATATGATTATGTATTTTTTTATCTTTACATAAAAACAAAGGCTGGAGTATGTAATTGAAAGAAAAAGAAACGGAACCCCTCTCTCTTCAATCTGAAAATCGACATGATAAAAAAATGGAAATAAATCGGAATTGTACATTAAGACTTGAGAGAGAGGAATTTTTAATTACTACATCACACTGGTCTACCATTACCCTTAAGTGAGTGAGTGCATTTTTTATACATAATATTGATTTTTTTATTATTGAAAAAAGATGAGTTGTATATTCAGGTACCTTCTCCCCTTCTTTCATTTCACATTTTAAAAATACTTGGCGTGGTACATTAGGGGAAAGAGTACTTGTATTTCAATCGCTATTAGGCGTTCTGTGGAATATTTTCTCTCTTACCACTCTTCAAACCCCCTTACCATCCCCCTTTAATTATCTGAAGGGGTTGCCTGAATAAGTAATGCATGATTTTACGACGGAGGGAAAAAATGATTTCATAACGGAAACAAACATTTTTTAAAGAAATTTATGGCTCGGGTACTCAGAAAATGCACTTAAACAAGTCCATAAAATCTCGCTTTAATACAAATGTGTTCGTATGCGTTTCCTTAATGGATATTACCCATACGAAAGCGATTCCTCGAAGGTTCGATTCTAATAGATGCAGCTTAATTGTGTGAAAGATATGCTCGGAGTAGGGTTCCTTTCAGTTAAGTGCAGAACCTCTTCGTACTAATATTTCCAAATAGATAACGTGGAACCCTGATGACGGGATTGTAAACATTTTCCATATTAAAGTACTGCGAACACAATGATCTCCGTCTTCTAAAGACCGGTTCTCTCATTTATGCAGATAAATAAGTCGGAAAATAGAAAGTCTCAGGGTAAATTACACAATCGACGCCCGGTGACCGCTATAAAAGCGCGGAAGAAACTCCCATAATGCTTTAATAACAATTTGCGGATGGGAGCGAATGAGGTAGGTGGGACTCTCCAGTCTTTTCCAGACATCATTAGCAACAAAGATGCACACAAACCAGGTGTTCGGAATAAATAAATGCAAAAAAGTATACTCCTCTCTGTCTCCCACTTTATCCCAATGGAATTCTCATCCGGAGGAGAGGGTAGATGTGAAAGTAATGCATATAAATGTGAAACATCCTTAAATAACATTCGCTGATTATTTGGGGCATTCAGCTCCATTAAGCACAACATCCAATGGTGAGAAGAGGCAGAAGTCCTCTAAATGACATTTCTGAGATTTGTTTCTCGAAATGAAACTTGCAGCGGCGTGCTTGTAATGTTCCGTGCATTTGGAAGATCCCTCCCCCTCCAAGTTTACTTTAAAAATGCCGTAAAGCTGTCATAAAATGTGTCACAGCAGATGAATAATTTGGCTCTGGTGGGGTGGCGGATTGAGGGCGGAACCAAGTCACACGGTGAAAGAAACCCGAAAAAGAGTTATTTATCATAAGAGAGAAGAGATTTAGTTGGAGTCGGTGGATGAATTTGCATTTTTTGGAAACGATTTGCCTAAAAGAGGAGAGATAGGAAGTGAGAAAGGATGTGTTCTGGTATAAAATGGTTTTCGCTTTTGCAAAAATGGTGTCCATGTTCTTTTCTTTCTGCCCTCTGGAGTTTCACCTGCAGTGCAATTTGTTTCACTGCAGGGGAGGATACTACAAGTGTCCCTAAAAGAGCAAAATGTATTCTGATAGATTAAAAATGAGAATTAGTTAATTGGTAATGTTAGTTAATTGGTGTGTTAATACTTTAATATTAAATGCTTGTTTGAAAAACAATCTCATACAGATATTTGATAAGATTTAACATATTAACTTTTAAAACAGTTTCTTGATTTGTCTTATGAACTGTAATGATCTTTTAGAATGTCTAGATACTAATAACTTACAGTAGATTGAAAACATATTAAAAATTATATTATCCTTCTATAATAACAAACAAGTTTTTTTTCTTCCGCTCAATCTTTTAAGCCGGTCTTCGGCGTTACACTAGCCTAGTGGTCAAGGTAACAGACTCGTGGCCGGCGTATCATGAGTTCGAACCTAGTACCGCTGAAGACCCGCCGTGTATGAGAGCTATGAACGTTAAATCTGTCGAGAACTCAAACGTCCTCCATTTGGTGTGGTGTGGTAATTAGGATAGAGGGTGCCAACTCAAGTGTCGTCCTCGTCATTTGACTAAGGCTCAAAATTACGAGGGCCATCACCAAAAGCCCTCGAGTAGCTGAGCAGCGCGACGTAAATATCCACTCACTCGGGTAATGTTAAAGAATAGGCCCCTGATTTGGAAGATATTTTTGGATAAAAAAGTATTATCTCTGATTAATACTACATTTCGGCTTCACTTCCTTACAAAAAGCAGCATATTTCATCCTATTACTCATTAGAGCATTTTTCACGTAGTGGAACAAAAGCGCTATTAGGACGCAAATTTCGTCTTCGTTCCATATTTTGTCGTACCTTTTTCTCAGCCAATAAGCAACCAATTGACCTCGGATTTTCGGCATTTGGTTGCATTTGTGCCCTAGATGAGCCGAATCATATTTAAATTTTCCCATAGTTTTCCCGAATTTTCCTACAAATTTCCTGAATTTCGCTAGTTTATAACAAAATTTTCACAAATTTTACCTAGTAAATTTATTGTTTGTAGTGCTGATACAGATTTGTGTCATTATTTTTTTTCAGCTCAATAGTAGCACATTTAGAGGAGTGGTACAGTACACTACTTTCTGTTAGTAAAAAGTTCATTAGTTGCATTATTGTAAAATACAACATGTGAAAAACGCGCTAAAATTACTTGGTCATGCCAATGATTGATATCTTGTTCTACTAAGCTGATATATTTTTTCTGTTTCAAATGTGTATCGTATTTTCTCCAATACCGTAATGTTGAACGAGATATTTTTTTATATATAAAAATGAAAATTTAACTATTTATGGAACATCTTGAAATTTTGAAAACGCTATATTATAATCAGACGTATGAATTAAAATGTTGCAAGTTTTCATAAAAATTGCGACATTTTTCTCTTTGTAAATTGCTTCGTGTTTAGTTCAGGCTCTAATATCTTCAACGTTATTAACATATGATTTAATTGATTAAAATAATATGATATGGATGATAAATAAAATGCAACAATACTATGTATTAGAATCTATAATTTATATTTTAATGGGTTTGTTTTGTTCATATAAACATCTTATTTCTCTTAAAAACTCAATAGATTTTTACTCTTTCATGATGACCAATGTTTAATTACTCACGCCAAGTCGATGAATACAATTTTCTTTTAATAAGCAAAAGTGTGAGAGAGAGAGAGATAAGGCATATATTTAGAATCACAAGTTCCTGTAACTTTAGTAAAAGAGAGAAAAAAAAAACAGAAATCTTACTTCTAAAATTTTTATTGTTACATTTGTAATTAGACGTTCCTCCAAGGAAAAAAATGAATTATAATTATAACCCCTTATATAGTTAATAAAATTTTAGACACATTCGATCAAACAATAGAAATCTTAAAATATAATAATGTTTTTTATAGTCCTTTTTTCACTACTTTTCTTTTTATAAAATGCAAACACCCAACTCTTTTTTACACAGTTTTTCTTACAGCATTTTGAAATAATACGAATCACCAATATAATATTTTAAACATATTTTTGTTCTAGCACAAACCTCCTCCCCTCCCCCTGTTTTTTAAAATTCTGATTCAAAAATCAGCTGAGTGTTCTTAAATTATAGCTGTGTCAAATGTAATTCGTGGCAAAGATTTTAACAACATGCTGACATGGAAGAATTGATGCAAGAAAGTCCTTTGGATGAGGGCGATTTGATCGAATTTATGACGGTTTATGATAATAATGAAGTCGATAAAATGGCAACGTCTAAGTTGAAATTCAACTATTCATTAATTCATGAAGTCTTGAAACTTACTGCATGTATGAAACAACATTTTCTTACTCATGATCATAACATAGAGCATGTATTAAAATTTCATTGTAATCTGAAGTTTTGTGTAGCAGGATATCAGGAAGTATATAAAAAAGGAACTTTTAAAACAAAAAAAAAAGCCTTTAATAACAGACTTTTAAACAACAAAAATACCAACAGAGGTCGTTAATAACGAGCGAAACTCTGCATTCCGACAGTTATACCAGTCAAATCTGACACATTTACTGATGATAGTGTTTTTGATCCAGTTCTTAATAAACGTACATGTTTGCTATCAGGAAGCGATGGATAGTTGTTAGTTAGTAATTTTTTCCGAATTTCAATTTGAATTAATATACATTGTAAGTACTTATAGACTGAATTTTCACTGTATACTAATTTTATTTATTTATTTATTTTTGAAATAAAAATAAATTGTTTTATAAATAACATGGATTTCATTATTACTTTTTTGTAAGATTTTTTGGCAAAGTATTTAAAGTTTTTTTCATCTTACGCGATGTTTTAAAGCTGTAGAACATATCCCCAAATTTACCATATGTCGAATGCATTTTTTACGTTTTTACGCGATTTTTTGTACGGTTTTCCAATGAACGTATATACCACGGAAAAAAAAGTTGGGTATATATATATATATATATATGCACACAGTCACAAGATCTTCAACCGTTTGAAGAAGAGGTACGAACATGAAATTTTATTTTAAGTATAAGAGAAATTTTATCAAGGTATGTGAAACAGTCTTCACAGCACGCAGAGTTTATTCATAAAAAGCAAACATTTAGGGAGTTTTGTGTCCCACAATTATAAAATAAAAAATAGCGAGAAAACTATAAAATTGAAAATTTAAAAAAATTCTTCCACTTTCACATTCTATTATGTATTTTGCTTAGTTATGTTCAATAAAAAAATAAGACTTTTTTTAGAACATTTTGGGCAAAAAAATGACCACTTAAAGGGTTAATATATACGATATTATTGATGAAAATATACGTGCACATAATTTTTCTTCTTTCTCATTTCAATAATTCCATAAGTGAGAAAACAAAATAAAACTTTGAAAAATGACTTGGAGAAAAATTAGTATACTTTCCCGAACAGATTTTTCACTTAATACTATTTCAGTTACTTGTTACTTTTTTTTTTGCAATGCCTTAAATATATTCTTCAACATTGTCTTTCATCCGTTAGCCTTAAGCTAAAGGCGAGTCGATTATTGTCACTAAAGAATGATGCAAGACTAATTAGTTTGAAATGAGTCAAGTGAAATAAGATCCCAAGCTTTTAATGAGTAAAACTGAATGCAACCTCATCAGTCTTGCGGGAAATAAATAAATAGTCCGAACTAGTCGTGAACATGCTCTTTAAATTGGAGATGATAATGAAAGAATCTTTCACAAAACACTTCCCGGGGAATTTTTAACTCGTAAATTCCCCAGCATAATTGCTTGAAATCATTGGCGAGTGGGGAAAGAGGCAGTAGCAGCAGTGCTCGAACTATTGTCAAATGCCACAAACATGCACCATCAATCGTGATTTCTTTCCATTCGCTATGTAAAAGACCATTCATCGTCCCAACTACTAATTCCATCCTAGAAAACTATTCGCCCTGAAGTTAACAGCTGCATTCCTAAACACTTATTGAAACGAAACAGTCGACCAGAAAGCATTCAGCTTAGCGAGCAATCGATTAGTCAAAGGCAGTCTTTCTAATTAACGACGAAAGGTGCATTACAAGTTGGAGCTTTAATTAGCCTCCACGCGAAACTATGTTTCCAATAAAAACAGTTGTTCAACAATAATTGCCTGGATCACTTCAGATCTCATTAAATCATTTTGTTTCAATCTCTGTACCTTTTCTCTTCGTTTTACTTCCTAAAAGACAAAAGAAATAAAGTTAGAAGGGGGTTTCATAGATCTTGGAAACTAGAAACAGTTGCCAACGTTTGTTTGAAATTTTAAGCGAGTTTTGGCGACTCGATAACTATTTGCAAATAGAGCCTGGTTTTAACACTTCAAAAAGATATAAATATGATTTGTCAAAGCACTTTTAGTGTAATAAGAAATAACTCATGTATTAAAAAGTATTCAGTATTAAGTATTTTTGATTTACTGACTGTAAGAAAATCATTCAAGCGCAATTCTTAAAAAGAAAATATTTATGAGACTTTTATTATAATTCATAAACAATACTTATATATATATATATATATATATGTGTGTGTGTGTGTGTGTGTGTATACAAAACAAACGAAAAGATTTGTAGTGAAATTGAGGAAATCAAAACTAATACTCCCATAATATAGTATTTGGCAAGTTTATTCTAATCTAAATAATTTGAACATAACTGTGTAAAATTTAAATTTAAATTTTCTTAGAATTAATTTCTGGTATCAAACAATTTTCTTTTCTTCATTTATAAATAGCTAGAGGTATTATTTCCGATTTACAAGTAAATGAAGTAAATAAGGATAATAATTAACTATTGTTTTAGAATTTAGTAAAGTACTATTGATTCTATATATAAAACCGAATAAAACTGAAATATATTTCATTTGAAACATGTACATAAAAAGTTAAGTTTTAAAAATAATTTGTTACATCTGTGCATGTATATAATTTTTTTTGTACCCTGAGCAATGTTTCTATCATAATTAATTTTTTTACTTTATTTTTTTTTAAAAATACGATTTATATATTTTTAATATTTGTTGCAACTATATTTCTGTTTGATTTATCCCAAAGTTGATAAAAACTTTGAAGACTGTTGAATGTTTTATGAAATAATACTTCATGAAATGTGTACAAAATAAATTATAATTAGTTGTGGTTTTTATTTCATGTTTTATATCAGAAATAAAAACACATGGGATGAGAACCACAAACAATGCTCCCACAATCTTTACAAAAATTTAATGTTTTGAGTATAAATACATTTTTTTTCAATGGGCAGAAAGGAATTATGTGTTACGTTTTTCCTCAAGAAAAACAAAATATTGTTTAAAAAGATAACACACATTTTATTACTGATTTTTTTTCATAAATAACGGATTTTACTCTGCTCAAAAAGTAGAGTAGCATGCGAATAATTGGAAAAACCATATGATACAACCATACATGAATGTCATATGGAACGAGTATGTATAAAACTCAATATAGAAAATAAAATAAGAATACACATAAATCAAAATTTTAAAAATAATCATATTAATATAGGGAGTAAAAGAAACCCCCCACTAAGAGAAGATAGAATGCTGAACCGTTTTGTGAGGAAAAACAACTTCGTATATCCGAGGTTTATTGGTAGAAAGAGGCAAAAGCAAGGAGTTAGATAATGCTGAAACATCTACCACGTTTCAAAGAATCTATAAATGTGATTTTCAATTATATATTATCAAGACAAAGTCGCTACTTAATTGCAAACAAAAAAAAAGGCTAGAGAATTGGTAGTGCAAAACGATATATTACTAAGAAGAACACAGAATGGGAATAACATACTTTATTTTAATAATAAATAGAAGTTTTATGTTTCTCAGGGTTATCAAGGTATCCATATTTATCGTTGCAAACAAAAATCTTTTACTACAAATTGTCAAAGACGTTCAGTGAGGCTCAAAACCTTTGTCATTATTGGAGATGAATAAGGGGTTAAGCCTAAAGAAAGCTGAGTATTTTATAAGGAATGGTAAATTCTGTACACACATAAGTACCAGATCATTTTATTGATTCCAAAATAGCTATAGGTCTATATTTTTACTTCAAACTATTACACTACTTCCAACAACTTTCTGTATAATTGCTTTATCTTTCAACAAAACTCTGCATCTTGTCATACATATAAGATCACCACTGCTTGACTTAAAAACAATGCAATCAAACTACTTCCTTGGCTCTGATACCATTCATTCTATTAATCCTTTATCTACCAATGGTACTTATAAGTATCACTCACTCTAAAATTACGTAGAATAACCATTTTTACGAATACTTTGACAATACTTAGCAGGAATATTCTTTTAAACCCATTCTTCCAAGATATATGGCAACATGGGGTCTATGATGAGTATTTTAGTGGAGAAGGCGAATGTATATAGTTTCATAGCAAAAGTTGCGTTTTCAGGTGACATTTGAATTGGATTGCGAAGATTGTTATTTTTGTTCCAAAAAAGTAGTTAATGTCAAAAGGTAGGTGACTTAATTTTTTGTATGTTAATGAAGACCTAAGAAAACGATTTGAATACTAATTTTAAGTGAACAGTGTATCGAATTAATTTTACAGTAGAATAACCTTGTAGTACTTATAAGTACCGACAGCACACAGGTTGTTAGAGCAAGAACTTAGTTTTTTTTCAATCCGTGTGGTTTTCTCTTGTGTTTTAGAGTCATCACTATAGTGCAATATACTTATACTTTTTTAGGCATTTCTTTTTAGCTTAGCTTATTTATTTATTGTTTTATTTTAACCTTTTCGAAAAATTTTGAACTTTGGATTTGAACTTTTTTTTGGCACACAATTAAATGAAACATCTATTCCTATTTCAAGAATTAACAACATTTCAATTTCTTTATGTATAATTGAGATTTAACAATAACTGGAGATTTTCAAGGTGCTATGTTATTATTAATATTCTTATTATTATTTCCTTTTCTTAGTGCGTCTGAAAAAAGAAAACTCAGTCTTCAAGAGGCTTTGGATTTATTACAGAACCTACTATCTGAAATAAGTGATGTACTAACAGATGATTTTTCAGGTGAAGAATTATCTGCAAGTTATCTACTGGAATTTTTGTTAGATTTTTAAGATGACAATATCAAAAGACTGAACGAGATTCAAAGTGCAGTAGTTCATGTTAAGAAAATACAGCATTTCCTACCCCTAGAAGCAGTGCTTTACAAAGCATTCAATCGAAACCTCATTTGAAATGCACAATGTGTAATGGATTTTTGTTTATTAATGAAAAGATAAACTGTTTCTTTGAATATCTTTAAATTAAGTTTATGTGTAAAAAAGTAATTATATAAATTTTAAAAATTTAATAATCTTTAAAAATAAATATTTTGTGCTGTAAAACATTAGTGTTCTCTGGATATTTAGTATTTTTAAGAGTTAAAACTACGTTAAAAATCATTCGGTCTTTTGTATTATGAGAATATTTTAGACCTATGTGGACTGACAGTACTTTAAAGTACCAATTTAATTAATTAGCTGTAACGGATTAAATTTCCAAAAGTTAAGTATTTTTTTTATGTTTATCCCTTAAATTTCAATGTAAACGACTAAAAAAAATAATGTTGCATGAGAAAAATTCCAGAAAATCATAATGCGGTAGATAAAGGATTAAAATCCCTTGGAGAATATGTGGGGATTGATGGAGAAACACTTTCAAAATTTAGATCCAAAGGACAAAAACGAGCTCGTAGAGAATATAAAATCTGTTTCTCTACTATAAGTAACGATAGCTGCTAAAAATCAGAGCATAGTATGCCAAAATATATAAGTGCATTTCTCAAAGCCAATGGAAATATCACTAAATATTAATTATACTTAACAGTGTCTTTTTTTATTTCAAAGAAGTATTGCATATTATTTTAACTTTTTAAAAAGCTTTGAAAATTATTCTATGTAGCTTTTTTTGAATATTTCGAAGTGTTTTATTGCAAGAAATTTTGCAATATCATATTTATTTCCTGATTCCATCATTCTGTGCTCAACTACAGAATCTGTAGAGAACATGGTACTACACAATAAAGTTTTCAAGCCCTTACCTCCACCAAAAAAAATGCAAATGTTAAATAATTTAGTGCTTTATTATCTCTCTCTCTCTCTCTCTCTATATATATATATGTATATGTATATAAATATATATATATAAAATATAATATATATATATATTAAAATACAGAATAAATATATACAAAATAGTACAGTAATGAGTCACCCGAGAATCTCTCCAACATTGTTCATTTGCAATGAACTCCAGCCATGAATCCGTATTGTCCGCAACTTTTGACAGATGTCCGAGTGATTGATGAGGCATCATGTTCCATATGCTGTCTCAAATTCAGTCACTTCTTTGAGTTAACCTAAGCATAGTGGTCCCTTAAAACAATGTGGTGCAGAGTGAACCAATCGCTAGATCTTGAATCATTTTTATGGATGAGGGAGTCATCTTTATGGATGCGGATGCTTCATCACACTGGTTGAAAGGAACTGCCGGCCGAAAGTATATCGTATACCTTTAAGGAACTGTATAAATTACTCATGATGTTTTGGGTATTCTAGACTATATTATTTAGGAAACATATGCCTCGAGAAGGAACATATATTTCTTTCTGGAAGTGAAACTGATTCAATATATACTATCGCTTCAGTAACTTAAAAATGTATTCCTTACCCTTTTTTTACAACATTTCTTTAAAAAATTCTATATTCCTTTTATGCATTTTTGATGAGTGTTGTCTCGTTTTTTCTTATTTTATTATATAATTCTCAAATTTCAAAGCGTGGATATATTCATTTCTTATAAATAAAAAAAAAAATCAGTTTTGAAATTTGAAGTGTTAAAACATTGCTGAAATGTACACGAAGCATGAAGTAATTGAAGGCTTAAACTTGTAAGGAAATTTTAATTTACATATTAAGATGAAGTTACTAAAATATTTTTCTTACATATTTTATTATTTTTAGAAATTGTTATATGACTGATGAAAACTTTGTGTAAGCTGAAATTTTAAATAGACGTGTCTATTCTAATGATGATATCAGTAAATTTCAAAAAGTTAAGAAGTCAGATTTAGTTTTAAAATTGTAGTTCAGAGCAACTTTAAAAAGTTTCAAATAATTATACTTTATTTTATCAAACAGTTTATTCAATATAAATAACTGCACGTAGACAAATTTTAGGGATTTAGGATTCTCACTAATTCAGCAAATCAAATACAATAATAAATTATTTCTATATATTTTATACTATTTGTTAGCTCGTTATTTTTGAAAAATGCATGAAATTTAAGTAGACAAATTTTATTAAGCTCATAACTTAAAAAATCTTGGAAACATGGCTTCTTTAACAATGTATAACCATTCTCTATCAATGTATAATGACATTGTACTGAACTAAGTTTAACTTCAAAGATCCTAGGGTAAATATATGATAGGTGTGAAACCAACAATCGAGGTATCAGTCTTTATAAGTAGTAAAATAACGTTTATCTTTTGGCCGTGGTAGCCAAGTGGTCTAGGCATCGGGTTATGGCTAGCGTGTCATGAGTTCGATCCCAGTACCACTAAAGATCCGCTGTGTAGGGGAGATGCATGTTAAATCTGTCGAGAGCTCAAATGTCTTCCTGTTGGCGTGGTGTGGTACTTCGGAGAGGGGGTGCCAGTTCAGGTGTCGTCCGCGTCACTTGACCATGGTTCGCAATTACGCGAACCATCGCCAAAAGCCTTCGTGTTTCTAAACAGTGCGACGTTAATATTCAATCATTTATATTTTTACACGTAGCTTTGTATAGCCTTATTGATCTTGACAATCTCCAAGATAAATCCTGTCATCTAAATCTCTAAGAAGACTTTATATATGAAATCAAAGGCTCTTAACCTATTCTCTGCCAATATATATATATATATATATATGATAAATTCCTCACCTATAATACTCCGATTTACAATATCCTCTCACTTTTTTTAACTTCAGATTCAAGAAAAAAGCAATACTCAGTTACTTATATCACGGTTCCTTCACAAGGTGGGAATTCCATATCAAGCAAAGTCAAAGAAATCCCATATGTTAATAGAAGGGAAAATACACGTAAGAGCTTGTGTTGAAGCTTATAAGCCTCAACTAGAGCTCATTTTCAATGGAACGTGTCTTATTCCGCGTTTTGTATGGAATAGATTCTGATTCTGATTCTTGTATAGAATAAATTCATTTTTCTCAATCGTCTCTTTTGATTTAGATTTGTAAATACTGGAATAGTCAATAACCATTGATAGTGTAAAATGTAACACAAAACAAATTATACTTAATTTATTATTTTGGTATAAAATAATTGAACTTAATTACATACATAAATTAATATAAATTTTCAAATGTTTTTTGTAAAAACATATGTAGAAAATTAAGAAAAGAACTATGTATGCTTATTAAAAACTGGATTCATTATTGCAAGGTACAAAAAAATCTGGCATGATGCATATGCACATAACAATCTTTGAATATATGCAATGTGTAAATTAAAAGTTTTCTCAATTAATGTTCTTAAGCAAAATTACTCCAATCAGTATAATGAATATAAAAATATGTATAACACGCACATAATTAAAATAAAAGAAATATGATTTGTAGGAAAAAAATAAAAGAGAAAATGTACTCAAAAGTACTTGCAGCAATATTTATTCATTTTTCCATTGATAAATAAAAGGAAATTGGCAAGTGTATTTTTTTAGCATCTTTAAAGTCTTAACACACATATTAAAAATGTCTCGTACATTCTTATAAACCACGTGCCTACCAGGGAATATAAAATACTCGTATTTCAAATTTGTATTTTTATTAAAATTTATTAAAAATTTCCAAAGCTTAATTAACTGTTACTCACATTTAATATTACAATGTATTTTTCAAATATTTTGTAAACAATTTAATGAAAAATTGAAATGCATTTTGTAAACTGAAATGAGCATGCGCGTGTGCTAAAATCCTGCATATAATTTGAAATATCATCCATAATTGGAGTGGAAAAAAAGCAATAAAAGAAACTTCAAAGATTTAACGAAAAGAAACTGAAAGAAAGGTAATATTTTTTTTCATTCAATAACAATCGGACTTTTTACTCGGATCGGACTCGTATCTCTCTTTTTTTATTTCAGAAGTTACACAATTATCTTTTTAATGCTACACCTAATGATTTGTTCAAAGCACATCATTACTGATTAAATTTATCACTAGTATTTAAAATCATATGCTACTCATATAATAGCTCTTTTAAAACACGAATAATTGTATTAAAGTCACTAAGTCGGTAAAACCATTAATGATTGATCATTAGTATAAAAACGCCATGAATGTCACTAACAAAAAATATCCTACAGAAAAAAGAAAGGAAATAACATGATAAATTCCATTATAACAATGCTGCAAAAAGTGGGGTTTTATTAAACATCAACTTTACAATAGAAAGCTTGGTACATATTCGTTTTGAAAAGCCTGTATTAAATTAATATTTTATTACCCACTGCATCTTTTCCATCTTAATTGCTTTTAATCCAGAGAACTGTCGAAGGTTTTTGTTTAATTTGAACTTTAGTCTCCCACTCCCCTTTTCTTTGCTATTGGAATCTGTTCATTATTTTTATTTTCCTTTAGTAGTCGTTGGGTTTTTCCAACTAATTTAGTAAAAGAAGGAAGGTAAAACATTCTTTCGATTTTATTTTTAAATTAAATGTTTCATTAGTCTAATTTTGTTTTGAGAGACAAATCAATTATAAGAATGTTACTTCGGTTTCTCCGAGTATTTTAACATAATATGCTTAATTTCTGCTTGGGGGGGATTTATGTCTTATGTAATTTAAACATGAACTATCTTACTACCCTTTTATTAATTTCATTGATTTTTCCCTTTTTGGTGAAATTTAGAATAATTGCAATGTTTAATTATAAAGAAATAATTAATAAACATCGGTCTGAGATGTAATTGGAAAATAATTAAAAATTTAAATTTTAAAAAAGCATTGGGGGAAGGGCCGAAAAAATTTTTGGAATTTCAAAACCTACTTATACCAAAAATATCTACTCTAGTATATACTTGAAGGAAAAAATTAAAATAAAAAAGTTTGTTTTTATATTAAGTACTGCCAAAGGGGGAATGAGGTTTAGTTATTTAAGTTTCTAAGGTAAAGAAAAACAGGCATATTAGAATTTTTTGAATATTTATTTTAATGAGAGGACTCTACTAAATAGTTAAGAGAAAAATCTAAGGTACATTCAACAACTTCTTTAGTATTAAATTAAATAAAAACAAACCCTTTCAGTCGAAATGACAGTGTACGATTAAGCGGATGACAGAAAAAAGCTTGGGTAGGACTGATTCGATTAAAATGGGTTATGAAATGTTGTAATGTACCCTATTCTATCTACTACTCAGTCTTCACTCTGTACAGCACTTTCGGTTATTACACAGAAAAAAATTAATTTTACTTCCAGTATAATATTCTCTAACCCAAACTAAGCCTATTTCCATTTTTTAGAAAATTTTCAAAGACCTTCGAAAATTCAACCCCTTTGTGGTAGTACTAAATTTTTAAATTATTTTTTTTAAAATTATTTTTCTGTCAAGGTATTCGACTACTCTCAAATTGTGATTCTTGCCAAAATTTGACAATTTTTTAAATTTTATTTTTAGGTCATTTTATTAGCTTTATAAAAATATCAAGTTTGTTATTTTCGGTTCACTAGAACAAAAACTACAAGTGTTTTAGTAAAAGCAGATGCTATTACTTTAAGCATTATGCCATGCTTTAAAACGCGTTTTACTCGATATGTGTGTTTTTTTTTAAATACTCAAACGGGGACAATGATTGCTAAAAATTTTTTGAAAATAATTAATTGAAATTTTTTGTGTATGTTCTGTATAATAGTAGAATTGTTTTAACCCTCAGATTTATTTATTACTGTTTTATTACAAAATTTACAGTCCCTTATGTTAATATAATCACTGTTTTTTAAGAAATTTCATATAATAACTAAGATAAAATGCTCTAGTTTTTGTAAAAATTAAAATATCACTTATCCTGAAGGACATTTCAAAAATGAATAGCATAGCAGCACATCATAATTGAAAATTTTAAAATTTGTTCATAAAATTTTGATACAGAATGGGCCGCGTTTATGTATTTTTTTGTAAAATATTACCCATTTTTCCCCATTTTAGTAATAATTTCTTTTTTTCTTCTGAATTTTAGTATGTTTTTCTTAAAATGTACTAAAGAAATCTAAAAATCTACATATCTCAATTTTTTAAGAAAAAAGTTATTGCACAAGTCGTCAGATGCCTTAATCTCTCGTACATGGATTATCCGATTAATAAGAATTTTTAGCTCTCCATATAACCGCAATCCACCCTAATATAGAAGCTCTTATGAAATTTATCAAATATAATCTCTTTTTTCCTAGTTAAGAAGTAATATACATTTTTTGACTGACTGTAAAAAGTTTTATAAAACATATAGTGTATGTGAAAAAATCACCTTTAGTTCAAAATAGGCTTCTACATGGAGTATTTCTGTTTCGTAATGACTAATAAAGTTTGAATATTTTTAAATATAATTACCTAGTGAATATTACTGTTTTTGTATACGACCTGAAATTATAATAATGCAGTATTTTAAATCCAGTTAATTTTGTTTTTACATTCAATATAACAAGTTCAACATTTCCCTATTGAATATAGTGTGCATTTTCTGTAATAACTTTTGCATTCGTATCATTTTAAAGTGATACAGTGTACTAAGAGTGTTATATATAATTTGATAACTATACTACTGCTCTCTATATATCTCAATGACAGAATATGTTATCATCAGTTTCTTCATATAAACCGTGAAACATTTTTACGAAATATTTAATGGTGGGCTTTTTTTCTTAGAGTAAACCTAGAGTGCTTTTAGCACAAGAACTATTAGCCCCATGTGATTTATTATAGGATTTATGATTTTGGATGCTACCACTGAAAGATCTTCAATATCCATCTCTCTCTATTTTAATCCCAGCGTCGTTAGATGACCCAAGTCCTGCCTATGTGTGAAGTTGGGTGGCATTATTTTCCAAGCTTTCGCAGTGCGTGCTACTTACTGCTAAATTGTAACAGAAGACGGGCCGCGTCAAAGAGCTCTATCCATCAGAAAAGGATAAAGGCCAGCCGACCAAGATTTTCTAAGAGACTAATGAAACTTTTGTGCTTTAATGTGACTGCCTTCCCGTCAAATTTATCGTTGCCGATATTTTCTCGCTTTTGATTAATAGAATGAGCTCGTTAACCTTCAACTACTATCTTAGCTTATTTATCGAGTATTTCAGTAGCCTTATTCTTTGTACGCGACTAATAAACATATAGAATTGCAGTCCTAAGGATTCCCGTGCTTAATGTTAAAGAACGGAACACAAAAACGAAGCTTATTTTTGAACAGAAAAAATTTTCAATTTTACATATTGTACTATAAAAGTAATATTAGGTGTGCAATAAATTATCTTATTTTAATATATTCGTGAAATGTGGTACGTGTAATATTTAACGCATGCATTAAGATATGCTACAAATGCAGCAGACTCGTAGATTGTGTTCTGGAAATATAATACACTTATAACGTACATTCTAAAAGTGGATAACTTCAAATACAATAGGGTAATGGAAACATATTCCAAAATTTATGGAATATTAGAACCTATACCAGATTGAAACTAATACGCTGGATCATATTACTCAACGGTAACCGCTTGCCGCACATCTACAGCATATTATATAGCGATGGTCGTATCTAAGTACTCCCGACACTGCTGTGAGAAAATACATGGCTAGCATTATGCATCACCAAACAGCGTCACACAGCGTTCAACACTTCTTTGTTCCCCATTGGTTGCAATGCAGTCTTGATTTTCTCGTTCTACTGATAAAGCATCAATAGAAGAAATGGGATTAATGATTGACAAATAGGTTACTTTTACTCCGCCATGTGAGATTAGGCAGCTTAAATTGATATAGGAAAGTAAAATGAACCTATGCAAAGTATTTTTTAATTCTGAGACGTGTCGCAGTAGTTATTTTCATCCATGGGGGTTACGCAATATACTGATTTCTTCGCGTTCCCAAATCAAACGAGGTCATTATGCGTATGTATAAGGGTCTTTTACATGAAACATAGACAACGAAACGCATATACGAGGGCAATTCGGAAACGTAGCACTGGAAATACGTTTGGAGTGCCCTCAATCGAATGCACGAGAAATCTGTTATTCAATAAGCATGCAGTCGGTGAGTGAGAGTACCGTAGGGAAAAGAGTTTGCTAGTTATAACGCGACCAAATGTCTGCCGCCACAGAAAATCCCGCAAAATGTAAAGTTCGTGGAGCGATAAGATTTCTTTGGGCCCAAAGCTGTCAGCAGCGGATGTCCATAGTGAATTGTGTGCTGTATACTAGCCAAACATTATGAGTGAAGGTATAATGCGTCAATTGATACACTTTTTCAAGGACAACAGAACAAACATGCGTGAGGAATCATGGTGTGGAATGTAATCTGTAGTGAGTGCTAATCTCATCAAAGAAATCTATGAAAAAATTCGTTTGCTCCGTAGTTTCACAATCGGAAAAAATAGCTTAGGGGACAGCATTTCGCTGACGATGAGGAACGTAAAAATGCTGTGGAACATTGGTTTAAGTCGCAGGCGACAGCTTTTTATACAGAAAAAATTGGTACTTTCGTAAAAAGGTACGACAAGTTCTTGATTAATGGGGAAGACTATGTTAAAATATATAGGAGAGTTGTACCTTTGATACGTACATAAATCCCCCCCCCTAAGTCCTGGTTTGTTTTTACAGCGATTAGGAGGTTACCTTTTGAATTGCTCTCGTAGGTTACCTTTTGAATTTCCCTTGAATATTTGACCTTCCAGCCAGGAAATGGCTGCGAAACCAAACTGGAGACAGACAAATTCTCTATGAATAATAACCATCTGGCTATCACAAAAGAGTGGAATGGGTATGTACAAGCGAGTACAGGGGTGCTTTATTCAATTTTTGTGTAAAAAGGGTATAACGGTTAGTGAAATCTGTCATTGAATGTAAGTGGTGTATGGGGAAAGAGTGTTCAAGTGGTATAAAGTTAGGGCAAACATCCCTTACACTAGAAAGGAATTAATAGTTAATGCAGAAACAATTTCTTCGGGTGGATACATTAGAAAAGGAGAATTGCTACATATAAGCTGTCATATGCTTTAAAAGTTAGTATAGGGCAAATATTCAAATCTCTCACAATAAGCAGAAAGACTGTCAAACGGTATGTACCTGAAACATTTGATCTGTTACCAGAAATAAAGTAAATTCTTACAGCATATTGTGCATGCAGACGAAGCACTGTGACATCATTTCCAACCGACAATAAAAATATCAGAAAATAGTAAAAAAATCCGTTGTCATCTAGGCCCAAAAATGTCTCGTCACCTTTTGATGCCAGATTGGTCTGTGGAACATTTTCTTGTAAATCCAGGGACTATTGGCACATTACTCTTAATACCCATCCAGGTGACAATCAACGTTCAATGCTATTGTGACACTTTGAAGAGTTTTTTAAGTGAGCTTAAAAACTAGTGCGGCTACGAAAATTATCATTAGGTGAGATATTACTTCTTGGGAAATCAAAAGGGCATACACTTTTAATATATCACAGATGTGTTTGATTTTCTGGAAGGTGTTTGGCTTACCCTCCTTATAAACCGGATCTCTAATCTTAAGTTACGATTTTTTCCTTCCTAAAAGTAGATTTTGAAAGATCAGTACTTCACCTGTAATAAAAGGAAGAGCGATGCAATGGATGAATTGTTATATCATCAGTTTACGTCTGTCATCATGGAAACTATGAAAATTTGCATACAAATTTTAGAGAGTTGGTTTTTATGATTTTTCATTAGGATTTTATGATGAGTTGCAGAATTTAAGTTGGCTGCCTTCTCATTTATTTTTGTGAGTTTTAATTTAACATACTCTTTTACAATTTGGATTTCTTATATATATTTTATTTGGGTTTTCCTACCAAGTTGCAAAGGTAGAAGAAAGGCACCATCAAACTAGTTTAGCCCTACTTTTTCAGTTCTAAGTCTAAAATCGCTTTTTGACTTGCTAGGTTTATTTTTGAATTTCTTCTGTTGAATTGTTTTTCATTTCTTCCTTTTTATATTTTTATTTGTCAATTGTGGGTAATGTTCTTTATTTTTATTATTGATTCGTTCATGAGTTTTGAGATATTCTATATATTGTTTATATATATATATATATATATATATCATGAACTTTTATCTTCTAGTTTTTACGTCGATCTTAACTCTATACTCTAGTAAGTACTCGTAGTCTTTTAAATTTTATTGTTATAATAATAGTATATACATATATATATATATATACACACACATATATATATATATATATATATATATTATGCATTTTATTTAAAATTACATTTCTATAATAATTCTTCTCTTCTCTATGGCCCATTGTATAGACAAATTACAAGTGAAGGTTTACTAGTCACAAAATTTTGTTTAAACCTACAATCTTGGTTCCTAAGACCACGAATTTGGTCTAGTAATTCTTACAGTCTTGACTGTTTATACTTAAGTTTATAACTATTTGTGTATATATATATAAACTGAAATATGTGGCGCAACAGCCCAAGAGGGCCAAAACCTGCTATGCTTATCTCAGGCTTTAGGCTTTGGCTTTACCTTAGGCTTTGGGGTGCATGGTCATATGTTTCGGTAAAGTGGTCAGCCTGACGCGAAACCCCAAGTGTTCAGCTTCCAAGTAAGCTTGGTACTCATTTTATTGACCCACTGAAGGGATGAAAGGCTGAGCCAACCTTGTCCAGACCAAGATTTGAACCCCTATCCTGTGGTGTGGAAGCACGATACTCTACCATTCAGCCACTGGGCTTCATATACAAGGTAAGACCGAAAAGTAAGGTGACTCAATCCTCTGAGAACAGCCCTACGAGCTGACACAAGAACATTACGATTTTTGGTATGCAAAGCTAAAGTTCTGGGTCATTTGAAAAGTTTCTTGGTTCGTTTGTTCGTGCTGTCGCTCTTAAACGTAAAAAAATGTTAGTGCATTGAGTAATGGAGTTGAAAACGAAAGCGCGGAGGATGAGCATCGAAGTGGAAGACCTTTGATGAGCAGAACGATGGCAAATGGGGAAAGAGTGAGGAACTTATTGCTGCAAGATCGCCATTTGTCCGTCCGAATAAGGCAGAACGAATTGGATCTTTCTCGTGAAATCATCCGAACAATATTGAAGCAGGATTTGGATTAACGGAAACTTTGTGCGACGTTTGTCCCTCATAACCTCAGCGATGAACAAAAACAGCTGCGAATGGACTCCTGTTGACTCCATCGATGCAGCAGATAAAGATGACACGTTTTTACAGTCCATCGTCACAGGAGATGAAACGTTGTGTTTCGCGTATGATCCACAAACGAAACGCCAAAGCATGGAGTGGCACGGTCCCTCATCCACTAAATCGAGAAAGTTTCGTTTCGAAAAATCAAAGGTTAAGGCAATGTTGATTATCTTTTTCGACGCACAGGACGTACCGGAAGGTCAAGTAGTTAATGGAGAATTTTATTGCGATGTTATGAAGAGCCTCCTGGCTCGCATTCGTCGTGTTCGGCCCCATCTCGCTGCATCAGGCAAGTGGTTTCTGTTGCATGATAATGCACGCCCTCATACTGCGATGTGTGTTAAACGGTTCCTCGCGCAGCAACAAGCTACGGAGTTATTTCCCTCTCTTATTTCCCTGATCTTGCGCCAGCAGACTTTTTCCTCCTTCCCCGACTGAAATTGGGACTGAAGGGCTACCGATCTTCAAACACCTCAGACATTTAAGCTTCTGTTACCAAGGTACTTAACACAGTCTCAAAGGAGGAATTTTTTAAAGTTTCCAACACTTGTATGAACATTGTCAGAAATGTCGGTGGGAACTACTTTGAATGATTGATGAGGTATTTATTTGCAGTGGTTATTATGACATTAGTCACCTTACTTTTCGGTTTTCCCTTGTATATCTATATATACATGTTATATTAGTTGAATAATTTTCCTTAAATTGCGCTTTTTTTATTTAATATCATGAGACATATTTAGCTGTCTTACTATATTCGTCATAAAAAAAATATGTAGTATTTATGTATGTACAGATATTATACACATCATATAATAAAAAAAATTAAATTTAGGAAATTTTCATAAGCTTTTCTATCTCAAATGTGGAAAATTAATTAAAAATTATAAAATAATGTCGATCAATGCCCATTAAAATTTATTAATATTCATCAGCTTTTTGATAATAATTTATTGTGAATAAAAATGCTTTGATTACCTGTTACAAGTTTTATTGTTTATTTCTTTATAATCTTCCTAAAATTTAAAATTTTATTTCAATAAATTGAACTCAAAGCTACTATTTACTGTTGATTTCCAAACAAACATTTAAACCAAATTAGGAAAAACTCAGGCGATTTCGAGAATATATTTATATAGTTTTAGTACATATTCATAAGTAATCAATTATAGTATAGATGTATGTAAATATAAGATATGTTTTTATTTGACATATATTTAATGTAATTAATTCTGTTCTATACCGATTTTTCTTCGAGCTAGTCTTTATTTGTTTCCCAAAGTAACTTATACAAATTTGATAAAAATAAATGTGAGCCGCATTTTCTACTTTTTGTACATAAATGCATTTTGCTATACAATTCGTGAGATAGACTGTTATGGCAGAGAGAATGAATTCCTTCCCTTAGTAATAGTATACTAATGTTATAATTGAAGTAAGTTTAATTTGGAATTATCTTCAACTTTAATTTAAGGTTTTTTATTGCATCTAGCACTTGTCTCCCCCATCTGTTAAATTAGTTTTATTTTGTTAACTTCAAATTTTTACTATACTTTACTTTTACTATATCTCTGAGAATTCGTTAAGTTATTAGTTGAATAAAACTACTTATTTAATTTTTAAACCTTTTTAAAAGTCTGGCTCACAACGAATTCTGTAACTACTCAAGTTAGTTTAAATAAGGTTAAATCTCGTATAGTGTTTGTGAACCTTTTTTAATTAATTTCTCTTGGTGTATCGTAGTATTTTAACATTGTTCAAAATTAAGGCTAGTTTCTTACAATATTATTTAATCTTTAGTATAATTGTGAAATTGCAATTTTAAAAAAAATCAGAACTCCTCGTTAGAACTATTAAACTATTTTAACAATCATTTATAGCTACATTTATTGTAGCAGTTTAAAGAAAAATAGATAATAAATTAATTTTACTTAACATGTTGCCTTTTTATACAGCTCTAATGAAGATAACGAAAAAATAAAAGGGTATAAACGTCTTGTACCATTTTCGCACTTAAGGCAAATAATAGAAAACAGAGTTTAACTGGCACTGAGATTACATAATATCATTAGATAGAGTACTTTTTCTTAAAGAATAAAGAAACTTTATTTGATTATATATA